>PVIH01001990.1:0-119792 GCA_004025045.1 Sigmodon hispidus | reverse complement strand
AAATGGTATGTCACCAGGAAGCCTTGGCTGTGGGGAGGACACTACTAAGGCTGTCTTAGTGTCTCTGGATCATTTGTAACTCAAATTCCTGCTCCTGAATGTGTTCCTCTTCAGGATTCAAGTGTGTATTTAGGATTATTGAGTTTAGACTTCTGCATTCAGTTTACATTAAAGTGTTAAGTTTTAAAATGCCATGAACCAGAAGGTTTAAAAAAAGGTTTAGGGTGGTTTAAAAACTCTTGTCTTATTATTCAAAGTCTGACAGAAAGTGTCCAAAATTATGTTATTATTTTAAGAGCTAATTGAACATTTAGAGATTTTCTTTTTTGTTGTTGCACTTTGGTTTTGATTTGGGGCTTTGAGAGAGGGTCTCATGTAGCCCACCTTGGCCTCTAATTCACTGTGTAGCCTTGAACTGCTGCTCCACCTACGTTTACCTCCCTGGTGACACTGCAATGGTTCTCAAGCTGTCGGTCACAACACTTTCAAAGGGGTCACCTCAGACCATTTTCATAACACACTTATGATTCATAACAATAGAAAAATTAGTTATGAAGTATCAATGAAAATAACTTTATGGTTGAGGGGGTCACCACACCTGAGGAACTGCATTAGAGGCCCAGCATGAGGAGGGTTGCAAACCACTGGATTACAGGCATGCACCACCACACTCTGTGTGACCCTGGGTATTGTAGCCAGGGTTTTGTGCATCCAAGGCAAGTACTCCACCATGTGAGCTACAGCCCCATCCAAGAGGATTTTCTATTTTATGAAGCATTTTTCTTTAGGTCTGAAGGCAGCAATACAATGCATTTAACTGTCTGTCTAAAGGGCAGGAAACATGCTTTTGTCTGCCCAAATGGGTGGAGAGTTGTTGTTTTGCTAATAAACATTTTAAAGTGTTGCTTGCAAAATACCAAGTGTTGTTATAAAGATGTCCAATGTATTAACTGGCATATATTTGACAAGCTCTTGTTTTAAAATGTTTTTGCTTAAGTTGGTAGAACCAAATTCCCAATAGGAAAATCATAGTCATCATTGCCAGCAAACAGAGGAAAGACTATGTTCATCTGGTCATTCTGAGTACAGGTCTATATGTACTCATAGTTTTACACCATAACCCAAACTAGTGAACTATACCTCAATAATTAATAGCATTCACATGTAAAGCTGTATATAAGTGACCTTCATTTTGCTAGTGAGTTTCTTTTGTCTAAAACAAACTTTAGAAGGTTGAAGATGGTAAATATGGATCAGAGTGTGATATTAAATGTACATTCATCTCATTTGTATTTAGTCAGTGTCTATGTTCTATGGGATAAAGCTAGCCGAGCCTTATATACTCAGACTTCACCTCCTAGTGAAGAGAGGAACAATAAGCTGATTACAAGAGAAATATACAGTATGCCAGGTGGCAAGTGCTACAGAATAAAATAGTGCAGAACATGGGAAACCTCACCAGCAAGTGTCCTGTTAGAAAGAGGATCAGAAGGACAAGACAGGAGCCCTGCACACACCTAGAGTAGTTCATACAGAAGAAGCAGGAAGGACATGAAACAGGAATGTGTTTGGAAATTTGAACCACTATGGAGCTCAAAATGGTAAGAGTTGGTGTGGCAAGGGTAGTGGAATGAATGAGGATAAGAAATGCTTCAAGACTTCATGTGAGGCAGAGAAAATGGGGGTGAGAAGGAAAAATGGACTGTGGGGAGCCATGGAAACCACCTCAAAGACTTCACCTATACTCGGAGAAGGAGAGCCAGGGCATGAGCAGTAGGAGATGCAGAGGCTAGGAACATACAAAAAAATCACATGACAAATTAAAGCAAGAAAGGGGTGCTGGCTTGGGCAGTATTAACGGTTGTGAGAACTAAGAGTGTTTGGGGCTATTTAGAGACTGTTGGTCTAGCTGATGGATTGAATCTAGATTCTGAAGGGAAGAGAACAGACGGTAGGCTGAGCAGGTGAGAACACAACTGTAGACTGTGGGCTCCATATGAGCCAGAAGTGAGGGAAAGGAGACCCTTCACTGCTTCTATTTTACTTATGGGGCAAAAATTGTCACCAGTGCACAGGGATGGGGAGGGCAGGTTGAAAAAGTGACGTAAGAGAAGTGTAGGGCAATTTGTAGGTGACCTTCACTGACTTTGAATGAAATGTGTTAGGATTGGCAAGAGCAAGGGCTGTAGACCCTCTAAAGCTGTTGTCATGTGAGGAAGAGGGGGACAGGTGAGAAAGGAGTTATCATTTCAACCTGCTTAAGGTTCTCTAGTCAACAGAGTAAGAAGGTATCCAGGCATTTCACAGGAAGAGGTTATTTCATGGAGATGGACCATTGCATCTAAGAGGGAAGATGGGGTGGGCGGAGGGAGAGAGAAGGCTGGAGACTCCACACGTTACAAACTCCACGGAGGCCAAAGAATCACTGGATTCTTAAGCAGAGGAGAGAATGGAGTTGCTGGTGGTGACATAAAGTGATCATGGGAATGACAAAGTCAGACAACTGGAGGTCAAGAGAAGAAGAGCCAGGAACAAGAATGACAGTGTAGGAAACATTGTTCCTGACACACCTGCTGCAAAGGACAAGGGTGCACTTGGCAGTGTGTGAGGCATCAGGAAGGTGACAGGGAACATGATGATCTAGAAATCGAAGGAAAGTATGGAGCAATAGTTCCACTTGCAGACCTGCTCAGATTTGGATTTATGATGTTTCCAGAATCATTTTCTGAAAAATAGTCCAGAAATCTGCAAAGTTGTTTCATTTGGAGCGAAGGCTGAGAGAATATAGAAAGAATATAACCTTGGGAATTTTTCTTTTACTGACTGAGTTTCAGAGAACACTAAGGGAGCTGGGGAACCAGAGGAGGGTGCGACATAACCTTAGAAAAAGGAGCTGTCCTAGTTAGGGTTTCTATGGCTGCAACAAAACACAGGCACAAAAGCAAACTGGGAGGAAAGGGTTTATCTGGCTTACACTTCCATATCATCATCAAAGGAAGCCAGGACAGGACCTCAAACAGGGCAGGAACCTGGAGGCAGGAGCTGATGCAGAGGCCACGGAGGGAAGGGTGCTGCTTACCAGCTTGCTCCTCATGGCTTGCTCAGCCTGCTTTATTATTATAGAACCTAGGACCACCAGCCCAGGGTTGGTACCATCCTCCTCGGGCCCTCATCCATCAATCACTAATTAAGAAATGTTCTACAACTGAATCTTAAAAGGCATTCTGTCAATTGAGGTTGACTCCGTTTAGGTGACTCCAGTTTGTATCAAGATGATGTAAGACTAGCCAGCACAGGAGTTCAAGAATCTATAATCTATACTGTGGTAGTCTCAAGTTAGATATCTCAGGAATCCTGGGCTTCCTCTGATGGGCGACATAAATGGAGATTTTAAAAATGTGAATTTAATCCTGGTGGCCTGAGACAGTGAGAGGCTGTCTGTGAGAGAAAGGAGGGATGGAGGGTTAGTAGGAAGGAAGAGAGAGGGGGAGAAAGGACTTTTCATCACATGAAGCATTCTGGAACCATGAAGGGCTTTCCCTCTCCTCCTGCTGATGGGGATGTGAGATCCAGGGTAGCCAGGGGCTCACCAGAAGCACACATGGGTGTGATTTCCATGCTCTTCCTCTTCATTTGCAGGTCCCATCCTTTTGTAGTGATGCTGATGACATTGACTGCAGACTGGAGGACCTGACCAAAAAATACTGCATTGAATATAATTATGATTATGAAAATGGCTTTGCAATTGGTAATGGCATTATTTAGTGGTGGTGGTTTGCAAGGTGGATCAGCAAAATGAAATTACTCCACAAAAGTGCTGTAAAACAGAAAAAGGAAACTTAGCTTTTATTAATTTATTCATCAAGTATTTTAGGATGGCTATATAACCTGATAATATGATAATTCATTATGGATAGCTTAAGTTTTGGTATTAGACAAGTCACTTTAAAATATTAACCAAAGCACTTCAAGATAAAGGTCATATTGTGATGGCAATTTAAAAAATGGCCTATTATAGAATATAATCATAACAGTTGGAAAGTATGTAAGCAGTAATTTTTATATGGTGTTCAATTGGCTTTGCAAGTGAGCCATTGACTCAAAATGGTTATACATAGAATTATTTGTATTTCTCACCTAGGTTATAAAGTCCAGTTATTAAAATCTAATATCTAAGTCTAAGCATAATGTTGAGTGTTTTTCAAAGTAGATTGAAATTTTTATCTAAGTTTTTTTTAAGTATGGTAAATCAATTTTCCATAATTGCTACATAGTAGTTGTGGGAAACTCTGTAACTGAAGTCACAAAAAATATTGACTTCTAAATTACTTACAGAAAGTGTAAATAAATCTTTGAAGATAGTTTACATAGGCAACAGGCCCACAAACACAATTACTGTGTGAAAAATATAATTAAGTCATTTCAGCCAGAGCAACATGGATATCACTTAATTATCTAACACACTGGGGCTTTGTATGAGTCAGATAGTAAACAGGGTGATGCATATAAATCATCCCATCTTATTACAGGCAAAGCCGTGAACTTGGGCTCATTATCTCCATCTATTGATGAAGGAATCAGAGTTCAGAAAGAAGAAAGCAGTTTGTCTGAGATTATACAACCATGTGTCACACCTCATGAACTGAAAATCTAGTGTCTGGCTGTTACTTATAGTGACATCAAGGACACTTCACAAGCCACACACGGGGGCTGGAGAGATGGCTCAGTGGTTAAGAGCACCGTCTGCTCTTCCAGAGGACCCGGGTTCGATTCCCAGCACCCACATGGCAGCTAACAAGCCACACACATCCATAGGCTGCCTTTGCCAGCTTCCTCACCTTTAATATATGAGACAGATAGTCTCAATAATTTACAAAAGAAAATCAACTGTGTTCATTAAGCTTTAAAGACATTTTTAGATTGGAGGAAGTGTAGAAGAGAAAAAAGAATTGGTTAGAGCCCTGCACCTACACAATTACCTCTAAAGTGAGGATACCTGGTAATTTAAAAATGCTATAAATCCTATATACTTGCAGAGGTAAATGGATAATAGTCTCTAAATTAAATGCAAAAATGTTCCCAAAATGACAATGTAAGGCTATGGGACAAGCCCACATGTACTCCAGGGACAACTGAGTAAATGGTGTGGACAGTTTGGCTTCTCGCATTAGAACCCGAATGTGGAAGAAGATGCACCTGCCTGACCACTTGTTTCTGTCCATCAGGACCAGGGGGCTGGGGTGCAGGTAACAGGCTGGACTACTCTTACGATCACTTCCTGGATGTCGTACAAGAAACACCTACCGGTGTGGGCAAAACCAAATCGGCACGGATTAAAAGAACTGCCCTATCATCTGACCCCAAAATTCAGCTGATCTTTAACATCACAGGTAAGGATAAACTTTCCATTTGCTAAAGTAATATTGGAAAGCTGGTTCTGAAATCTGCTGCGCTTGTTTATTAGGAAGTAAAACGCACCTCACCCCACCCCCACCCTCACCCTGGCAAGAACGGGAGAGAGCATGGTCAACTGAGCATGGTCATGATGTGCTGCTTTGTGTCCCATGTGTTTTCTGGTCCTTGCAGTAACCAGCATCTTGCTTTACTTGCATGTTGATAAAATGAACTAAGAAGCCTGTCTTTAATAGCAAGAATATAGAATAATTCATCTAGTCATTATGAATTCTCTCATCAGGTGATGTAAACTCAGCATCTAAAAAACAGATTCAAACAAATGTATTTTGTTCATATATGTGTGTGTGTATATATGTATATATTTCATTTAATTTATGTTATACTATGTAATGCCATATAGCACAGTATACATATATACAGTATATTTCATTGCATACAATTATATACATTATATACAATGGCTTATTACATTCAGTTTTCCTGTAAATCTTTTGTTGTTGTTCAAATGGCCCCAGATAGCTTGAGCTGTCTTTATTTATACAGTTTTGGCATGCAGAACACAATTTTACAACCAGTTTTTCCTTCCTAAGTTTCTAAAAATGGCTACAATAACCCCCAGTTTGTTCTTTGCCTTTCCCCCCCTTTATCTCCCGACTCTCCCTTGGGTGGCTCTATCTCTGTGGTCAGAAGCATGAGCAGTTTCGAGAGTTACGAAAGGAACTTCTCTAACTATGCTCACCTACGCTCACCCGCAGTGCAGCGTATGCTGTTACAATGTCATGCAGGGTGAGAGACAGTTTGTCTTTTGTGGTTAATATTTACATCTGGTAGATTCTCAGTTCCTGATCAGCTCACCAACTCACCAGTCAGATTTTGTTTTTAATACTACCCATAAGTAATTTGTCCACTGAGAACTGAGAGGCTGTATTCTAGATTAAATTTTTCTGAAGGACTTTACGATAACATTTCATTGGGGGTAAATTATTATTACAGTTAGTACCTAACACACCCTTTGTGTGTGTGTGTGTGTGTGTGTGTGTGTGTGTGTGTGTATGCATGCATGTTTAATTTTGGCGTGTTTTTATCTCAGCTAGTGTGCCACTGCCAGAGGAAAGAAATGATACCCTCGAATTGGAAAATCAGCAGCGACTCATTAAGACACTGGAAACGATCACAAATCGCTTGAAAAGCACCTTGAATAAGGAGCCCATGTACTCTTTCCAGCTTGCCTCTGAGACAGTGGTGGCTGACAGCAACTCCCTGGAAACAGAGAAGGCTTTTCTCTTCTGCAGACCCGGCTCTGTGCTGAGGGGGCGCATGTGCGGTAAGCCTCCCCTGAGACCCAGATGTCTACTGTGTGCTGGGTCAAATGAGCTGAGTACAGACTTTTTCCAAATACATATAAAGAACATTAATATGGAGCAGGCATTTTGCATTTGTTGTGTGCTTCTTACTATACTGTTTTATCTAGAAAACCTGAGGATATGCATACCACTGTTGAGGACAAATGAAGTATTTTATGTGAGGGTAACAAGGCTTATTTTCAATTATAGCTCTTTAAGCCTCATAGCGGTGCTGGAAAAATAACCCATCATCCACATTTGGCAGCTCACAGCCACTGGTAACTCTAGCTCCTGGGGCTCTGATTTTCTCTTCTGGTCTCCACTGACACTCATGTGCATACAGAGAGAGAGAGAGAGATAGAGATAGAGATAGAGATAGATAGATAGAGAGAGAGAGAGAGAGAGAGAGAGAGAGAGAGAGAGAGAGAATAAATAAATAAGTAAACAAAAATAAAATCTTAAAACCCAAAACAGCCACAGGACTGTGGCTGTAGCTCACACTGTGATCATGTCTGTATATCAGTCCATTCCTCCTCCATTTAATCTCACTCAGCATGTATATGGTACACTGTTAATATTAATACACAGTGAGAAACCAGAGATTCCTGACTACACAGCCAACTCTAAAAGCTCGACCACTTTTTCAATTAGAGTAAAATCTACACAAATAAGTGTTTTAAAATGTACAATTCAATGGCATTAAGTTCATTCCCAAGGTGCATCCATTACTTCTGTCTATTTTCAGAGCATCTTCAAAGTCTCTCATACTCACTAGTCATTCCCCACCTTCCTCCCTATCTCCTTAACCCCACTCTACACAGCTACAGTTACAACCTAGATAAACTCCAACCTGTTTCCTCAAGAGGCTAACACACACACACACACACACACACACACACACTGAACACAGTTAATAGTAAATGGCACAAATCTCGTGTTAGTCTCCCTTAAGTCATGGCCCTTGTATCCTGTCTGGGAAACCTTCCTTGACAGTTTTTGTCACCATATGATGTCATTAGTGCTTCCCCTGCTGTGACAGAATCAGCTCACTCAAAGCTGTTATTATGATCCTATTCTGGTTTCCTTTTCTCTAAGAACAATGAGCAATCGTCTTGACCACTGTTTCTCCCATCTCCGGGCGGGGGGGGGGGGGGGGGGGGGGGGGGGGGGGGGGGGGGGGGGGGGAAGGTCTTCAGATAGAGAGTTAGGAATTCATTTTTAATAAGCCCCCAGGTAACTAGCCGTACTCAGCATTTCTGGGTCACTGCATCTGAAGTTCAGGTGTCTCTCTAGAACGCTAACTTTAGTAACACCCTGCTCAGTGGGTTTAACATCCTATTTGACCTTAGAATTTTCACATCACCACAAGTTATAAAATGTGCCCATTCCCTTAGAGCCCTGGATTAGAGGATGCCTTTGTGGAGCAGGAACTCCTCTAAGCATGGCCAAGGCTCTTCTTCCCCTGTTTTAGTCTTACTGTGGTGACTTATCTCTTGTCTCTAAAATTGACATTGAAATGAATGGATTAGTAGTGTGGTTGGGGGGTGGAGCATGCGGAGAGACAATTTAGAAAACATTTTCAATATTGCAAAGCCTTTACAATGTCATCTAAATATTTACTATTTTGTCCTTCTGGCAGTTTTTGTTAACTATATATTTCTATAATGTTCTGCTTTGTCATAACTTTCTTCCATCATCTAAAGCCCCATCACAGCAACCCTAAGATTGGCTCATAAAACTTATACATCTTCTCAAAAAAAAAATCTACTACTATTGGTTTTTAAAAATATATTTCGGGAAGGTCTACTCACTGTGGATGTAAAACCCTGACAGTAAAATTTAACACATGAACAATGATACCTAGAAGCAAGCATCATAAGGAAAAAAAAGAACCGAAGGGCGCTATGGTGGGGAGCTTGAATTTCCTGGCTGTTTTCTCCACAGTCAACTGCCCCCTGGGAACCTACTACTCTCTGGAGCATTCCACCTGTGGAAGCTGCCTGATGGGATCTTATCAAGATGAAGAAGGGCAGCTCGAGTGCAAACTTTGTCCCCCCAAGACTCACACGGAATATCTTCATTCGAGAAGCATCTCAGAATGCAAAGGTAGAACTTTCCATGCTTTGACCAGAGACCGGCCGAATTCTGTGTCCAGGTGTAATGGGAGAAAGGCTTCTTTGCCCATCACTTAGTCTTAGTCATCTGTATTAAAAGATAAGTTAACAAGAGACAATCATACTCATTTATTTAATGAAAATTTTGTGTGGCACAGGAGTCTTTAGAAATGAAGAAATTTGAAACTAGGAAATGTGTGCGTCATGTCATGTCATCATCTGAGATGGGTGGTTATATAGAAATCTAATAGGTATTTCCAAGGCCTGTTTCTCTGTATTCTGCCCTGTGTCCCACAGTCATTAGAGTTAAGGGTGCTTCCTTCCTCTGGGTGACAGAATGGACATATCTTATATGGTCTTAAGATCCACTGTAGAAAAAAGGGCAGGGGAGTTTCAGAGGTAGTCGTCTGCTTCTACAATGCTCTTAAGTTCCTTTAGTTTAAATTTTTCAGTATGCCTAGGTGCCATACTTTGGGGTAGAGCAGTGGTTCTCATGACTCTTTTGGGGGTCAGATGACCCTTTCACAGAGGACATATATCAGATATCCTGCATACCAGGTATTTACGTTATGATCCAGAACTATAGCAAAATTACAGTTAGAAAGTAGCAACAAAAATAAATTTTATGGCTGGGAATCACCACAATATAAGAAACTATATTAAAGGGTCACAGCATTAGGAAGGTTGAGAAGCACTGGCTGGGGAGTGGGGGTTCAATTCATTGCTCTAAAAATAAGATGGAATAGGAACAAAACTAAAGCAATCTTACATATTCCTTCTTGTTACAAAGTACTCAGTAGATGTTTCCCTAGTCCAAAGAAATCATTTGTCTTTCTTTCAGGAACTCTGCTTCCCTGCATGCTCCTCTCTCGAGCTTATCCACATTTATTAGTAAACCTGAACACTCCTCTTCAGTCTCACCCTAATTGGTAGAAAGGGATTTTGTAGCTCTTAGCAATCATCAACTTAGCTTTTGTTAGAAAGGCATTTGATGGGGCTGGAGAGATGGCTCAGCAGTTAAGAGCACCGGTTGTTTTTCCAAAGATCCTGAGTTCAATTCCCAGCAACCACATGGTGGCTCACAACCATCTGTAATGAAACATGGTGCCCTCTTCTGGCCTTTAGGCAGAACACTGTATGCATAATAAATAAGTAAGTCTTTAAAAAAAAAAAAAAAAAAAGAGGCATTGCCAGTTTAAAAGAAGAAGAAGAAGAAGAAGAAGAAGAAGAAGAAGAAGAAGAAGAAGAAGAAGAAAAGCATATGATGTGATAAGATCATTATCTGTTGACTTGGAAATGAATTCCAACAGACACAGACGAATAGATTTGCTGCTAAAATATGCTATATTTTCCGTATTTATCTGTTCTTCATAATGTAAGTCCTGATAGGAACATTTTCTTTCATAACGAAGGTTAACAGAAGACACAGCCCACAGAAAAAATTTCATGTTCCTCCATGCTATGGATGTGTTGGCAGTTGTGGGTACTCAATGATAAATCTAAATTCTAAGAGGTGCCAGGTGATTGGAAATGTACCAAAAACATTAGCAATGTTAAAAATGAGAATCCCTTGGAGAAATCAAAGGAAAAGACAGTGGTAGGGACTTACTCATCAAATGAAATGGCTGGAGGAGGGACAGAATCCATTCTTACTAGGCGATGTATGGTGTTATGGTGGTTGGATGTATGTTGCCCAATTTAAGATTCTGTTTGTTTAACATAGCTTTCCTAGCACATAATTTGTCTTTTAGATAGTGCCTCACAATGGTGTATATTTCAAGCTTTGTCCAATGACTACTAAATAAATGTGTGGTTAGAACACTGATAGGCAGTGATGGAAGGACCTGGGTATGTGTCTGGAACTTAGTTCAGAGGCACACTGGCTCTACCATGTGTGATTGGCTATAGAGGAAGAGCATATGTCTCCTCTTCTGCTGTGCCTTAGTGGAGCAGCTGTATGCTGTACACAGCCAATTTTGAGCAGCTTCATTTTGCTCATTGCATTGTATGTTTCTTTTTAGCTCAGTGTAAACAAGGCACCTACTCTTCCAGTGGCCTTGAGACCTGTGAATCGTGTCCGCTGGGTACTTATCAACCAGAATTTGGATCTCGGAGCTGCCTCTCATGCCCAGATTCCACCACAACTGTAAAAAGAGGAGCCGTAGACATCTCTGCTTGTGGAGGTTATCATCAATGCTTTAGATGTTTATATTTATTTACATACGCTAAGTTCTCTGCATAGAGGAGTGAGATGCTTTTAACAAAACTAAATGTTCACAGTATGCAAAGAATGTAAATAACTGTCTCTTCATGGGGAGTTCCTTTTTTTCAGCAGGTCAGCCCTTGAGTATAAACAATTGGCTCTCTGATTATAGAACAAGACTTTTATCCCAGGCCTCAGTAATACGCACTATGGCTTTATGACACCATAGAAATACAAGTTTCTGGGTCTTGTGCCCAGCATTCACCAAGTGTAATGTGCATTTCTACCTAGTATTCACATAAAGCCTACTTTTACTAGTCCAGGGATCACACAGTGGCAGCCATGGATTTAAACAGAAATGAAAAGGTCAGCATTCCACTTTGAATATCTCTAATATCCTGGCTGGGAATCATTATCCAGCCAGAAATTCCTGAAGATATAAACAAAACTAGAAGATAAAAACTTTACATTATCTCAAAACCAGGACTGAGAGTCAAAATTGATGTCACGGACTTCGGAGATGGCTCAGTCCCTAGATGCTTGTTATACTGTAGAAGCGTGTGGACCTAAGTTCAAATCCTCAGCACCCAGGAAAGAAGCCAGACGTGGCAGCACACATGGTACCACGCAGTGGGAGGAGGAGCTTGCTAGCCAAGCAGTCTCCTCACCAAAGAGCTGCCACCAAGGATCCTTCAGTGAGGGTCCTTATTCTAGACCATAGAATGGATAGTGATGGAGGAAGATACCCAGTATTGACCTCAGTATTGACCTCTTCACACACACACATAAACAAATGTGTAAACACATGTGAATATACACACACAAATGTATATACACACATGAATACACCCACACAAATGTGCACATACACATGAACACACACATGTGACCACATACAAATGTATACACACACATGAACTCACACACACCAGCCTGTTACTAGAAACTCTGAAAATTTGCTTCTCTGCAAAGTCATTGGAGTTGTATTAAGATTAAAATGTCGGTGTACCACATCTGCAATATCAAAGAGACTCACAAGCAGGCCCGTGTGGTGAGTCTTAAAAGCATGATTTCTCCCATTCTTTATACTCTGGTATAGAAGATTAAGGTTTATGGCAACCCAGAGAGTAAAAGGATGTTTTCTTGTTCCTAAGAACTATCCAGCTCTGTGCCAGTTCTCCAGACTACACGGCAAGCCGGGACACGCATCCTCATTGAGCTACAGCCATACACAGTCACAGTCACCGAAAAGAGACTGAGATTTCTCGCTCTGGCCAAGTGGGACATTTCCATGTGACTAAGGAGATGTTGTCCTCTAAAGTTAAGAGCCACAGAACATGGCTGTTAAATGATGAGGCTTATACATATCTTCCCATTTGATTAAACTGACTCAGTGCACCAGGGTCATGGTAGATAAAAAAATTTAAACCTCACAGATTCCTTGAGCAGTGTTCATCAATCTACTGTTTGACCAAAAAGTTGAGAAGAGAATTTTTCTAGATCATGGTTGAAACCCATAAACCTCTTGTGTGAAAGCTGTCTCCAGTTTTTTTAATTATTATTTTAAAGTTAAATAAAGTCTCACATTATGCTTAAAATGGATTTGCTAGACACTCTCATTTTCTTAATATGTGAACTAATTTGGAAAGAAAAGTCTGGAGTGAAATAATTCTGCTCCTACTCCAACACCCTCCAACCACAAAGCAACTGGAATTTTTACAGGAAAGCCAGTTCATATTTGACTTTTCTTTTAGCTTTCTAAATAAGCCTTGAGGTTTCTCTAACACCAGCTTTGCAATTAAGCAGTTCTAATTCCCAGAATGTGGCAGCAGTTCTGGTAAATGTCCCCTGTCTCTTAGAATTCCTAGCACAGTTAGCCACATTCTCCTCGTCATGGGTGAGAAGCAAGAATAACTCTGCCTTCTCTGGGGGTTGCACCAACACTATTATACTTTAAAACTGAAGTGCATGTGGCTTAGAAAATGGGCCTTCAAATATTTTCTCTTAGTTTTCAACTTCCTCCCTTTCTTTTTCTTTTCTTCCATGTCTTTCTCTCATTATTTTCTTTCTATATTAATTTAGGTTTATAGATGTGCCATTATGTATTTTGTTGAGTTTACCTTGAGTTTCTTAAAAAGAAAATACTTTTTATGCTTCAGCCTTCTCAAAATTGTTATAATCACTATAACAATTACTAAGCTCATGCAATATAAAATTTTTTTGATTCTTATCTCTTCTTACACATATCCTTTGGCTTGTGACTACAAAATCTGAAAGCTTTTGGTCCCATAAATGGTACCTGGTTGACATATCTGCCCCATAGGACAAGGGTCAATATTTTATGAGAACCAGAATGATACCACTTCTCACTCTGACCCTTTAGGGTGAAGTCAAAGCAGGCATTAAGTGACCTCATTTAGAAACATATTCATTTATTCTTCATTTTTGTATGTTTAAAGTGTGTTGCATGTGACATGTTGATACCTTACTTACATGTCCACTGTAGTAAAACAAGTGCTTGCATCCTACCATCTCTGTGGGATAGCTCCTGAAATCTAAGGTAAAGCCTCTGAAATCTGTGCCATTGATGCTTCCCAGATTGTAATACAATATTAGCAAGCATCCAGTAAATTTATTTTAAGGCCAAATTTATTGAGCTTTATGGTTATATTTGCTGTCCTTAACACCATCTGTAAACACTATTTGCAAGGTAATATTTTCCCCTGGCCATTGAGGTATACTGTTTGGAATTTAACTTTACTACTAATATTGGTAGTAAATGAAATTTCTGCTTTCTTTCCTTATGGCCAGGACATTAATACATGTATATTCTATGTATGCTTAACTTTATATTGTATACTAAATAGTACTGTTATGAAAACATGTGTCTCTGTTTATTGAATATATAAACACAGGTTACCATTTTTCATCTTATACTATCAGGTGACTAATTTAATTAGATGTCTGGGACTTCCTTTTCCAAATAGAAAGAGGTGACCCAAATGTTTCAGTAGCTTTCTTGCAACTGAAGTTTAGGGAGCTTATCTTAAAGGTAATGAGTCATTTCACACACCTACACACAATCATTTCTTTTTCTTTGTAGTGCCGTGCCCAGTAGGAGAATTCTCCCGTTCTGGGCTAACACCCTGCTATCCATGTCCTCGAGACTATTACCAGCCCAATGCAGGGAAGTCCTTCTGCCTGGCTTGTCCCTTTTATGGAACTACGACCATCACTGGAGCCATGTCCATCACAGATTGCTCAAGTGAGTTCTCAGATTTTATGCTGAGGTCTTACCTGTGCCTCTCTGGTCTATTCTATTCTGAACATTACCATTTCAGATGGAATCTGATATCTGACCTTAATTCACCCTTCTGTGATCTTTTAAAACAATTTTATTACATTTATGTAGTCATGTGTGTGCAAGGGTGTGTGCATGCACACATGTATATGCATGCACACATGTGCATGCCACAATACTCATGTGGAGGGCAAACAAAAGCTTACAGGAATCTTAACTTACAGCTTCCATGTGTATCCTAGGATCAAACTCAGGCCCCTATGCTTGACGGTAAGGGCTCTTGCTCACTGAGCCAGCCATCTTACCGGCCCCTTTTAAGGTCTTTTTGATGACAAGACTAGAAAGAAATACAAGTTTCACTTGGTAACTTTCAAAGGTCTCTCTCAGAGTCCAGGATGGATTAACAGGCCACCTAAGACTGTTTCCTTGTTTATTATTTACTGAGACAAAGTATGTGTGCTCTGACTCTCTCTGCAACTAGATCCTACCCTGAGTGTTTGTAGAGAGTTATTATGAGTCACACCAGCCACACACTGACATTCTGTCTGTTTGTCTTGTTAGGTTTTAGCTCTACTTTCTCAGCAGCAGAAGAAAGCATAGTGCCTCTTGCAGCCCCTGGACATACCCAGAAAAAGTATGAAGTCAGCAGCCAGGCAAGTCTGCTCCCTGTACAGAACACTTTCTTTGATGGGATGTTTAGAAAATAATTTGCCATCACAGAATACTGGGGTTGAATCCTCAATCAGATTGTGAATGCTAGAAAAGAAATATTTAGTTCTGAATTTAAATAAGAACTTTCAAAAAGTACATTGTTAGACATTCTTAGTATCAAAAATTGAAGTTATTTTCTCAGAAATGCCTGCTCAACAGTATGTAGATGTGGGAGGCTTTGATTCACTAACTGACCAACATTGAAAGAGGGGGTTAGCTTACCAAAGGCTTTTTATGGGCATAAAAGATAATTCGAATTTTATTTCAAAATTATTTACATATTTAAGACCAAAAAATTTTTTTGGTATAATGTGTAAATAATTAAGAACTGTCACTCAGGAATATAACTAAACTAATTGGTGTGTGTGTGTGTGTGTGTGTGTGTGTGTGTGTGTGTGTGTGTGTTCCCAAGCAGGCCTGCTTTTCTCTCTCCTTTTAAGGATGATCTGCTAAGTCAGATATTTTGGGTCAATCCTGCCGTCCCCCTTAATTCATCGCACCGATCCCATTCCATGAGTCCCTTGGAATTGGCGTCTTTAAAACCAATGATACAATATTTCTTCTGTCAACCTCCTACAGTTCAGCATAGTGAGCTGCTGGGCTCTACACATCACACTTGAAATGAGCTGGCTGAGCACAGAAATTGTAGGACCCTCTCAAGCACCAGTGCGATGGTTGGCCACTTTTAAATAATAATGTATGGACTTCACACTGCAAGCTCTGTTTTATTTGGCCTTGGTTGCTCCATGTACTTCATACATTTTAAATAATATCTCTGATGAACTCTAACATACAACCAGCACTTAGGAATACTGCATGTATTTACCTCACTGAAGAACTGCCATTGTGCCCATACATAGCAGGTTCCTATGACACAGCAGCTAGCCTGAATAAACTCACCTGCAAGCAACATGACAAGCTTATGTCCCCTAGGGAGGATGCTCTGAAATAAACTGAGTGCTTCTCTGTGATCCATGTCTTTCCTGCCCCAGTAGGTCTTCCATGAATGCTTCTTAGACCCTTGCCACAACAGTGGAACCTGCCAACAGCTTGGGCGTGGTTATGTCTGTCTCTGTCCATCCGGATATACAGGTGACATAAAGGAATGTCATTTTAAGACATTTTGTGTGAAACTAGTGTAGCTGTTGAGTCAGACTTCAAAATACTAAACACAGATCATGTAAAACACATTAGACCATGTTAGTAAGGAGAAACATTGGGTTGAACTAGATAAGATGCATGCATACATAACAGTTTTCTTTGTACCATTTGGAGAAAGAGAGGGAAAAGTATCTTCAGTACGAAAGCTAACGCCATAACTGGGTGTTAATTGGAATATAGTCCATGAGGCATATGCAAGGATTTGTTCTAACACAAATTAAAGGCATGATGCTCAACTTTGTCCAGAACAAACATTTTAGAACAACTTCCAGGCTCCTGTCATTTGTTGCTCAAGAATGGAAGTTCTTGTTCATAGATGAGACTGGTTGCTTCGTTTCTAGCTTCAGGAGAGCTGCATGGATTTGGCCTAGAGGCTGCAGGAATAAGTAAGAATTATTTTACTTGCAATTTGGTTTGCATTACAGATGTGACCAGAAGCAATCTCAGAAAAAATAAACTATATTTTGAAATTGCAATTAATTTAAAGTAATTCCTTATTTTTTAAGATAAGTTTTTGCTTCAAAAAAGTATGCAATGAATTGTAAAGTTTTTCATAGAAAATTATATTTAAGTAGAATTCAGCAAAAAAGAAATAAGCAAAAAAATTAGAGACAAAAGACAGCCAAAGGCTATCGAGAATATTGGCATTCCACTTTTCATAGTTGCCTCATGTGTGTGTGTTCTTTTAAAAAAAAAGTACTAATATTTCATAGGCTATATGGAATTTTCCAGGCATGATCATGTACAAACCTTTAATTTCAGAATTGGAAGGCAAAGACTGGGGAAATCTCTCTGAGTTCAGGGCCAGCTTGGTCTACAAAGTGAGTTCCAGGCCTGCCAGGGATACACAGTGAAATCCTATCTAAAAAGACAGGAAGAAAAACAAGGAGGGAGGGAGGGAAGAATGGAGGAGGGAGGGAGGACAGGCCTTTTCTGAGAATTCTACACTTCGGTGGTGGTTTAAAGAAGGCATCTCATATATATATATATATATATATGGCATCATATACGTTAGTAAATGCCATAGCTATTTGGAAGGCTTGCCAGGCTACAGATCACTGGACCCTGGAGAATCTGGCTGTCCCACCAGTCCTGATTCAATAATGTAGGGTATGACTTGAGATGCAGCGTTTCTCCTCTGTCTAAAAGTTCTACTGATGCTAGTGAGCTGAAGATCACAGTTCCCTGGTGGGAAGGATTTCTAGCAGACCTAGCCCAGCACACCCGTATGCACCCTATGGAAAGACAATACCCACTACAGGGCTTCTAGTTTATAGGCTGAGATGTAGCGAAACTTGGCCCCACTCTGTCCCTTGAGCCAGGTGACCTTGATAGCAACTCTAAATGGTTTTGTGGAGTTTGATTTATACGTTAACATAATTTATGGCTGCAAGCTTCCTTCTGCATTCTCCTAATATCTTAAGATGTTTTGCTATTTTCCATGTAGTGTTGCAAGGTATCTTAAATATGGAAACATGTAGTTAGTGCCTTCATTAAACAGAGCTGGATGATAGCTCTTCCTTATAAGCCTAGATTGTAGAGATCATTACTTTCAACTGATCATGCACGTTTATTATTTCCTTTCTTTGATTTATTGTTCAGCATTTCATTTACATTGTAGGCTTAAAGTGTGAAACAGATATTGATGAATGCAGCTCACTGCCATGCCTCAATGGTGGAATTTGTAGAGACCAAGTTGGGGGATTCGCTTGTGAGTGCACATTGGGTTATTCGGGTAAGGAACAAAGCTGGTGTCTTTACAATGGAAACCAAGTCTTGTTTGGGATTTCTCATGTACATTAGGAAAATGTTCGTTCTCTTTGGTTACATAAGGAGAACAAGGTGTCAGTTTGTCAGTATTTATTGCTTATGCTTTATGAAATGGTAAAATGGGCAGACCTGGTTCCCTCTTTATCTGCAAGATGTGTGACTTCAGAGCCTCCAAATGTTCCTGAACCTGTTTTGCAGCTTCATAAATGGAGATAGGGGAGTGAGGGGAAGCATGCTTGTTCTCATGGGATGCCAGACAAGTTCCAGGTCCTTCCCCAGCTCTTCACTGTCACTTACTGACATTTTTAAGGTCTTTATTTCTTTTTAAAAACATGAAAAACTATTTTCTTTTATTATTGTTATTATTATTATGAACAAAGAAGTCACACTTTCTATCCTTGTATATCCTTATCCAAGGTCCCTTCCCCCTCCCACCACATCAGGTCATTCTCTCTTCTCCGCAACTCCCCATCCCCTCTGGGCAGGCAGCAGACAGTCCTATGGTCCCACTGACCCAATAATGCTTGGATCAGTCTCCACTCCTGGCAGATGCAGTTTTCTCCCCCCTCCCTCAAGAGTGAGTCAGGTGTTCCTCTAGGGGGAGTAGGATCCAAGGAATCCACTTACTGCCATTTTGAATGTAGTGTGTGTTGATTTTTTTTTTTCCTATAGATCAGTCACCTTTCCCATCAGGCTCTGCTCCTCTCTTTACCTCAAAGGTGTCCATATATTTAAATGTGTATCTTATTTAAGTCAGAGGATTGCAACCCTCAAATATTTCCTCTTTAAAACAGTCCAGAAATATCAACCTCACTATCCATTTCTGTATTAAATTTTATAATAATGATTCTATTACTGATAAGAGAGTCTTACGAAATAGAATGTATACCAGGCTTTTCTTTTAAGCCACCAGCCAGCTCCCAAATCAAGACATGGAAACATATTATTAATTAAGAATGCTCAGCCTTATCTTCACTCTTATTTTAAGCTATTTCTCTTTATGTTTTGCTTCAGAGATTTTTAACCTTTCTTTTTTTCTTTCCTTCTGTACGTCTTCCGTTCAGTGCTTCTCTTCTCTGGCTGCCTGGCAGTAGGCTGGCTCCTGCCCCCAGCATGTCCCTCTTGTTCTCCCCTCTTCCTTATTCTTTCTTGAGCCTCGATTTTTCCACCTACGTATTCTCTCTGCCCTCCCTCTCCTGCCCAGCTATTGGCTGTTCAGCTCTTGATTAGACCAATCAGGTGAATTAGACAGGCAAGGTAAAACAAATGTAACATATATTTATATAATTCAACAAATGCAGCACAAACAAATGTAACACACGTTCACATAGTTAAAGTAATGTTCTGCAGCATAAACAAATGTAACACATTTTTACATAGTTAAATATTCCACAAGAACATGATTTATGATCTAAAAATTAGTAATAATCTCATAATTTTCTTATGACAGAAACAGAGATTATATCGCAAGTTATCTCTGTATCTAAATGATGATTTTCAAAAATATATTTAAGTAAGCATTTTAATTCATGCCTGTATGTTATAATCCTTATAACACATTTCATAGTAACTAGATGCTGAAAACACTATCTCAAAAAATAATTATCATAATGAAATAAAAATGTTAATATAGTTAATGGTGACAATCCTTTGAACCAGTTCTGTTTTGTCCACTTGAGATCCTTGATGTCCGACAAGGTCCGACAAAGAGAGACACTGAGTTTATACAGTATAATTACATGTTGTCTGTAAGTTCAATACAAAGACTCCTGGATATGTAAGCATCCTGGACTTTTCAAACCAAGGAGTCTTTGAATCTATAGATTTGTCACTCTGGCTTGTTTCTGACCTGTACTTGGTGATTTCACAGCCCTGGCCTCTGTTCCCAGGCAATAGAAGAAAGAATGTGAATGACATCAGTTGTCCTCATATTGCCTGTTTACAACATGTGGGGCAGCTGCACAGAAGTTTGCCTACTGCTTTCTGGATTTGCAAAACAAAATGAGTTATTTTCTTTATTCAGTATTTTTCTCATTTTTTTTTGTCAGTTTTATGCTGTTGCAGCTTAACTTTAGAAGGTCTGCACAGCAAAGAGTGAACACCTAAGGAACAGGTGATGGAAGAAACAGCTTAAGCAGAATCACATCGCCTTCAAAATGTGGTCACGTGTTCATGGATGTCACCTCTCACTGGGTGCCAAATAGCTTACATTTCTGGATAAACTTTTTTTTAAAAAATTCCAAAAATGAAAGAGAAATATTTATTTTGATATATTTGGCAAAAAGCAAAAAACTTCACAAGCTCATCAGCCATGATTTCCGGTTGCTTAGTTTTCACACTAAGCAACTTGCTTGAACAAAACGTACGTTTTCTCTAGCTCAAAGACTCTATGATTCTTTGCAGGCCGCTTATGTGAAGAAAATATCAATGAGTGTAATTCCAGTCCATGCTTGAACAAAGGGACCTGCACTGACGGCTTGGCAAGCTACCACTGTGCCTGTGTGAAAGGTTATGTTGGTAAGGAGTTTGCATTTCTCTCTCTTGTTTCAAACTTCTATAAATAAAAGTTAGTGTATTTACTAATATCTAAATATTATATTTGGGTTTTATGAACATACTGTTGGAGATAAGTGATGTAAATGATGTTTATAAATGAATTTAAATTGATACAAAATAATATATTTTGTAAACTGATGAAAGAAGTATGCTTAAAAAATATATACTTAATTTTTAGAGAAGAAATCTGAGGGGTAAAATGCTAATAAAAGAAAAACACAAGGTCAAAAAAACTGAAAAGGAAACTAAATGTATTGTCCTTTTAAACATTATTTCAGCTTGATGCCCATTGTTAGCCATAATTTAGAAAGAAGATAAAATAAGCTGGTTATCAAAACTGCAGAGTCCTGAAACGACTCTATAAAGCCATGGCTCATTCGAAGAGGCATCATGAGCAGGGATACTGCAGTGGCTCTGCAGCCTCTGTCCAGTAGGTGCAGACTTTCCTGTGAAGTGATCATCCCAGCTCTTTCTCATCCTCACCCACCCCAGGTGTGCACTGTGAGACAGATGTCAATGAATGCCAGTCAAACCCCTGCTTGAATAATGCAGTCTGTAAAGACCAAGTTGGGGGGTTCCTGTGCAAATGCCCACCTGGATTTTTGGGTACCCGGTGTGAAAAAAACGTGGACGAGTGTCTCAGCCAGCCATGCCAAAACGGAGCCACGTGTAAGGATGGTGCCAACAGTTTCAGGTAAAAGGCCAAGTCTAGAGTTTCGTTCATGTTTCCTTGACTCTGAACAGTCACTGCACAGGCTTAGTGGAGCATTGGCTGCAAAGCTGTCCTCACATGCTCACCGAAGCCAGGCACAGTAGGATCTCATTACCACTTCGAGTAAGGCAAGACTAAGCCTCGATGTGAGCCTATAGTGTTTTGTTGTTGCTTGTTTGTCGGATGTGTGGTGTGTGTATGTGTGTGTGTGTGTATGTGTGCGTATGTATGTGTATGTGTTGTGTGGTGTGTGTGTGGTGTGTGTATTTTATGTGTGTGGTGTGTATGTGTATGTGATGTGTGTGTATGTGTGTAGGGGTGTGTGGTGTGTATGTGTGTGGGGTGTGTGGGGTGTGTGTATGTGTGTGTATGTGTGTATGTATGTGTATGTGTGTGTATGTGTTGTGTGGTGTGTGTGTATGTATGTGTATGTATATGTGTGTGTATGCGTGTATGTATGTGTATGTGTGTGTATGTGTTGTGTGGTGTGTGTGTATGTATGTGTATGTATATGTGTGTGGTGTGTGTATGTGTGTGTGGTGTGTATGTGTGTGGGGTGTGTGTGTGTGGTGTGTGCATATGTGTGTATGTGTGTGTATATGTATGTGTGTGTATGTGTTGTGTGGTGTGTGTGTGTATGTATGTATATGTATATGTGTGTGGTGTGTGTATGTGTGTGTGGTATGTGTATGTTTGTGTATGTGTGGTGTGTGTATGTGTGTGTGGTATGTGTATGTGGTGTGTGTGTATGTGTATGTGTGTGTGTATGTGTGTGTGTTTGTGTGTGTTGAGACAGAGTCTCCTGTAGGCCAGTCTGCCCTGGATCTCACTGTTCTGTGAAGATGACTTCTGACCCTATCTCCTCCACCTCCCTAGTACTGTAATCAGATGCAGGATGCACCATGCCTGGTGTGAAGTGCTGGAGATGAAACCTATGGCGTCCTGCAAGTCAGGCCAGCACCACTGAACTACACTTCCAAGCCCAAACCTGTCATTTTAATGTAGGCAGTCTAAGGTGTCTGGGAGTCTGAGACATGCCAAGTTTAGAAACTTTGGCTCTTGGGAAATCATAAAGGTGAAAGGAAGGGCTGGGGAGGTGGCATGGTTGTCAGGTGTTTGCAGAGAAAGCATGAAGACTTGAGATTGGATCCCTGGCACCTGTGTAAAGAAGCTCAACATGACAGAACCTACATGTGACCCCAGGGATGGGACAGTGGAGGCAGGTGAATTTTGGAGCTCCCTGGCCAGCCAGATCAGAGAGAGACCCTGTCCTGGAAAATAAGGTAGAGAAAGATAGAGGAGGATAACTGACACCAGTCTCTGGCCACCACATGCGTACACACGTTCAGAAACACACAAGATGATGGCGAAGGAAATCAAATGCAGTGTCAGTGCATAGAAGTTAACATGTTAGCACTATACAAGAACCAGTAGTTTTAAACATTTCACATGTTAGCTAAATTTTTGCACTAGGTGAGGTGAAAATGGGCTGTGTTGTGTGATCGTGCCCCCTGAGGGCCTGTCTGCTCTGGACTCCATGGTCTTCTAGCATCTACTTCAGAAAGTTTTCATCAAAAGAAATCTAACATGGGCACAATAAATAAAATAATAAAAGCTGAGTTTTTAAGGATTAAATAGAAGGTTTGGGGGTGTAAATGGATGTTTCCTGTCCCAACCTTCTGGTCCCAAATAACCAATTCAAAGACTGAATAGAAATTATGAATGATAGACCAATAACTCAGGCTTGCTACTAGCTAACACTTGCATTTAAATTAATCCATTTCTATTACTCTATTTTTCTTTTCTCTCCCAAGCCTACATATTTTTAAGCACACTGTAACCTGTTTAGAGGTGTTTTTTGTTTGTTTGTTTGTTTGTTTGTTTATGTCTGAATCTGTCTTTACTGATTATCTGTAACCTTTCCTGTCTGTACAAGCAAAAACCCTAAACCCGACATGTAGTGTGCTGGTGGAGCTTACACTGACTAAGCTCACAGGCAATGACTGGAACAAGTCTCACTACTCGCTGAGCATTTATAATTTACATTCAGCTTTGGAGTCAGTCATTTGGGAGCAGGAAGTTGGGACAGGAAATGTCCATTTACATTGGTGGAAAGATTTTCCCTTCCTAGGGGAGAATATGGGATGTCAGTAGAGGGCAGTTTTTTAAAAAAACCCTCCAGTCACCTTCCGGAGTCCCTGAGCATCCTCTAGCCTGCAGGGAGACATGGAAGATGGCATATCAGCAGTGCAGAGGATCAGCTGCTGTTGATCAACTTAGGAAATACTATGGTCCTACAGCTGCTGTTGGACCTATCATCTCGCAAAGTTACATGAAGAAAAACTCAGTGTTACCCTCCTACATTTCACAGTCTCCTCCCAGATCTGCCTCTGCCACTCCTACAAACAGCCAAAGTTCTGTACATGCAAATACGTACATGGAAGATGCCTAGCCAGTGAATGTATTGTCAGTAAGCAAGTGAAACGTTTACCAATGTAACATCATCTTCTTATGGAAGCTGCACATTTTCCAACCAAGAGCATCTCACCATAGGCTGAAGGAAACTTGAGTTCTGACCTCACCCCAGGGTTAAAAGCAATGAGAGAATATATAATTCATCTAGAACTGGAGGAAAGGAGAGGACACACTGTCCCAGTCAGAATAATGTAGCCCTGAGGATTAAGTGAGCATCCTGGACAGAGCAATGGCAGTATTGTTCTGCCAGATAAAGATGCAAGAGGCACTAGCCAAAACAGATTTACCATAAAGTGCAGAGACCAAGACAAGATGGCCCTTCACTCTCGGATTTCCTTTTAAACCCCTCCATTACCTTGAATTCACACTAGTCACTATCACATAAATGTCAAGGACAGCTCCAGGTGAACGTGCTAGTGTGTTGATAATATAACCTCTTTGAAGAAAAGTATTTCTTTCAGTCACAAAGAAAATTTCAAAGAGTAATAAAGGCACACATTCAGCTCTATGATTAGCAAATCTTAGTGTTTGCCTTATTTGATTCACACCTCTTTAAAGAAATAAGTTCTAAAGATAGAATTGTATGGAGTTTACACACACACACATATCCTCTTTCCTAGTGGCAATCAATATTCTGAAGCTTCTACATAGACATATAACTTAATTATATTTTATATTTTACTTCCTAAATCACATCCATAAGCAATGTACAGCAATGTTTTTAGATGTTAGATAAGTGGGACACATCCCATCAATGTCGTTTGTCATTTGTCACTCAACATTGTTTTTAAGTGTTGTCAAGTAGATGCCTTTGCTGTACTTCATCTGTCACAGTGGCTGATTAGTATCTATGACATGAATGTACCAGAGATTGCTTTCTCTTCCACCTCACTAGAGCACGGCTGCCTTAAACATGGGATTTAGGATGTGTAGCTCTTGTGCAATGATTTTCTAGTGTAAATAACATGGAGGACGTAATGGGGCTCTGGGGGAACAAGCTCTCAACCACCCTTGACCTTGTGGGATTGTAATTCTAATTTCCATCTCAGAGTCCCTAGTTCACAACACGATGATCAGCTTTAGTTGTTATTGGGTATGTTTGTGGTAGTAGTGACCCTGACAAATGAGTGATAAGGTTAGACTCCCACCCCACCACAGAGGGTCAGCAAGACTTCCTCAATGACCTAACTGTTAACAGTTTCTCTAACAGATCCTCTGATGGTTCCTGTGGCTGCATTTTCTTCTAGGTGCCTATGCCCAGCAGGCTTCACTGGGCCACACTGTGAACTGAACATCAATGAATGTCAGTCCAACCCATGCAGGAACCAGGCCACCTGCGTGGATGAGCTGAACTCATACAGTTGTAAATGTCGGCCAGGATTTTCAGGGCGCAGGTGTGAGACAGGTATGTATGAACTCAGGCATGAGACAGGTGTGTATGAACTCAGGTGTAGATAGGTGAGTATGAGCTCAAGTGTGAGACAGGTGTGTATGAGCTCAGGAGTGAGACAGGTGTGTATGAACTCAGGTATGAGACAGGTGTGTATGAACTCAGGTGTGAGACAGGTATGTATGAACTCAGGTGTGAGACAGGTGAGTATGAACTCAGGTGTGAGACAGGTGTGTATGAACTCAGGTGTGAGACAGGTGTGTATGAACTCAGGTGTGAGACAGGTGAGTATGAACTCAGGCGTTAGACAGGTGTATATGAACTCAGGTGTGAGATAGGTGTGTATGAACTCAGGTGTGAGACAGGTGTGTATAAGCTCAGGTGTGAGACAGGCGTGTATGAGCTCAGGTGTAATTCAGGTATGTATGACCTCAGGCGTGAGGCAGGTGTGTATAAACTCAGGTATGAGACAGGTGTGTATGAGCTCAGATATGAGACAGGTGTGTATGAGTTCAGGTGTAATTCAGGTATGTATGAGCTCAGGCGTGAGACAGGTGTGTATGAGCTCAGGTGTAATTCAGGTATGTATGACCTCAGGCGTGAGACAGGTGTGTATAAACTCAGGTGTGAGACAGGTGTGTATGAGCTCAGGTGTGAGACAGGTGTGTATGAGCTCAGGTATGAGACAGGTGATTATGAGTTCAGGTGTAATTCAGGTATGTATGACCTCAGGTGTGAGACAGGTGTGTATGAACTCAAATGTGAGACAAGTACCTGTGTATAAACTCGGAATGACTGTTAACAATACTCAGAATAATTATAGGACAGTGTTGGCATTTGCCTGTGTCACATACCCCCCCACACACACACCACACACTTGATACTTAGTTCATCTCCACAGCCATCAATAAACTAGGTGCTGCTGTCATTCTTCCCAAAGCATGAATGAGGAAATACAGCTTAGAGATCAGGAGGGAAATGCAGAAAATTGATGTGATAATGTATAGATGTTTTACTTTACTTGTGGCAACAGTTAGCCACTAGACAAAAAAAAAAACCTGCTCTTATTTTGACTGCGTGACAATATGCTATATAAACTAAACATATAAGACCCATAAAAACATAACCTCTAAACTTGGCAAAATAATCTGACATGGTCTTTCAAGTTCCTACTTTACAAAAGTAACTGCCAAACATCCTTCAAAACACAATAAATGCAACTGATAAACTATGCCAGATATCCTATATTACGAAAAAGTATGCCAGAGACTCTGGGCCTATAGACTAAAGATAGGTATCCTAACATTACAAAAAAACTTTGGGTGACTATTCAGGCTGACAGGTGTCATCTCTATCATTTCTAGATTTTAAAAGTTGCTTACACTTCCTGTTTACTTAAATAATATTATATCCTTCTGTGGTCTTTGATATAGTTAAAGATTTGATAATTATAACTATAATTTTCCTTAGTTATTTTAAAAGATATTAGTTATAAAACTTTAGACTCACAAAGATAAGATAGATGATAAATATTTTCTTTAATTTTGTTAAGTACAAATAAACTAGATATTATAATTATAATTCTTGCTTGATAGTTGTTTTGTTATATATAATTTTGCTATGTTAAAATTAAAACTTTCCTTTTGATTAGACAGAAAAGAGGAAGTGATGTGATAATGCCTTTCTATATGCTAAAAATATCATTCTTTAAATATAAGAACTGTTTTGGCCCTTGTCAGGCATCATAAAAATAGACAGAAAAATTAGAACCTAAGTAAAAGAAATAGGGCAGAGTTAGAGAGAGACTCAATCCATATAGATATAAAATACTAGTGAGCCACAGGCCACAACCACATGGCAAAACAGATTAATAAAAATAAATTAAAATAAAAGAACTAGCTAACAATATGCCTAAGACATAGACCAAGCAAGACAAAATTAATATGAAGTCTAAATCATTTTTGAGGGCCTAAACAGTGGTGGGTAGCTAGGTGCTCTAAAACCACAGATCTGTGGGTCCAGACAGCCAACCAATCAAAGTCAAAACCCTCATTCTACAGAAAACAGTTTGGCAGACCTCTTCTGTGGTTCACCTTTAACCTTTGTGCTGCCTACATCCAGGGTCTGGCACGCACTCGCTGTTCAGTTATTTATTATTCCTCCTTCTTTTTTCTCGCGTGCGTGCCGTGCATGCGTGCATGCATGCATGTGTGAGAGTGTGTGTGTGTGTACATGCAAGTGTAGATGCTCACTGTCTAGACTGGCAGACCATCAAGCTCTAGGGATACTTCCATCTCCACCTCCCAGCACTGGCATTACAGATATGCCACCAAGTCTGACTTCATATGTTAGTGCTAGGATTAGGGAATCATGTCCTCATGTTTACAGAAGCTGACACTTTACCCACTAAGCCAGTGTGGTTCTCCGCCTTCCTAATGCTACAGCCCTTCAATACAGCTTCTCATGCTGTGGCGACCCCCATGAAATTATTTCACTGCTACTTCATAACTGTAATTTTGCTACTATTATAAAGCATAATGTAAATATCTGTGCTTTACAATGGTCTTAGGCAAACTTAACCTGTGACCCAGGGAGAGAACCATTGCACTAGCTATCACTCCAATCCCAATCTTGTTCATTTTAATTGCATTTTTTATAATAAAAAGTTAAAGCATTTAAAGTAAACTTAATGGAATATGAAGAGCATGTTATGACTTCTGAATATAATGTAGAATACTTTTTAAAAATCTAGTTAACATATCTGTTACCCCAACTGCTTCACATATTTTGGAGAGTTTTTTGGGTTTTTTTTCTTTTTATAATTTTTCCTTTTTATTATTATGAATAAACACTTATTTTTTTTATCCATGTATCCCCTTGCTCAAAATCCCTTCTTCCTCCCACTCCTCCCACTCTCTCTTCTCTGCATCTCTTTATCTACTTCTCAGCAACAGCAGGAGGTCCCAAAGTCCCAAGATAGCTTAGGTCAGCATCCACTCCAGGTAGATCTGCTTTCTTTATCCCAACATCAAGACAGGGTCAGGTGTTCCTCTGGAGAAAATGGGTTTCAAGGTGCCAGTCCAAGGTGTTTCAGATCCCAAGCTGTACAGTGGTTGTAGTTTGCAGCTTGGAATGCTTTGCTTTTTGTTTAAAGTCCACTAATGAGTGAGTACATCGCCTGCTTATCTTTCTGGGTTTGTGATACCTTGCTCAAGAGGATATTCTCCAAATCCATCCATTTGACTGCAAATTTTAGGATATTATTTTTTCTTAATGCTGAGTTGTACTCCATTGTGTAGATGTACCACAGTTTGTTAATCCATTCTTGTTGTTTACAGATTCTTGCTACTGCGAATAATGCTGCTATGAACATAGTTGAGCTAATACCTTTGAAGTGCAAATGAGCATCTTTAGGGTGGTATTGCTGGATCTTTGGGGAGATTGATTCTCAGTTTTTTGAGAAAAGACTATACTGCATTCCAGAGTGGCTGAACAAGCTTACACTCCCACCAACAATGGAGGAGTGTTCCCCTTGCTCTGAAATCTCTCCAGCATAGGCTATCATCTGTGTCTTTTATCTTAGTCAATCTGATAGGTGTAAGGTTTGGTATCTCAAAGGTGTTTTGATTTGCATTTCTCTGATGGCTAAAGATGTCCAGCACTTTTTCAAGTGCCTTTCAGCCATTTGTAATTCTTCTGCTGAGAATTCCCTTTTTAGTTCTGAATCCCATTTTTTCGATTGGGTTATTCAAGGTTTTGAGCTCTAGTTTCTTGAGTTCTCTATATATTTTAGAGATCAGTCCTCTGTCCTTTGTAGGGTTAGTGAAAATTTTTTCCCATTCTGTAGGCTGTCATTTTGTCTTATTGATTGTGTCCTTGGCTTTACAGAAGCATCTCAGTTTCAGGAGGTCCCACTTATTGATTGTTGTTCTTAGTGTGTGTGCTACTGGTGTTATATTTAGGAAGTGGTCACCTGTGCCAATGCATTGGAGGGTATTTCCCACTTTTTTTTTCTATCAAGTTCAGAATGGCTGGGTTTATGTTGAGGTCTTTGATCAACTTGGATTTGAGTTTTGTGCAGCATGCTAGGCTTGGATTATTTGCATTTTTCTACACACTATCATCTAGTTATGCTAAAACCATTTTTTAAAGATATTATCTTTTCTCCATTGAATATTTTGGGCCTCTTTGTCAAAGATCAAGTGTTCATAGGTTTTTTGGTTAATGTCAAGATCTTCAATTCAATTCCATTGACCCACAAGTCTGTTTTGATGCTAGTACCAGGCAGTTTTTGTTATTGTAGCTCTATAGCATAACTTGAAGTTGGGGATGGTGATGCCTCCTGAGGTTCTTTTGTTGATCAAAATTGTTTTGGCAATCCTGGCCTTCCTGTTATTCCAAATGAAACTGAGTATTGTTCAAGGTCTCAAAAAATTGTTTTGGGATTTTGATGGGAAGTGCATTGAATCTGTAGATTGCTTTTGGTAGGATTGCCATTTTTACTATGTTGATCCTACCTATCCAGGCACATGGGATATCTTTCCATTTCCTGATATCCTCTTCAATTTCTCTCTTCAGTGATTTAAAGTTCTTGTCAAATAGATCTGTTACTTCTTTCGTTATAGTTACACCAAGGTATTTAATGCTATTTGCAGCTTTTATAAAGGGTGATGTTTTCCTTATTTCTTTTTCAGCCTGTTTATCTTTAGTGAATAAGAGGGCTACTGATTTCTTTCAGTTAATCTTGTATCCTGCTATGTTGGTGGAGGTGTTTATCAGCTGTAGAAGTTCCCTGGTGGAATTTTGTGGGATACTTATATATACAATCATGTCATCTGCAAAAAGAGATAATTTCACTTCTTCTTTTCCAATTTGTATCCCCTTAATCTCCTTTTGTTCTCCTATTGCTTTAGCTAAAATTTTGAAAACTATATTGAATAGATGAGGGGAGAGAGGACATCCTTTTCTAGTTTCTGATTTTAGTGGGAATGCTTTGAGTATTTCTCTATTTAGTTTGATGTTGTCATCATTTTCTTGTAAATCATCTTTATTATATTTAGATATTTTCCCTGTATCCCTGATTTCTCCAGGACTTTTATCATAAAGTCGTGTTGGATTTCGTCAAAGGCTTTTTCGATGTCTAAGTATATGATCATGTAGGTTTTTTCCTTCAGTTTGTTTATATGATGTATGACATTTATGGTTTTTTCTATGTTGAATCAAACCTGCATTTCTGGGATGAAGCCTACTTGATCATGGTCAATGACTTTTTTATATGTGGGGTATTGAAGTCTCCCACTGTTAGGGCATTAGGGTATGAGAACTGTGTGGGATTTGAGTTTTAGTAGTGTTTCTTTTACATAGATGGGTGCCCTTATATTAGGGGCATAAATATTCAGGATTGTAATCCCATCATGATCAATTTTTCCTTAGATGAATAAGTAATGTCCATCCTGGTCTCTTTTAATTGATTTTAGTTTGAAGTCTACTTTGTTAGATATTAGGATGGCAACATCAGCTTGTTTCTTGGGGTCATTTGATTGGAAAATCTTTTCCCAACCCTTTTCTCTGCACCTGTATCTGTCTTCAAAGTTGAGGTGTGTTTCTTGTATGCAGCAGAAGGATATTCTTTTTGTATCCATTAGTGTGTGTCTTTTTATAGGTGAATTGAGTCCATTGATATTAAGGGATATTAGTGACCACTGATTGATATTTCCTGTTATTTTTGGTGGTAGCTTGTATGTATTTCCTTTCTTTGGGCTTTTCTTCTGTGAATTATCCATTGTTTGTAGTTTCATGGGTGTATCTGGGGTTCTTAAGTTGGAGTTTTCCCTCTAATGCTTTCTTGAAGGGCCAGATTTATAGATAGGTATTGTTTAAATCTGACTTTGTCATGAAATCTCTTGTTTACTCCATCTATGATGATTGATAGTTTCACTGAGTATAGTCTAGGTTGGCAGCCATGTTCTTTTAGTGTCTGTATAACTTCTGACCAGGACCTTCTTGTTTTCATTGTTTCCATTGAATAGTCAGGTATTATTCTGATGGGTCTACCTTTATAGGTAAGTTGGCCCTTTTCTATTGCAGCTCTTAAAATTTTTTCTTTGTTCTGTATATTTTGTGGCTTCATTATTATGTGGTGAGAGGACTTTTTTGAGGGTCAAATCTATTTGGTGTCCTGTAAGCTTCTTTCATCCTTATAGGCATTTCCTTCTTTAGGTTGGGAAAGTTTTCTTCTGTGATTTTATAGAATATATTATCTGTGCCTTTGAGCTGGTATTCTTCTCTTTCTTCTATTTCTATTATTCCCATGTTAGGTCTTTTCATATGTCCCATATTTCCTGAACATTTTGTTTTGTGTCTTTTTTTGGTTTTCGGGTTTTCTTTGACTGATGTATCTATTTCTGCCACTGAGTCTTCCACTCTAGAGGTTCTTTTTTCCATCTCTTGGATTTTGCTGGTTATGTTTGTATCTGTAGTTCCAGCTCTTTTCTTCAGATTTTCTGTTTTCACCTTTGCCTCATTTTATGCCTTTTTTTATTGTTTCTATTTCAATTTTTAGTTCCTGGAATGATTCTTTCATTTTTTTTGGTTTCCTTTTCTTGGTTTTCCTTGTTTTCTTTCAAGAATTTGTTTATCTCTTCCAATTTTTTGTTTGTATTTTCTTCTACTTCTTTAAGGGAATTTTTTATATCCTCTTTTAAGGCTTCTATAATCTTCATAATGGTGTTTTTGTTGTTGTTTCCTTCTGTTTCTTCTTCATTGCTCTGTTCAGGTCTTGGTGTTGCAGAACCACCAGTTTCTTCTGATGTTGCCGTCTTGTTCTTTATATTGTTATATGTATTCTTGCACTGGTGACTTCCTATGGCTTCAATGGTTCACACATAGTCAGCTCCTAGTCAGTTGTGACTAGAGGGCTTGTGTGTTTTCTGTCTGCTCTGAGCAAGGGGTCTGCACAATCTCTGACTCTGCTCTGGACACAGGTCTGAGTTTCAAAGGTGTCAGTCCATCTTTGATAACGCAGTTCACCCTGGAGGCAGGGCCCGGCTGTGGGAGTTCCCTGCTTTTAGGAGTGGCTGGAGGAGGCCCTCTCCCAGCTAAAACCAGCTAGCCTGTCTGCTAGCAAGAGTCTGAGATCAGGACCTTGGGTGTGGCCCTGGCCCCAGAGAGGGATTCTCCGGCCCAGGAGCTGAAATATGCTCACCTCTGATTCCACTCTGGACACGGGTCTGCTTCACATATTTTGTTATGAGAATACTTAAAATGTACTTTCAGAAAATTTGAATTATACAATATGCTGCTATTAATCATATTTAATAAGTTATGAAGTTGAACTCAAGCAAATAAACCAACGTACTCATCTCTGAGATTCTGTAGCTTTTAATTATCATGTCTATTTTTTCTGTGTGTCTAGAAAGGACACTAGAACCCCTTATCTTGGGCAGTCAAGGTTGATAGGTAAGTCAGGGAGGCAATAGATCAATGCCAGTTTCCTTCTGAGGAGACTAAAGTCTCTGAGTAAAGGACTTTTGTGATAGAATAGGCTTTGAAGAGCTAGATAGAAGAGTTGAATTGTTCATCAGCTATAGAAAAGAGAGATCCCTAGTGAGCGAGGATGCTGCTCTCTCTCTCCTCTACAGTGTTAATGCCTCTCTCTCCTCACAGTCCTCTCCATCCGTATACACCTTGCCTTATCAGCCTTTCTACCTCGACAACCCTGATTTCCTGCTCCCTTGTACAGCTGTGTTTTCCCTATTATTAGGTATACTCACTAGTTAAATATGTATATATAATACATATATTTCATAAGTATGTACTATTTAATTTTGAAATTGCTTCTCACATCTTCATGTTTGCTGAAGTTGACTTCTTTGGCATCGGTGCCTCTTGCTCACTGCTTTCTCCAGACAACTGAAAGTGCACAGGAATGCCACATTCTGCACACTCTCCTTATCTGTTGCAGAACAGCCTTCAGGATTTAACATGGATTTTGAAGTTTCGGGCATCTACGGGTATGTCATACTAGATGGAGTGCTTCCATCTCTCCATGCCATAACCTGTGCATTCTGGATGAAATCTTCTGATGTCATCAACTATGGGACGCCAATCTCCTATGCTCTTGAGGATGACAAAGACAACACCTTCCTCCTGACTGATTATAATGGGTAAGCAAAATTATTAGGGCATATGTGGAAGGGAGGGCTTCCCCTGACACCAAGTTAGGACCAAATCCTGCCTAGGGCTCACCTTCTGACACTGGAATTAGGAACAAGGGAGCACGGAGCCTTGGATGACAACAGCCAGCCAGCTAGAATGCCTGAACAAGTTCTGTGGGAAAGCCCAGCACTGGGTGTCATTGTTTGATCTTAACAATGTTCTGAGGAAATATTTCCCCCTCTATAAACAGCAAAACAAAATTTCAGAAAACTTAAATAATTAGCCATGCCCTACCCCCTTCATGTCATATCATAGGAAGGTTAGGTCCAATTCCCAAGAGGTTGATGCTTTCTTTACATAGCAGGACATCCAAAGATTAAGGATCTTCAGCAGCACCTGTCTGTGGGAGCTAGGTGTATTGAATAAGAACCAGCACACAGCCTTGGGGTACAAGGGAACATTCTTTGTTCCTTTAGTAACAATTAAGGGTAACTGCAGAGTCCTTCCCTCTACACTGTCTACAAAGTCATTCCAGTTGTATCTAGAGTTTTGCTAAAGAACCATGAACTTGGACAGCCCCCAACACTGCTCACTTGTCCATGCTAGTTATTGCTGAGATGTGTACTGGCTTAGCCTTTGTGGCCCTATGAAGACCTACACACACACACACACACACACACACACACACTTTTCTTTGGCAAGCCTGCAAGTGCACCCCTTCCTAGGCTGCACAGTGTTTGAAGGGGTCCTTTCTTTGCAAGTTCACCCACCCAGTTGACCTAATGAGCAGAATGCCAATCCCAGAGACCTACTGTGACCTCTCTTCTTCTCAAGATAGGGGAGTCTCATTATTTTGGTAGAAATCTCATCAAACACAATTCTTCTTAGTGAACTTGAACTTTGAGGGAGAAAAAAATCAAGGCATTGGCCAACACTTGTCATAAAATGTACACAAAGAGTTGAACTGCTTGGATAGAGAGGAAACAGTATTTCAGAAATATTCCTCTCCTGTGGATGTTGTTGCTAGTGTCTGAAAAGACTAACTCTCCTCCTTGACTTTCCGCTGTTATTTCTTATCCCTATTTGCCTTTGAACATTTTCCACTTTAAACTGTTTACCATCTTTACACCACTCCCCTGAGTGGTGGGGTTTCTAGAACACTCTTTTGTGTTCTTTTATTTAGGCACACATATTTGAGCTTCTGTATGACCAGTCTGGTAACTATTTTAATCTGTTCAGGCTAATATAAAATGTCTATGATCAAGGCAGTGGCAGAATCGGGGTCTGGGAAGAGCCCCTTACTGCTTCACAGATTCTCTCCAGGAATGTTCTTCCTGTGCCCTCAAAGATTGAAATAGCAAGAGGTCAGAAGGGACCTCTTGTATAACATGTTCAGAGGGCCCTGTCCCTAGTCACCCCAAAGGCCTCTCTTCCTATATTGCCTGATTATTGGTTAGGACACAAGAATTTTGAGGGAACACAGATGCCCAGTATTCAATAGCATAAGCCCTAAAATAGACTTCTCTTCCGTGGATAGCAGAAATTTGCTTTTGATTTTGGAAAACACCTGCTCTAGATAAGATGCTCAGACATTTCAGCAACTCTTGCTCCTTCTCAGCTTTCCAAAGGATGGTAAATTGTTTTCTCTTGGCTTGTCCTAAGCCTTTTTCTCACTCATCAGTACTTACACTGAGCTAGTTACATTTGGTGTAATTAGTAACTCTGATCTGCTTCTAAAATATTATGAGATGGAGGGGGAAATGACTAATGGATGACATGAGTACCACACACACACAAGATAAAGTATAATATGCCCCAGGGAAAGAATCATGTGACCACTGACTGTATCCCTGTAATCTTTCTCTCTGCAGCTGGGTTCTTTACGTGAATGGAAAAGAAAAGATCACAAACTGCCCCTCCGTAAATGATGGCATTTGGCATCATATTGCAATCACATGGACCAGTGCTGGTGGGGTCTGGAAAGTCTACGTAGACGGGGGATTATCTGACAGTGGTACTGGCCTCTCCGTTGGCAAAGCCATACCCGGTATGTTTTAACAAAACAAGTCCTTGAGGGTAAGACTTTGGAGGTGGCCATGCTCACAGGGTCATAACATTGGCACACTTTGATGTCATTGCTTCAGACAAAGGTCTGTGATTAGGTCTTTCCTTCACCAGCCATCTGTTATCTAGACTTTCCCTGGGTGAACTGTGTGACTGTATAAACAATGCCTTTGGAGATCTTACTTTGACCAAGAAGCAAACTGGGCTACGAGTTTTTATTAAGCTATCTTCTAAGGAAGTGATTGATTGTCGGTGAATCCTGCTTGCTTGCCTACTATTTTTAGGGGCTTTCTGTTTTGTTTAAGGGACAGTTTATATAAACTGAGATACTGGGCATATTTTTCCAGCTTTTGTGTTCTTTCTCAGGTAGAACTCATTCTTCTTTTTGAAGTCACTTTAAATATTCAGGGAGCTTTAGTTTGAAAATTGCCAAAGACTTATATAGCAAGAAAGTTGGCCTGTGTAGATTCTGCCAAGTGAGCTATGTAGGCATCATTATCCTTCACTTCCCTCATGCTTCCAATACTTAAGAACAATGCCTGGGTAAAATAAAGTTCAACTAAAATAATTTAAAATATTTAAAACTGAACTGTTATCTTCCAGAAGCAAGTTATATTGAACCAAGGTAAATATACTATTAATTATATAACAAAAGACCAATCTTCATGAAAATGTGGTGAGATCTCCTTTACAGAGCCACAAACAGATATTTAATTTATATTTTAGAAACTATGTCTTTTTGTTTTACATTGTAATAGCAAAATATTATAAAGTGACATTAAAATTTATTTATTTCTGACTATATAACATATATATTTCTGAGAGTATATACTGAGAACCCACACCCTAATTAAGTTGGACACTCATGAAAGGTACTGGACATCTAATGATGAACAAAAATCATGGGATATTTCCCCTCCAAAAGATTTTAAATTGGCGATGGAGGAATGATATATTGTTTTAGGTTCATAGTCACATGCAGTTCAAGCTGAGGGAATCACTATAGAGGAATGAGACACAGTTCCCTGACAGCCACAGCCAAGGAACTGTGTAGAGTATATGTTCATGAAGGCTGGGGAGATATCTTTTCTGAGTTCTAAAGCTAGTCAAACATTAACCAACGAAGGGGATCGGACTTTATGGAAAGAACTAAAGACCAATGGCAGCATCTACAATGCAGACAGAACAAGTGAATGCATGATGCATTGTATGAGTCTGTAGCAAAGGTTTGTTCCAATCACACAAAGTCTCATAGGGCTGGTTAACAATGAAGGTTTTCATTCTAAAGTTGATGGAACATCACTGATGTCTTCTAAAGTGGGATAATTATCCCAGGCCTGTCAGAATGGAGTAAAAGGATGTGTGTGTGAAAAACACACCATATAGTTTCCTTCCTGCCCTGAAACTGTGTCTTTTATCTGCATAAAACTAATTCTTAGTCAAGTATGTCTGCACAATTACTTCCCTCCTCCTCCCCCTCCCAGATCTTCTATTCTGCATACTTCCATTTTTATGCTCCCTGCCCTGGAAAGTGTTTTTATGTACATATCTTCTCTTAGAATTACAATCTCACAGGCAGAAAAGCTTCCTGCTTTGCTTTTACACCTGTGCAGCTCCATCCCTGGTACTGTAGCCAGCACATCATTAGGAGTTGCATACATGCCTACTGCATTCAACAAGCCTCCATTGCAGGCTAAAACAGAGTTGACTGGACAGGAGAGAGGGTAAAGGCATCCAGGATGTAAGAAACTCTGAAATCGGGGAAACGTGTTAGCCTGGCCTGATTTCTTGTCAGGAATCACAGGGAAGGTGAAGGTTGATTACAGAGGCAGGAGCCATGTGTACTATTCAGTACACCATGATGGGCTCACCCTCCAAATGCCATTGACGGTCACAAAAACTTAATTCCAATCTGTCCTTGTTGCAACACCATGCAATAAAGTTACATAGCTTAGATTTCAATGGCACTGTCACACATTTGCGTTAACTATATGTTCATTACATAAGCATTTGGGGAATAACAAACTATTAGGCCAGTTTTCTTCTTCTTTCTTCTCATGTTGTCCCTCCCTCTCTTTCTCTAGGTGGTGGTGCATTAGTTCTTGGGCAAGAGCAAGACAAAAAAGGAGAGGGATTCAACCCAGCTGAGTCTTTTGTGGGCTCCCTAAGCCAGCTCAACCTCTGGGACTATGTCCTGTCTCCACAGCAGGTCAATTCCATTTTCAGTGTATGACAGTAATGAGATACAAAGGTACAAACCTAGTAGACCACAGTCTAATGATGACATAGCCTACTGCAAACTCCTGATTAGCAGGATTTACCACTGGCATTGGATAGAGTAGTGTGTTAGGTGATTGTTATCTACACTGATTTCCTTTGATTCCTTTTAGTTTCTCAATGATATTCTGACATTTAAATGGGAATGGGTATTTTGTAAAAATGTTAATTTCTTAGATGGAAAGAACATAGAGACTATGCTTCTAATAGGTAGAAAAGCATACACAGATGGTAACAGATAGGTTTGTACTTCAAGCCAGGCTTAAGGCTAACAGCCTGAGACTCTTAGACTGTGTGTTCCGGAACAGTCTTCCTGGGATGATTTCAGTTATGTTTCTCCACCTTCTTACATTTTGCTTTCTTAACTATAAAAGAGAGAAAGACATCTACATGCCAGAGTTCTAGCATGAGTAACAAAAGGCCACCTACAAATTTGTGGGACTGTTTGCCCCATGATGATGGCTTGATAAATATTCATTCTCAGAAATCGTACTGATAGGCTGGAGAGATGGCCCAGTGGTTTAGAACACTTATTGCTCTTGCAGAAGACCCACGTTCAGTTCCCAGAACCCATATTAGGCAGCTCACAACTGCCTATAACTCCAGCCACAGATGATACGATGCTCTCTTCTGCTTACTTTAAGCATCTGCACACACACACACACACACACACAGTATAAATACAATTTTTTTTAAAAAAAAATATATATATATATGACTTAACCAACCTTAACATGTAGTCAAGAAACTCTATGCAAAGGATTTCAAAATTGCAGACAACTACGAGTCTTTTAGTAGGGAAACTTAATGATGGGGATTGCAAAAAGGAAGAATATTCCCTGTTGCCTTTGCAATCATACAATATTCAAAAACATGCTTCTCTGCGCTTCTGCCACAACAATCTGTGGCTGTATCAACAGGGTTAAGTGGAATGTGCAAGCTCCATTTTAGTAGAAGTTTTATCTAAATGTATGTTTTTAAACTCACAGGTGAAGTTACTGGCCAGCTCCTGCCCAGAGGAACTCAGTCGGGGAAACGTGTTAGCCTGGCCTGATTTCTTGTCAGGAATCACAGGGAAGGTGAAGGTTGATTACAGAAGCATATTCTGTTCTGGTGAGGATTTCTCTTTTACACCAACTTTGCCATGTTTTCACTCTTCAGAATATTCTGTCAAAAGCACATAATTCAGAATCTCTTGTGGCCACATCACGTCACAAGTTAACCTGCTCCTTAACTACGAGTCACATCTACCTCGTGTCCATCCAAAGGGTGTCTTGAATATTGAAATTATTTGTGTGCTACAGAGTACAAAGTAAACAGGTAGACTATTTGGATGAAGATTAAAAATAAGATTTAAAAGAGATGGGTGAGGAAGTTCTGAGTTTACTTTTTCTAAATTTAAAATTTTATTTTTATATTTATGTTTTTCCTGAATGTATGTCTTTGCACCACATCAGTGCCTGGTGCCCCTGAAGGGCATGTATTCCCTGGAACTGGAGTTAAGGATGGTTGTGATCATCAGTGTGGGTCCTGGGAACTGAATCTAGGTTCTCTACAGAGCAACCAGTGCTCTTAACCACCAAGCCATCTCTCCAGTTCTATTTTTGTTTATGATGATCACCAAATTCCTAGGCTCCTATTTGAGATGAGGATACTTTTGTGAAACAGATAAAACCAATGACTGCTCCCATCTCCACTCTGGATATTCACTCTGGATAACCCAAACTATCGCCAAAAATCAATGCATTTGAATGAATTTTCAAAGTGTTATGGAATTCGTGACTTTTGATAATTTACAAGAACAGTGCACAACTATGCCCCAAATGCCACTTGTTCCTTTAAAAATACCCCGCAGATTTCTGTTGAAAAAAGAAAAATTACATGATGATACAAACAAATGTTTTTCTTAGCATTTTGTTTGTTGGTGACCAGGTTATTGTTCTAATCCAGAAAAGCTGGTTCCCTGCTGGTACAAATCTCCTAGGTCTGAGCTCCTAGGCTCTGTGGCCCTGCTGCTGTGTTGCTGACATGCTCTGTACCTGTGCTCTTTGCCCTCAGATTGCCCATCTTTAGAAAGATCTGTACCACATCTGAGAACTGCATCAGGAGATCGGAAGCCGGGCTCCAAAGTCACTCTGTTCTGTGATCCTGGCTTCCAGATAGTCGGGAATCCTGTGCAGTATTGTCTAAACCAAGGGCAGTGGACACAACCACTTCCTCACTGTGAACGTGAGTAGCCTTTGTTCAACTCACTTGGGTGGCTCTGGAAAGTTATAAGCACTTGAGGAATGCTAGATAAATGCTCACTATCCACTGTTGCAAACATTCATCAAGTCCTTGCCCTCTGTTAGAGACTGGGCTAGGCACCATGTGGGAGGTGAATGATGAGGTTGCAAAGAGACCCCTGACAAATGCATCCAAAGTGGTAGCAGGGACCTAGAGATTAATAAAACCAGGACCTGGAGACTGATGGTCCACCCTGAGGTGCCATTGCCGAATGGGGAAAAAAGAACAGGTGTCTTAAGCTGAGCGTATCCGCTCATTTGCTAACTCAACAATTTTTAAAATACTAACCTTATCTACACATTGATAAATGTTCTAGAGACGCTGGCCCTGGTCTGTGTTTACATTCTGGCAGAAGAGTCAGGAAAAAAGTAAACAAGTGCACATAATAATGTTTACTTATAATGAATAATAGGGATAATGACTAAAAAATTAGGCAAGCAGTGGGGCCAGGGGAATCAAGTGAGGAGATTTGTACAAATAGGACTATTGCCTCGGATGAAGAATAGCAGCTATCACCCCCACACAGTATGCACTTATCCTCTCGTCCGGCAACTTTACTGGACAGGAAATTCCACAAAGCAGGAATCCCATCTGCTTGGCTAACTACTGTAAGCCAAGTACCTAGGAGAGTGCCTGATGGGTAGTAAGAGTACCATAGGTGTTTTTGAATGAATGATTTACACGCCCACTGTGGACACCTTGCCACACACTAAGAGCACATGTGTGGCTCCAGCAATGTAGTGTACACTCTAGCCAATGTTTGTATGCAGTAGGAAAAATCCCAGGCATAAGGCAAGTCCATGCAACGAGGTCCATGCAAATACGATGTCCTTTGAGCACTGGGCCCCCACTGCAGCTGTGTGTTCCTCTGGCCCTGATCCAGGAATTCGCTGTGGGCTGCCTCCTGCCTTGGAGAATGGCTTCTATTCAGCTGAGGACTTCCATGCTGGCAGCACCGTGACCTATCAGTGCAACAACGGCTACTACTTGTTAGGTGATTCCAGAATGTTCTGTACAGACAACGGCAGCTGGAACGGCATTTCACCATCATGTCTCGGTGAGATAAACACCGGCAACTGCTCTGTGGATTCAGTTGTGTCCTTTGGAAAACACTTATCACAAATCCCAAGGCTCTTCTGACATCCCCTTGTTAATTCCACCCCATCCTATAACGTCAGGCAAGGGGTAAAATCAAAGCAGTTGTTTCTTCCCCAAGGAGCCAAAATTTTTCTTCATTTTAATCAAGTTCAATATTAAGACTCTATCCCCACCCCTGTTCTTCTGCTTGCCTGCCTATCAATGGAAGAAGTATAGATTCTGTTGTTTATTTGCAATGGAATCACCATGGTTACATTTAAATTTCATAAAAATACATACAGTGGGTCTGAAGAGATGGCTCAGGTGTTAAGAGCTCTGGCTTCTTTTTCAGAGGTCCTGAGTTCAATTCTCAACAACCACATAGTAGCTCACAACCATCTATAATAGAATCCGATGCCCTCTTCCAGCATGCAGTCATCCATGCAGAGCACTCAGATATAAAATATCAATAAACAAAATTTAAGAATGCATACATTGCTATGTGTTAAGTGATATGTCGTGACCTAAAGGCAAAAGTAAATATTTGACACATAAGAACAAGAAATCCACTGGACTGTTGTAAGCTGTCTTCATTTCAGATGTCGATGAGTGTGCTGTTGGATCGGACTGTAATGAACATGCCTCGTGTCTGAACACGAATGGGTCCTACATATGCTCGTGCAATCCACCATACACGGGAGATGGTAAAAACTGCGCAGGTATTGAAGTTCTTATCTCTGCTTCTCAGTTAAAGTAGTATTTTAAGGGTATGTTATTTAAAAAGAAAAAGACAAGAATTTCAAAAGATGTCCCTTTTGAAAGATAACATTCTTATCAAGGATACATAATAATCATTCAAGATACAGTTTATTAGCATTACACTTTGCCTGACTTCCGAGTTTCTGAAGCACAAATTAAGCTGTGAGATGTTAAAGGAAGCTACATTGTAGAAGAATAACAGTATATTCAGAAATATCATTTGACCTCATGGCCTCAAATAGACTAAGGAAGATGCTTTTCATGACTTCACCATTCCTCTGCCTCAGTCACTCAAAATTAGGTACTTGAAGGAACTTGACATCTTGCCTCGGGATATCACGCTCCTCTGTTAGCTTTGGTAATGCTGGCTGACCACTCAACTCACCAATGTCTTTCTAAATTTCTTATAAGAGTAACTGCTAGAAAAAGTGAGATTGAAAGTAAAGAGGAATTTTTTTAAATGGGTCAAAACATCTGGCTGTGGATCCCAAAAGTAAAATACACAATTTCAAACAGACGGAGAAGATGAAAGGGTCAGATGATATGGGGATTGTGTTTGAAGGATGGGAGGGAAGGAGAGGAAGAAGGGGAAGGGGGAGTAAGTACAAAACAGTAACAGCTATAAAAACAAGGTGCCGAGAGTCACACGATGAAAATAGAGATAGAAACTAGGTTATCCACGATAACTTCTTGGTTACAGAAAATGCTGAATCTCTACATTTGCATTATATTACCCTTAGGCTGAAAAGATCCAAATGCTATCCCTGTACTATTTGAGAACAAGATGCAAAAATATAGAACCAAAAATCACCAGCAATTGATAAATATATATTTAATATTATTTTAATATTTAATATATAATTAATATTATATTAATACTTAATATATTTAAATAATATATATCATTTAGGGAGTTCTGAGAGGAAATACACTGATATAAGAAATTAAACAGTTGTTTGATTCCTGGAAGGTTGAACCTGTCTATGTGGCTGAAACTCAGCAGGTCAGGTCATATCCGCAATCCAAGAGCAAACAGGAAACAGAAGGGGCTCTGCCTAAGTGCATCCTGATCTTAAGCTGTCCTTCAGCCAGTCTATAATTTAATAGCCTCATGGTCATAGGTGAATAGCAGATCTACGCTGGCCAAGAAGCCATGTCTCTAGGTCAAAGTGATAGTACCCGCTCTCCTCTACATCTCCCTCTTTGGTCTAAATAAGACAAATTCTAAACCTAATTATAAAACTGTATGCAGTAGAAACAATTATCAGATTATGTCCAGGAGAGAGAAAGGGCAAATAACATAAACAAGGTGAAATTATAACCAACAAGAACATCATACATGAAGCATATACTGAATGTCCAGAATAAGTGTAAGTGGCAAGATACAGAGATCACTCTAAAGCTGTCTATCTTGAATAATATGAATCTAGTACCTAAATGTTCTTAGCTAACACATGAGATTATCATAACTGTAGCTACCTAGTCTTCAACTTCATCAAAGACCTGAGAAGGAAAATATATTGCCTGAGTAAGCTGGAGTTGTAAGCAAGCAACAATATCTTATTTGGATATTTCCTCTCTTATTTCCATATCCATATACCTTATTTACATTTCCTCTCTTTAAAATATTAGTCTTAAGTGGAATAAAACATAAGAACATTGTAAAAATATTTCCACTCAACAATAAAAGAAAGTAATACCAAAAATACAGAATGTGACCCTTAAAGTGAGTCAAACAGGAACCATGAAATAGTTTTAAGAGGCATCTTAAAACTCATCTTATGCCTGATGGGTAACAGGCTCATTTATTATAATTCCATGTCCCAAAAGAGTCTGAGAACATAACTTTAATTTCTGTTTTATAATCCTCCCACCTTACAATGTTTCCATAAGTAGCTTTTCTCTGTGTTTAACATTAGATAATGTCTGCTAAGGAAAATAGTGTTTGGACATCTTTTTTTTTTCTGTTCGCTTAAGGCTATTTTTATAAAATTCAGTCCTAAAATTGCAATTACTTCCTGAGATTATTTCTTTTAAAGTCCTTAAAGGGCTGAGGGAATAGTTAGATACTAGGGCAATTGCAGAGCATGCTGTGTGCTAGGTCAGCAGTACAAATAAATAATAGATAGATAGACAGACAGATGATAGATAGATAGATAGATAGATAGATAGATAGAATCTTTGATTTCCATAGCTTAGATGATCTTGAAAAAGATTAAATCAACACAGAACACAGCCTTTCCACCTCCTCCTTTTTATGTTACTTGTGGGACGATCAAATTTTCAAGAGTCAATGTTTACCTTCCATCACGTGAGTTACAGGGATTGAACTCAGGCCATCAGCCTTGGCAACAATCAAGATTATGCAATCTTTACACCAGCTTGAAACCATGTCAGTGGCTGTTTTTAACTGTGCCTAGGACTGGGATGAGGTGAAAATGGGAAAGCCTTCTGAGATATGTGCTCACAGCATCACTACTTCCCATTAGATAACTACCTTCATGGCCACATAAAATTTTTATAATTTTGGTAGTCATTTCCATTTCAAAATACTATTGTTTAGAAGCTAATGAGAGGGCTCAGCAGTTAGTTAAAAGTATGCACTGCTCTATCATAGGACCTGAATTCAGATCCCAGCACCCACTGGGGCATCTCATGCCTGTAAACCCTTGTAGCCAGAAGTTTTCTGACCTGTCCAGGCCTTTCCCACCCACCATTCTGCAGTTGCTTATAAAACAATTATTCAGAGGCTTATTTTAATTACAAACTGTTTGGCCTAATGATTCAGGCTCATTACCAAAGAGCTCTTACAACTTAACTCAACACATTCTTATTAATCTATGTATTGCCAGATGGCTCCCTGGCTTCACCTATGTTCCATTATGTCTTGCTCTCTGAGCAGCAGCCTACAGCATCCTTTTGCTCTACCCTTCTCCATTTTTATCACTGCTTGAATTTCCTGCCTGCTTCCAAGCTGTCTTGCCTTAGGTGAAAACAGTCCCTTTATTAACCAATTGTAATAAAGCATACTCACAGCATACAGAAAGATATGCCACATCAAGCTCTGATTCAAAGAATTTGGCATCCTCTTCTGGACCCCATGGGTACTTGCACACACACACACACACAGAGAGAGAGAGAGAGAGAGAGAGAGAGAGAGAGAGAGAGAGAGAGAGAGAGAGAGAGAAAACTAGAAGAACATACTGCTCTTGAGGACCTGAGTTTGATTCCTAGCACTCACACTGGGCAGCTCACAACTATCTGTAAATATAACTCCAAGGGAATCCCCAGTCCTGGTCTCCATGGGCACCAGAAATGAAGTATGTATACTCACAGACAGATACATATGCATAATTTATATTAATAAAATAAGTCATTTGAAAACAACAAAACTGACCTTAAAAAAATATTCTTCAAGTGCTATTCAATGTCTTTGATTACCAATGTCCAGCAAACCCCTGGTTTTGAAGCTTCCTTCAAAACTCTTTGTCATGTGTTTACCGTTGCCTTAATTGCTGTAGAATTCTTTTGCTTTGAGACTTTGTATGGTTGTGTGAATGTCACTTAATATTTCATAAAAACTTTCCTTCAAGAACCTGTAAAATGTAAAGCTCCAGAAAATCCAGAAAATGGCCATTCGTCGGGTGAGATTTATACAGTGGGTGCTGAAGTCATATTTTCCTGTGAGGAAGGGTACCAGCTGCTGGGAATGAGCAAGATCACGTGTTTGGAGACTGGAGAGTGGGATCACATCAGACCATCCTGTGAAGGTACACTGAGAAAATGGCTGGGATTACTGTGTTGGGCAGTTCTAGATAAAATGACTGATATGCTGGGCTCTAGGTCATGTCAGTCTTTGTTCTGAGGTATAGGGCTCAAGTTTAAACATGACAAGGGGATAAAATCTGAATCTCAGAGGGCTTGCATGGAATTTCAGAAACTGCACTTTGCCTTTCTTTCCTTCTAGCCATTTCCTGTGGTCCCCCACCTGCTCCTAAAAATGGTGGTGTCGACGGGTCATTGTTCACGTATGGCAGTAAGGTGACATACAGGTGAGTGCCTAACTCTAAAGGTGTAATGTAAGGCCAGGTACGGTGGCCCACTTCTTTAACCACAGCACTTGGGAGGCAGAGGCAGGCAGATCTCTGTGAGTTTGAGACCAGCCTGATCTACAAAGCAAGTTTAGGACAGCCAGGCTGTTGGACAGAAAAACCCTGTCTCACAAAACAAAACAAAAGACAAAAAACAAACAAAAGATGTAATACACTTAAAAATACTGGAAAATGGAATAATTTGAGTGTTTTTAAATGAAGGTTTTTTATGTGTCTTTGTCTGTGAGTGTATGGCCCATGTGTGCAGTTGCCCATGGAGGTCAGAAGAGGGCACTAGATCTCCTGGAACTCTGGTTCCAGGAGGTTATGAGCTAATATAGATGCTGGGAACCAAACTCTGGTCCTCTATAAGAGCAGTGTACACATCACTGCTGAGCCATTTCCCCAGCTTCTCTGGGAGGTTTTTTTTAAAATTATTATTAATATAGAGTTAATTGCATTCAGTATGGTATAAAGAAATCAAATCTGGTAACCTACTGGTAGTCATGTCCTTTTATCTCCTGACCAAGAACTTGCTGTTGCCACTAGTACCTACTTGAAGCACCATGGTGGAAGGCACTCCCAACTAATGGATAACCTTGATTATTAACCAGCTGAGAGTCCAAGCCTTATAGACTTGGAGCTTAGCATCACATCACTCTCAAACCCAGAATTGTCCATTCCCAGCTATTCATCCGTGGCACATATTGGAGACAAGCCAAATTCTCACATCTGTGCTTTCTATATTACCCAAGGTAACTATGGGAATATGTACAACATTTAACCTTGTAGAAAACATAATTTTAAATCATTTCAATATGAAAAAAATAAGCCAAATTCTCACATCTGTGCTTTCTATATTACCCAAGGTAACTATGGGAATATGTACAACATTTAACCTTGTAGAAAACATAATTTTAAATCATTTCAATATGAAAAAAAATTACCCAAATACATAAATTCCCTTTTTAAAGGTTTAGATACATATACAGTAATGCAGAATAAGGCTAGGGAGATAGAGGACCAGGGCTTGAATCCCCAGAGCTCAGGCCAAGCTGGCTGCAGTGGCATGCATCTGTAATCTTCATGCCCCTACAAGGAGGTGAGGAACAGAGGCAGAGAAACTCCCAGAACCCCCACACCTGCTCACCTTGCATATGCTACAGCAAACAGCAAAGAGACCTATTTCCCAAAGGTAGAAGGTAAGGATGGATACCTGAGGTTAGCCTTCAACCTCTCTTGTGCACAGTAGGGCATGTACATGGCTGCACTTATACACAAACTCACATTATATATTCACACAATTTTTAAGTGTGCAAAATAAAGCTATTCATATTCAGTCATTTCCCCTGTCTTCTCCAGGTGTGATAAAGGCTATACTTTGGCTGGAGATAAGGAGTCAGCCTGTCTTGCTAGTGGGTCCTGGAGCCATTCCCCTCCTGTGTGTGAGCTGGTGAGGTGTTCCAGTCCTGAGAACATAAATAATGGGAAATACATCTTAAGTGGACTCACCTACCTTTCTATTGCATCATACTCCTGTGAGAACGGCTACAGGTAATGGGCAGGCCACCAGTCTGGCTTTCTGCAGTCTCCTGATATTCCTAGGCTTAAGTGAATGAATTATCTGACTTCCAAAGCAAGTCTATCAACATGGGGATATTCTCAAATTTGTGTGCTTCTTGGAGCCTGATTCACAGTAAATGCCATGGAGGTGATTAATCCTTGACTCCAACGGTCCACCAAGTTCAACTGCTGAAGCATGCAAACTCTAAAAAGGAAAGCCACACTGGTTATGGAGTACAGCATCATACTGTAGGAAATGCATTTCCGGGAATCTTTTTTTTATATACACACCTTATCAAGATTATATTTAGCAGTATGTGACATGGTATAAGAAAATCATGGAAGTTTGAATTGATTGGTTGATTTTGTGTGTGGCGGGGGGGGGGGGTCAAACAGAAAGGACAATAGAGAAAGTCAGGCTATACCCAGAAAGGCATTCAACAGATGCTAAAGTGAACAAATCAAGTGCATAGGATGTAGTGAAGTAAGGGCCAGTAAGATGGCTCAGAGGATTATGGTGCTTGCATCCAAGCCTGGGGATGTGAGTTCGACCCATAGGACCCACATGATGGGAAGAAAGAACTAACTCTTCAGGTTGTCCTCTGACCTCCACATACAACATATGAATATTTTAATATTTAAAAGGAAATAATGGAGACTGTCAGAATTATGCTAGAAGTTCAGATGGGTGAGTCATGACATGAGATGCATGGTTTGTAAAAATCAAACCACAACCAGAGGTTGGAGTCAGGAGCTACACAGCCCAAATCCCAGGTCCCGGAAGGACAGACAGTGTTCTTTGACCTTGATGACTCTAATCACCTGTCTGTTGAAGTGTCCACCTACCAGCTGGATAATAATTAGTCTCCTAACACTTCTCATCTCAGTTATCTGCCAGTTGGAAATCCTGGAGCTCCTCTTCCACCAACAAGCACACCAAACTCGATTTTGCACCAATCAGTTGTTATGTTTGTTTACTCATTCATTATTGTAGATGGTCTGGGTGATGTAAATTTATCTTCTGTTCATACAAAGCAATACAATGTGGAAAAAGGATTCTTTTATACACTAAAGCTCATCATGCAGCCTGTATTTTCTTCTAAGGTTCTATTTCCCCTTAGCAGTAAAGAGTCACGCAAAGGAATGACCTGAGCCCTCTTTCTTGTCTATAGTTTACAGGGCCCATCCCTCATCGAATGCACAGCTTCAGGCACCTGGGACAGAGCACCGCCTACCTGTCACCTTGTCTCCTGTGGAGAGCCCCCAATCCTCAAGGATGCTTTCATCACTGGGAGTAACTTCACTTTTGGGAACATGGTCACTTACACGTGCAAAGAGGGGTAAGTAAAGGCCGTGAGAGGAGTCTGGTGCACCAAGGACAGAAAAGAAACGTCCTACAGCCAAACCTGAGAGCTTCTTGATCTTATTTTCTGAGAGCAGAGACACACACACTTCCCTGTAAAAACAGTGTCTCTCTGGAACATACTTTAATTATCAAGTTAAGATTGAGATAATAGCTGGGCAGTGGTGGCTCATGCCTTTAATCCCAACACTTAGGAGGCAAAGGCAGTTGGATCTCTGAGTGTGAAGCCAGCCTCATCTGCAGAGCTAATTCCAGGACAGCCAGAGATACACAGAGAAACCCTGTCTCAAAAAAACAAATAAACAAAAAGATGCAGATAATAGACAATAAGCAATGCAGTGCAAAATATCTTCATACTTTAACCAAAAATATGGAGAAGGCATCAAAGCTGGCATGTATGTGTCTATCATCCACAATATAAGGATGATAAGTCAGCAGGAGACAAAAAAGATAGGGCTTAACTTTCTCCATTCGGATGATATTTGTTGATATTTCTCCATTTGTTAAAAGATTATATTTGGGAAAACAGGAAACAATTTACAAAGGCTCTAACTCATGGCCTCATCTATAGTCTCAGGCAGCAAGGGATTGAGTGTGGGTAAACCCTGGGGTCTTCCATTGTGGCCTCTGTGTTTCTTCTCTGTCTACACTTTCTTTTTAATATTTTCCTCATCCCCCACATTGGCACACTCTGGAGCGTCTGCAGCTACTGCTGTCTGGCTCTCGGCTTCAGCTCTGTCCTGTGATAACTGTGTGCCCTCGGGGAAGCGGCATGTCCTCTGTGTCTAGAATGCCCTCCTAAGTCAAGCGACACTAGAGGCTAGTATTTGTGAGTGACATGAGGGAACAGAGACTATGATGAGTGGCATAGCCAAGCGGGGAGATCAATGAAGCCTTAGCTGGTGCAGGGGTGAGAGCATGTTGATTCTGAGCTGTCAGGGAAACACGTTTCATGTCATCTGTTCAGCTGTTCTCACCTGCAGGTGGTGACATGTTCTTGAACATCTTGAAGATCTTGAGCTTCAAAACTGGCATAAAAACTTTTTGAAATCCTAAATTAAAACAACAGCAACTGAAACATAAAAGTATACAAACTATACACCTTGGTGGGTCCTGTGTCATGTTTCTACATGTGTACTTTTTGTGCTATTTACCCAGATTTTGAATATCTGTCTCCTCGGTGTTTACCATTTTTTCTCAGAGGAAGTATTCAAAATCCTTGCTTCCGGATTACTAAAATGTTTGGACCTAGATGCTCACCTGTGATTTTGATCCTTGTTTCTGTCTGACTATAGCTTGAACTATAAACTATAGTTTCTGTTTATTGACTTTTCCCCAAACATCCTACCCCTATACTCACTGCCTCTGGCAACCACCATTTTATTCCAAACTGCTATAAGATCAACTTCTTCAATTTTAGATTTTAGTATTTTAAGTGAATAAGAGATCTCTAGTAATAAATGTCAGTGCAGGGCTGGAGAAATAAATGGCTCAGCAGCTCCTGAGCAGTACTGGCTGCTCCTTCGGGGACCCACATTTCAATCTCTGCAGTCACATGATGACTCACGACCATCCATTTTAACTACAGTTCCAGGGTATTTGATGCCTTCTGGTCTGGCCTCTCAGGCTGCACATATGTGGTACACAGACATACATGCCGACAAGACACTCATACACATAAAAGAAAAAATTTAATGTTGAGGCAGCAGTGACTGGAAGGCGTTCACGATCTACTATAGATCAACTTAGGGAAGATTTGCCCCTGTGGCTGGGGGTGGGGGTGGACCAGTTGGTAAAGTGTCTGATGCGCACATTTGAATGAAGACCTGAGGAAAAAAGGCAGATATGCCTAATTAAAGCAATGTATGACTATCACGTAGAATGAGAAACTATAAAATGTATATGTAGAAATTCCCTATAATTTTACCATCTGAAATAGCAATAGCACTCATACTTTGCTTCATTTCTCCCCAGAACTTTTATATATTTTAAATATTAACAGTCATGATAGCCACAGATTTCTCTCATCTTTTCTTTATAAGTTATTTGCATTATCAGAGGGTTTTACATTGGATTCTTGTTATGTCTCTCCATCTTATAGTGATTATTTGCACAACAAATAAAGATAGATACATAAATTACATCCAACTTGAAGGGATTTTCAGTTTATTTAGAAAAATTTCTTGCCAATTACTTTACATGGTAACATAAGAATTACACATTACTTTAATGGTCACAGCTGGCTTTTGCTCCTATGGCTCTGGGGCTCGAACTGAGGTCATCATGCTTGCATGGTAAACACTTTACCAATGGAGCCATCTTCCCAGACTCTTCTAAAAGATAAAATTTGGGAGAACAAATATCTTAGAGCTACTGCCTGTTCTTCACAGGTAATGTCAGTGAATTCATGGAAATTAGATCCTCCCATGTCAGTCCCACAGTTCCTGAGGAATGGTGATGGGTTTACAGTGGTATTTCACATACACATGGCACTAGTACCGATGTGACCTTATCACTGTAATATGATTATCATGTGAAGTGATGGGCTCCTGCTGCTGGAAGGCCATAACACAGCAGGAACTCTCTTCATTGTCTGAACGAATGGATAGTAAGTTCTCACAATCAGAGATCACTACCTGTTTGTGATTTTTTCTTTCTTCTTTTTTTTTATTATGAATGAAGTCTCATTTTTTTATCCATATATCCTCTTGTTCAAACACCCTTCTCCCTCCTGCCCCTCCCAGTCACTCTCTCTTCACATCTTCTTATCTCCTCCCCAGCAAGGGCAAGAGATCCCAAGGTCCCAAGGTGGACCACTCCAGCATTCACTGCAGGCAGATCTGCTTTCTTCACCTCAACATCAAGACTGGGTAAAGTGTTCCTCTAGAAGGAATGGACTCCAAGGTGCCAGTCCAAGGTGTTTCAGATCCCAAGCTGTACAGTGGTTGTGGTTTGCAGCTTGGGAATGCTTTGCTTTTTGTTTAAAGTCCACTAATGAGAGAGTACGTCCTTTGTATATCTTTCTGGGTTTGTGACACCTCATTCAGGAGGATATTCTCCAAATCCATCCATTTGTCTGCAAATTTTAGGATATCATTTTTTCTTACAGCTGAGTAGTACTCCATTGTGTAGATAAACCACAGTTTGTTAATGCATTCTTCAGTTGAGGGGCATCTAGGTTGTTTCTAGGTTCTTGCTGTTACAAATAATGCTGCTATGAACATAGCTGAGCTAATGTCTTTGGAGTGCAAATGTGTATCTTTAGGGTATATGCCAAGTAGTATGTGCATCTTTAGGGTATATGCTGGATCTTTGGGGAGATTGATTCCCAGTTTTCTGAGAAATCGCCATACTGCATTTCAGAGAGGCTAAACAAGCGTACACTCCCACCAACAATGTAGGAGTGTTCCCCTTGCTCCACAACCTCTCCAGCATAGGCTGTCATATGTGTCTTTTATCTTAGCCAATCTGACAGGTGTAAGTTGGTATCTCAAAGTTGTTTTGATTTGCATTTCTCTGGTGGCTAAAAATGTTGAACACTTTTTCAAGTGCCTTTTGGCCATTTGTAATTCTGCTGAGAGTTCCCTTTTTAGTTCTAAACCCCATTTTTTGAGTGGGTTACTCAAGGTTTTGAGCTATATATATTCCAGGTTTATTGGGTTCTCTATATATTTTAGACATCAGTCCTCTGTACTTGAAGGATTGGTGAAAATCTTTTCTCATTCTGTAGGCTGTCATTTTGTCTTACTGACTGTTCAGAAGGTCCCACTTATTGATTGTTGTTCTTAGTGTCTGTGCTATTGGTATTATATTTAGGAAGTGGTCACCCGTGCCAATGCATTGGAGGGTATTTCCCACATTCTTTTCTATCAAGTTCAAAGTGGCTGGGTTTATGTTGAGGTCTTTGATCTACTTGGATTTGAGTTTTGTGCAGGGTGACAGGCTTGGATCTATTTGCATTTTTCTACACACTACCTTCCAGCTATGCCAACACTATTTGTTAAAGATACTATCTTTTTTCCATTGAATATTTTGGGTCTCTTTGTCAAAGATCAGGTGTTCATAGGTTTTTGGGTCAATGTTGGGATCATCAGTTCAATTCCATTGATCCACAAGTCTGTTTTTATGCCAGTACCAGGCTGTTTTTATTACAGTAACTCTATAGTATAACTTGAAGTCAGGGATGGTGGTGCCTCCTGAGGTTCTTTAGGCACAGATAATGTATTCAATAAAATCGTAGAAGGAAATTTTCCCAACTTAAAAGAGGAAATACCTATAAAGATACAAGAAGCTTACAGAAAACTAAATAGATTTTACCCCAAAAAATTCCACTCACCACATAATAATCAAGCCACAAAAAATACAGAACAAAGAAAAATTTTAAGAGCTGCAAAAGAAAAAGACCAGTTTGTCTATAAAGGCAGACTCATCAGAATAACATCTGACTATTCAATGGAAACAATGAAAGCAAGAAGGTACTAGTCAGAAGTTATACAGACACTAAAAGAGCATGGCTGCCAACCTAGACTACTATACACAGCAAAACTATCAATCACCATAGGTGGAGTAAACAAGATATTTCATGACAAAGTCAGACTTAAACAATACCTCTCTACAATTCCAGCCCTTCAGAAAGCATTAGAGGGAAAACTCCAACCTAAGGATCCCAGATATACCCATGAAACCACAAACAATTGATAATCCCACAGAAGAAAAGCCCAAAGAAAGGAAATACATACAAGCTACCACCAAAAATAACAGGAAATATCAATCAGTGGTCACTAATATCCCTTAGTATCAATGGACTCAACTCACCTATAAAAAGACACACACTAACACAATGGATACAAAAACAGAAGACATCCTTCTCCTGCATACAAGAAACACACCTCAACCACAAAGACAGACACAAGCTGAGAAAAGGGTTGGGAAAAGATTGTCCAGTCAAATGGCCCTAAAAAAGAATGGTGTTGCCATCCTAATATCTAACAAAGTAGACTTCAAACTAAAATCAATTAAAAGAGACCAGGATGGACATTGCTTATTCATCTCAGGAAAAATTGATCAAGATGAGATTTCAATCCTGAATATTTATTCTCCTAATATAAGGGCACCTATCTATGTAAAAGAAACAGTTCTAAAGCTCAAATCCCACATCAACTGTCACACCCTAATAGTGGGAGACTTCAACACCCCACTTTCACCCTTGAATAGGTCAACCATACAGAGCTCAACAGAGAATTATAAAAGACAAAAATCAACTATTATCAGACAATTTTTCTTGTCTGGAGTCCAAACTCCTGATGACAGAAAGGACATTAAGCCCTTTTGTGAACACCATCCTTTCCTTGGGGTTCCTCAGAGACCGGCAGCACTGGCGGAAAGGGGAGCTTCTGTCTTTTCCCCTTTCCCTTCTGACCACATTTTAAACAAAGTCTTTGAAATATAGAAAAGTAAAAATAATCAAATGCTGTGTTTAAAATCACCTGTGTTCCCACTGTTGAGATAAAAGTACAGTAATTGTTTTTTTTACTATTGCTCTTTGCTCTCTGGGGGCCACCATCCAGCTCCCAAATAAATACTCAGAGACTTATTCTTACCTATGAACACCCAGCCTTAGCTTGAATTGTTTCTAGCCAGCTTTTCTTAAATTATCCCATCTATCCATTGTGTCTGGGCTTTTACCTTTCTCCGTTCTGTATCTCTGTTCTTCCTATGCTATGTCTGTAAGAATGGGTCATCTCTGGGCTGTGGAAATGGTTCAGTGGATAAAGTTGTTACTCAAGCATGAGGACTGAGTTCAGATCCCCAGCACCCAGGTAAAAAGCCAAACAGTGTTGCACATATCATAAACTCAGTGCTGGTGGAGGCAAAGACAGGCAACTCCTGGAGGATCCCTAGGCAGCCAATCTAACCAAAACAACAAGTTCCAGTTTCAGTAGAAACACACACCCCACAGGTGAACAGGCACCATCTCCAACTTACCCATATCTCTACTTGTAGGCTGATTTGTCCCCCACTGTATTTGCTAATAATAGGAGAGCAGCACTAAGTACTCCTGCATGATCCCTGAAACACATAGAAATGGGATATATGTCCTTGGCCTAGACATTGCAAGTTGGGATCACGATGATAGCATTTTTTTCACTTTTTGAGCTTTCTGATATAGTAACAAATTGCCAAAATAAAAAATGACTTTACCATCCCAATTAAGGTGTAACTTACAAGTAAGTGCCAGCAGGTGGCGACAACACAACACCTTCAGGCAAGAAGACCTAGAGGGTACAATCATAAACTATGACTATGGAGTTTCAAATCTATTTTCTTAACGATAGATAAATAAAGATGAAGTTAAAGACTGTAAGAGCAGGAAGTTGGCTGCAATATTGAGTCTCTAGAAGTGACAGGAAGTTGATCCCACAATACCTCAACAATGTGTCTGTCCAAAGGAGACCTGAAAAGGAAGAGTAGCCATAGTCCTGCTAAAACAGAAGGGGAATCCCTGTTTTATAAGCAATTAAAAACCTCAAAGGAGAGAGAATTAGTCTTTCCTAGAGATGAACCCCCTAACTAGTTATCCAAAACCATACATACAAACAACAATTAATGGGCTCAGAAGGTTGTATTAATATATTTATGCATATATATGTAACATTAATTAAAGAAGAGGCCATCACATCAAAAAGAAATAAGGCAGGGAAATGTGGGAACGATTAGAAGGAGGAGAGAGAAGGAAATAAGTGTAATTATATTTTAATTTAAAAACAATATTTTAAAAACTGATACATGAAAGTCTAAGTACATTGATGAGGGTATCACATAATGCTTCAATACATGTGTACACAATGTAATGCTTCCACCAGGTCAAACATACCTGTCTTCTCAGTTATTTGTTATTTCTTTATAATGAAAACTTCTAAAATCCTTAGAACTTGTTGGAATGCAAAGTGCACAGATGTTCCCTACAACTTCCTCTTTTACTCTGGGTGCCTTCTGCCCAACCCTCTCCACCCCTCCCAGCCTACTCTTTCTGGTCTCTGATACCCAGCATTCTGCTCTGAACTTCAACAATAACTGCTTTTTAAAGCAGTATGTTAAGTTTTCTTCAGTCTCTCCTTTTTCAGTGCTCTATTTTTGCAGTTCCTTGTGCGTAGTGAACTTCTTTTGATGGGAAGCATGCCCATTGCACTGGCTAGTTTTACGTCAGCTTGACATAAGTTAGAGTCATCTGACCGAAGGGAGCCTGCTGAGAAAATTCCTTCATAAGATCCAGCTATACACAGTTCTGTAGGTCATTTTCTGAACTAGTGATTGATGGGAGAGGACCCAGACCATTGCGGGTGGTGCCTTCCTTGGGCTGGTGGTCCTGGATTCTGTAAGAAAGCAGACAGAACAAACCCTGTCTAACAAGCCAGTGAACAGCACTGTGATGACCTCTGCATCAGCTCCTGCCTCCAGGTCCCTGCCCTGCTTGAGCTCCTGTTCTGACTTCCTTTGATGATGAACAGCAATCTGGAAGTGTAAGCCAAATAAACCCTCTCCTCTCCAACTTCCTTTTGGCCATAATAACCCTAACTAACCCATGAATGCCTTGTGATTTTAGATTTTCTCCTTACAGGAGACAGGGCTTTCTGTGTCTATAACAACCTCTCCTGAGCTGTCTGGGTTCTTTTTTTTCTACCAGCTACCCCAGGGAGCTCAGCTTTATATGAATTTATCAGTTTGAAAGGTTTTGCATACAAACTGAATAGTATAAAGTCTAATGTGAAATTCTTATCAGGTACAGAATTATGGTAACTGGAGATTCATTTTCTGCCCAGCACCTCTGAAGACAGAGATGAATCAAGTTTTTCCAAGTTCACATATCAGCAAACCTCCTTCTAGGATATGGATTCCTGCCAAACACTCCTATTACTAATACAGTTCCAAGGCTGCACTTCTTTTCTTCTCTGTTTCCTATTTTGGTTTAATCCAAAGGCAACCACAGTATTATTGGCAAGTTTGCTTTTCTGGTTTTGACTTCTACCTCTTATTGGGACATGGAGATTTCCTCTCTGGTTAGCTTAGCTATGCATTTAAAACAATATCTGTTACATCTCATCAAGTATTCTAGAGAGATCATTTGCAGATTATGCAACAGCCAGAACCAGGAATCTGTTGTCATTCTCTCTGTGTGTCTTTTCCATTTCCATTTTCCTCTCAGGAGCTTGTCTGGCACCCCCTCTGCATCTTATTATATTAAGAATAGTACCATTGTATCCAAGCCATGACTTCTGTGTAATGTGGCCTGTCTTGCTGTCTCCTTCCATATCCTGAGATGCTCTCAGCCTTGTAAAAGTGGAGTTTACTCCCTTTCAAGCCTCAAGTCTGCTTTTCCTCCACCCTTCATACCGAATAAGCTACCCAGACCTCCACACATCACAAACATGCACACATTCTTACTGTTGCCTTACCGTTGTTATTTTTAGTATAATATTTTTATTAGTTCTTTGAGAATATCATACACATACACTGCGTCCTTTGATTATATTCACTTTTATTCTTCTCCACATACTCCACCAGGATCCACCCCTACTCCCTAAACTCTCCTCCCAAATTAATGACTTCTGCCTGGTTGTGACTGAGTCTAGTTTGTGTTGCCCATATATACATGAATATGGAGCTATTCCCTAGAGCATGGCCCACCTACCAGGGACCACACCCTTAAGAACACTGTCTCCTCTACACTTAGCATTGTCAATGGCTCTTCAGCTAGGAATGAATGCTGGACTGCTGTTGTTTGGTTGTTGATTATTTTTTAACTTTTATACCTGTAATAAGCTTTGATAGAGTCTTCCTCTGAATCATGGGAGCAGACACAGTGTCAAGTTCACAATGAGGAGGCAGGAACTTCAAGAGTCCAGAGTAGAATAGCAAATGCCAGGAAAGGAAAGAAGCAGGCAGCTTCATCAGACTCACCATTCCCCATTTACCTAAATGTTTATCTTTTAAACTTTTATCAACACTCAAAATGCTCGGCAGAGGTGCTTCTTCTGTTTGGTCAAATATATGAGTGGTCATTAGTTTCTCATTTTTCATCTTGTTCTTAGGTGAACATTCATTGGTGTGAGACTCAGAAGCATGAAAGGGTTAATGATGTCATAAGAACCTCATTGAGTTTCCCTCTTGATTCTTCTCACATATAAGCTTCTCAATGCAATTATTGGATCTATGAAAGCAAAGCTTTGATCTACAATCATTGTTAGGAATTGAAACAAGGTCAATTACTGATGTTCTTCAAGCTGTCTATTACTGTCGTTACCTGCAGCTCTTTAATGAGCTGCTTTGTCTTCTAGGAGGGGATTCGATGCCTGCTCTCAGACCTCACTCAAAAAGCTCCCAGGGTCCATGCTGGTTAGTAAGCTGCTTCTGGGTGTGTGAATCCAACTATGGAAAAATCACATCTGAAAAGTATGCTATCTGTTTCCAAAGGACTCGTGTATTGCTGGGCTCCTAAGGCATCCTTGAGATACTGATGGGCCATTTTACCTGAAACAGAGTGTGTGTGATTGATTTTTAATAAAAATATAAAAGATTGTCCCCAAAACCTCTAGGATAAAAATATAAAAGGTGAACATGAGTTTCAGTATTCCTTCAACTTATATTGATATTGATTCTCAGTTTTTCTTACATTTTAGACTTAGTCCAGTTTTACATTTTCTCGATTGATAATCAGCCTTTGTAGGTACATTTTAACAACTGTAAATGTTTATCTTCCTCTGAATGATCTCTCAACAAAATAAGTGAGTAAATGGCCCTTATAGTTCAAATGTACTTTCAAACTTCTAACAGAATTAAATAGTACAAGTGGTTTGAGGTTTTAAGTGATTGATAGCTTATAATAATTCCTCTTTTGTGCCATTTGGAATATATATCCTTCATCATCTTAAAGTATGACATTTAAAAAACATATTTATCTTTATTAATAATCTAGCCTCACCTTCACTGAGCACATTATCTAGCGGTACAAAGCCCTGGAATGCTGGCACTTGGGAAATTACAGAGACCTCAGGAACTGCATGCTAGGCATAGGACAGAAACCGAATATGTATCTTACAATGTCCCACAGGTGGACTTAGCCTGCCACATCATGTCATTGCCATTGCAGAAAAACTACTTCACTAGTGCAGCACCTGTGCCCCAAGGAAGTGACTGCCCGCAGCTGGCTGCAAAGAGCCATGTCTGAAGAAATTAGTGTTAACTGAAATGCATAAAGAAAAACAAAGGTCTTAATCTAGACTGGGGGGGGGAGCGGTTATTGAAGACTATAAAAATGAATTCTTTACATTTATATATTTTAAAAGCATGTATTCAGTGGTTATCCATTCTATTAGAAAGCTGGTTTGGTGTGATTTTGCTATTAAGAAGAAAAGTAGTTGATGGAGAATTATCAGGAAGTCAAGGGTCAGAGCCTCCACCAAGTGCTGCCAAACTATAAAGCACTCTTTTCATGTTCTCAAGATGCTCTGTGGAATAAGGAATGTTCTGGAGACAGATGCTTCTTTCTCAGAGCATCTGGAGCCATGAAATAAAGGGAAAGCTTTTTGTGCAATGGATTCCTATAAATCAAAGATGTCTGGGTCTGTACACATGAACTTCAGTCAGTGAACAGTGGCAGCCACATCAAGGGGTCAGGGACCATGATGACGAATGTTTCACATTGTGTGACTGATTCGAGGTAAGCTGTAAAACAGCAGAAACCTCAGGAAGTCAACTTTCCACCCAAGCCATGTCCTATGGCAGAGGCAGTCAAATCAGCAGGCCAGGCATTATGGTTTTCCAATAATAAAATTATGCTCTAAGTATACTGCTGTGGGTGCCTTCCCGTACTGTTAAGAAAGATGTCATCTAGATATCTGCTAAGTCTATGTCTACTTACCAAGAACTGAGTTACCCAACCTATAAACTAGAAAGGTATTAAATGCATACTTCACCCAGCTTTTGAAGTATCTAAGAGTATTCATGTAGACACAACTTCTGTGCATTGCATGGTACATGAACAGAGGTAAGGTGGATATGGTGGATATCTGTCTTTTACAGAGATCTGTCATTTTGTTAAATTTCCATCAGTCTCCTATATATATTATGAATATTTCTGGTGAAGATGATATAATCCCAATTTTCTCTAGTAGATTATTCCTTTTAGAACTAAAAGGGACTTCTGTGAAAGTTCTGATTACTAATAACTTAAGAATCTTTCTTTGTTGAAAGGTAGACTAAATACTTTGTGCTGTCATAGTATCATAGCTGTGTAGTTTCCACAACATGCTCACACTCTTAACTAACTGGTTTGAAAAGAAAAAGAGAGAGAGAAAGAGAGCAGCATTGTGGGAAAGATCTAAGTTGGACTCCAGTAGCCAAATTCAGACCACATCTTCTGCTAATTAGGTAAATGGCTAGGCTTGTGTGATTCACCATTCGGCCACTGTATGATGGGCCAGTCACAATGTCTAATAAGGATTCCTTTAGGCACCTGGCTATTTTCATTTCCTTACTCATTGTTAGTTCAAAATGACAGACTGATCAGCCATTAGCTACCTTTATCTAAGAGCATGAACGTGAAAGTAGCATGCCTGAGGTGCAGCTTCCCTGATGCCACACAGCCTGATGTTCTGTTCTGTGTTATTGGGATAGTCCTGGGGAGCACGCTGTCAATCTGTCATCAGATATGGGCAAATACCTGGTACATAAAGAAAGACTTGGAGCTATTGAGCAAAATACATCCACACATTCATCACATGGTATAGCCATATCCAGAACAAACCCTAACCACAAGGGCAGAGTTTTTGAAAACACTGGAGTCTAGGATTATAATCACTATTTCAAAGTTCACTAAATGTAAATTAGCAACTGTATCTAGACTAAATATGGTTTGTTGAAGCTTTGTTTAATATGAGTATTAAAATCAACAGACTAAAGCTATGGAAGCTTTGGGGGCCTAGCATTGAATTGAGTCAAATAGAACCCAAAACTCCTTTTTATTTTAAAATTTTAAAATAGGGACTGGGGATCGGGCTCTGCTAATAAAATGAGGACCTGAGTTTGATCCCCAGCCCCTAATTTAAAAACTGGATGTGAGTGTGGCGGCATGGCCTAGGGGTTCACTGGCCAGCCAGCCTAGTCTAAGCAGCAATCATTAGGCCCTAACCAAAAGCTAAAGCAAACAAACAAGCAAAAAACTTCTCCTCAAAAAATAAGGTGCAGGGCTCCTGATAAAAGTGATCATTGCCTCTGACCTCTTCAAGCATGCGCACATGTACAGCTGCACATACACACACAAATCTGTAACAATCATTAGAGTTTCTTAAATAGCAAATGTCTTAACTCTATTTCCTTTCTGATCAGGTATTAAAATCATTTGATCAATAAGCTCAGTATTCAAAATACTATTTTTTTTAAAAAGAGCAAAGAATAAAAGCAAAGTCAGTGTTGGAAAGATAAAAAAATGAAAAGAGAAGACAGCGCCTTTTTTCAATACTATACTGAGTTGCTTCTTTTCCTCTATCCCATAGCTTCACCCTCGCTGGCCCTGACACCATCGTATGTCTAGCCAATGGCAAGTGGAATTCAAGTAACCACCAGTGCCTGGCTGTCTCCTGTGATGAGCCCCCCAATGTGGACCATGCCTCTCCAGAGACTGGCCACCGGCTCTTCGGCGACACTGCAATCTACTACTGTACAGATGGTTACAGCCTGGCTGACAATTCCAGGCTTATCTGCAATGCCCAGGGCAAATGGGTTCCCCCAGAGGGCCAGGCTATGCCACACTGTATAGCTCACTTCTGTGAAAAACCCCCATCTGTTTCCTACAGCATCTTAGAATCTGTGGGCAAAGCAAAATTTGCAGCAGGTTCCGTAGTGAGCTTCAAGTGCATGGAGGGTTTCATGCTGAACACCTCAGCGAAGATTGAGTGCCTGAGAGGTGGACAGTGGAGCCCTTCTCCCCTGTCGATCCGGTGCATCCCGGTGCGGTGCGGAGAGCCTCCGAGCATCACGAACGGCTATGCAAGTGGCACAAACTACAGCTTTGGGGCAGTGGTGGCGTATAGCTGCCACAGGGGGTTCTATATCAAAGGGGAGAAGAAGAGCACCTGCGAGGCCAGTGGACAGTGGAGTAGACCCATGCCCACCTGCCACCCTGTATCCTGCAGTGAACCACCTAAGGTTGAGAACGGCTTCCTGGAGGTAAGAGACTGCCAAATGATCCATAGCTTTCATCACTCATAGGGTTGTCTACCATGGCTCATCCAGTATCTAGAAGAAGAGGTGGTGAATAGATTGATTGCTGAAACAGAAGTGGCTCAAATCTATACACAGTGTGTACTGATTAAAAATGAATCAAGATAATTGTGAACCTTAGAATATACATCTTTATTTTATGGGTACAGGTGTAGCCAGAAGTTTTCCTGTGTCCTGCAGCTGCTTTGCCCCAGATAAATACACAGAGGCTTATATTAATTATGAACTGTTTGGTCTATGGCTCATGCTATTACTAGCTAGCTCTTGCATCTTAAATTAACCCATTTCTATTAATCTATGGATGACTATACAGCAGCTTACTGGTACTTTCATATCTTTCTTCTTGGGCAGCGAGATTGTGTCTCCCAGACTCTGCCCTTCTTCTGTCTCTCTGCTTGGATTTCCTACCTGGCTTTAAGCTGTCTAGTCATAGACCAAAGCAACTTCTTTATTAACTAATGGCAGCAACACATATTCACAACATACAGAAAGATTATTCCACAGCATACAGGTATTGGCCTGCATATATGGCTGTGTACCATGTACGTGTGGTATCTAAGGAAATCAGAGAAGAGCAACTGATTCCATAGGACTAGCATTACAGACAGTTGTGAGCCTCCTCCATGTGGGTCCTGAGAATTCAATCCTAGTCTGCTGGAGAAGCAGCCAATGCTCTTAACCACTTAGTCATTTCTCCAGCCTCCACAATATAAATCTTTCTGCATTATAGTAACCTACAGACATTCCAAGGCCTTTGTAACCATATCTTAGCCTTAAATATGAAATTAGAGTAAACCAGTTTTAATGACATACTATTTTGCTTTTTATGTAATTCATCACCTAAATGGAACTGAGAGATATTTATTGTCACTCTAATTTTTAAATGAAATATGAGGTGAAGTTTTTGCATTGCTCTTTTGAGATACCTAAAGGTAATTTCACCACAATGAGCAAGTTGTTAAGTGTGATACAATAATGATCTGCTTCTATACTAAAAAGTGTCTTTCCAATAAGTGTGTCAAGAAGATAAGAACAGGGGCTGTAGCTGTATCTCGGGGGTGGGGGAGTGCATTCTGTGCAAGACGTGGAGTCATAAGCTTGATCCTCAAACCCCAGGGTGAAAAAAGCCAGGCACTGAGCTCCACACCTGTAACCCCATGCTGGTCGGGCAGAGATGGGGGTCTCCAGGACTCACTGGCTTGCCAGTCTGACAAGCAGTAAAAGCAGTTAAAGACCATCTGAAAGAATAAATAAATGAAAGCAAGGTAGAAATATATATCTTAGATGTGGAAATACCTACATCTAAGAAATGACACCTGAGGTTGACTTCTTGACTCCACACGCATGCGCCCACATATATCAAAGGAGAACAGGGGGAGGGGGAGGGTAGACTAGTCGTCCAAGTCAAAGGCCATCATGCCATTTTAAACAGTCAATATTTTAGGTGAAACAGTTTTTTGAAAGCATCTATGTATACCTTTTAAAAATCTTACCAAGTTCTCTGTGTATAGTGTTGGTATTTTCCTTTAACTCATCAATCTGTATAGATACCCTGATCTTATCTCTCTTGGCTTCCATAATCATTTCGACAGAGGAAATTACCTCATTGGATTTTCCATATCTTGCTTCTGCATTTTCACTTCCTGCAAAGCTTAAGACAGACCTGTTGTAAGCAGCATAAATCTTTACTCATGGAAGTCCTAGTTGGTTAATTGTAAATGTGGGCCTTTGAGTTCTGTTTGGCTGGCAATGTATGACATCTGCTGGCCTGCCTGTTCTGTGGGCTACACTGACTTCTTTCTTCCTGTTGCTCAGCACACCACTGGCAAGACCTTTGAGAGCGAAGCGAGGTTCCAGTGCAACCCAGGCTATAAGGCAGCTGGAAGTCCTGTGTTTGTCTGCCAAGCCAATCGCCACTGGCACAGTGAGGCTCCTCTATCCTGCACCCCCCTCAACTGTGGGAAACCCCCTCCCATCCAGAATGGCTTCTTGAAAGGAGAAAGCTTTGAAGTTGGGTCCAAGGTTCAGTTTTTCTGTAATGAAGGATACGAGCTTGTTGGTGATAATTCATGGACTTGCCAGAAATCTGGCAAATGGAGCAAGAAGCCAAGCCCAAAGTGTATTCCCACCAAGTGCCCAGAGCCTCCCGTCTTGGAAAACCAGCTCGTAATAAAGGAATTAACTTCTGAGGTAGGCATGATGACCATTTCCTGTAAAGAGGGCCATGCCTTGCAAGGCCCTTCCGTCCTGAAGTGTTTGCCGTCCGGGCAATGGAATGGTTCCTTTCCTGTTTGTAAGATGGTCCTTTGTCAGTCACCTCCCTTGATTCCCTTCGGCCTCCCTGCTTCTTCTGGAGCTCTTCATTTGGGAAGTACCGTCAAATATTCATGTGTCGATGGGTTTTTTTTAAGAGGTGATCCGACCATCCTCTGCCAGGCTAATGGCACTTGGAGCTCCCTATTGCCTGAATGTGTTCCAGTAGAATGCCCTCAACCTGAGGAGATCCTCAACGGCATCATCCATGTGCAAGGGCTTGCCTATCTCAGCACTACGCTCTACACCTGCAAGCCAGGCTTCGAGTTAGTAGGCAATACTACCACCCTTTGTGGGGAAAATGGCCAGTGGCTTGGAGGAAAACCAGTGTGCAAACCCATTGAATGCCCAGAGCCCAAAGAGATTTTAAATGGCCAATTCTCTTACATAAGCTTTGAGTATGGACAAACCATCACATACTTTTGTGACCGAGGCTTCCGGCTTGAAGGTTCCAAAACCTTGACCTGTTTAGAGACAGGTGACTGGGATATGGATGCCCCCTCTTGCAGTGCCATCCACTGTAATGACCCTCAACCCATCGAAAATGGTTTTGTAGAAGGTGCAGATTACAGATATGGTGCCATGATCATCTATAGCTGCTTCCCTGGGTTTCAGGTCGTTGGTCATGCCATGCAGACCTGTGAAGAGTCAGGATGGTCAAGCTCCAGCCCAACATGTGTACCCATAGACTGTGGTCTCCCTCCTCACATAGACTTTGGAGACTGCACTAAGGTCAAAGATGGCCAGGAATATTTTGATCAAGAAGATGACATGATGGAAGTCCCGTATCTGAATCCTCACCCTCAACATTTGGAAGCAACAGCTAAAACCTTAGGGAATAAAAAGGAACCCCCTACTACACATGCATCACACTTCCTATATGGCACAATGGTTTCCTACAGCTGTGACCCTGGCTATGAACTGCTGGGAAACCCTGTGCTGATCTGCCAGGAAGATGGAACTTGGAATGGAAGCGCTCCCTCTTGCATTTCAATTGAATGTGATTTGCCTGTTGCTCCTGAAAATGGCTTTTTGCATTTTACACAGACTACCCTGGGCAGTGCTGCCCAATATAGCTGCAAGCCTGGGCACATTTTAGAAGGCTCCCACTTAAGACTGTGCCTACAGAATAAGAAATGGAGTGGCACTGCACCACACTGTGAAGCCATTGTGTGCAGCAAGCCAAACCCACTCAGGAATGGACTCATCAAAGGAAGTGACTACTCATACCTGGGTGTGTTACACTATGAGTGTGACCCTGGCTATGTGCTCAATGGCACTGGGAAGAGAACATGCCAGGAAAACAAAGATTGGGATGGGCATGAGCCCATGTGTATTCCTGTAGATTGTGGCTCACCCCCAGTCCCAAACAACGGCCAAGTAAAGGGAGAAGAATACACATTCCAGAAAGAGGTCACATACTCTTGCGGTGAAGGGTTCATACTTGAGGGAGCCAGGAGCCGTGTCTGTCTTACCAATGGAAGTTGGAGTGGTCCCACTCCCAGCTGCATGCCTGTCAGATGTACTGCTCCACCGCAGGTGGCAAATGGGGTGACAGATGGTCTAGACTATGGGTTCAAAAAGGAAGTAGTGTTCCGCTGTCTAGAGGGCTATGTGTTACATGGGGCTCCTAAACTCACTTGCCAATCAGATGGGACTTGGGACGCAGAGGTTCCCCTCTGTAAACCAGCTACCTGTGGTCCTCCTGATGATCTTTCTCAGGGCTTCCCTAACGGCTTTTCCTTTTATCACGGGGGCCAAATACAGTATCAGTGTTTTCCTGGTTATAAGCTCCATGGAAACCCCTCAAGAAGATGCCTCCCCAATGGTTCCTGGAGTGGCAGCTCACCTTCCTGCCTGCCTTGCAGGTGTCCCACACCCATCATTCAACACGGAACCATCAACACAACTGATTTGGGCTGTGGGAAGGCAGTCAAGATTGAGTGTTTCAAAGGCTTCAAGCTCCTTGGAGTTTCTGAAATCATTTGTGATGTCAATGGCCAGTGGTCTGGCTTCCCACTCTGTGAGCATGCTGACTGTGGTTCTCTCCCAAAAATACCCAACGCAATCATCAGTGAGACTAGCCCTTTGGAGGATAACGTGGTTACTTACAGCTGCAGACCTGGCTACGTCATGCAAGGTAGTTCAGATCTGATTTGTACAGAGAAAGGGGCATGGAGCCAGCCTTACCCAGCCTGTGAGCCCCTTTCCTGTGGACCCCCACCACTTGTTGCCAATGCAGTAGCAACAGGAGAGGTGTATACCTACGAAAGCAAAGTGAAACTCAGGTAAGACCATGGATAGCTATAGAGTTTGCAAGGCATGTAGGCAAGATTATAAAAAGAAGTGAGAGATGTAAATATAGCTAGTTCAGAAGAGAAGCACCACCTCTAGGCATCCCTCCAAAACCCAAAGCTTTGAACATTTGACTGTATTTATCAAAATTATGTAAAATTCCATTTACTATAAAAGTAAATGTATACCTTTTCAGACTATTGTTTCTACCATAATGCTCATGAAGCCACAAGGTCCTCCAACTAGCTTCAATAATTTTTGAACCACTAAACAATCAAATAAGGAGGCTATCCAGCCAGTCCTATTTAAACTAAATATATGGTTCTCAAATAATGGAAAACTCCTCTGTCGGAAGGGTATTATTAAATTAAATATTAAAGTAAGAGGTGTAAAAATTTGGAATGAATTTGGGAATTAGAATTTTTATTGGAATAAGTAACTATCACATTCAAATGATCTCAGCTGTCTCAAGGCTTTGTTTACGTTCCTGGTGAACTGGGTCTTCCAGGCATTTACACCTCAGATCTGATCAATAACTTAGCCCCTGTTCTGGAGCTATCTGCTGTGAGTACTTTAGCCTGCCTTCCTGATCCCTAACTGTAGTAACACGTAGAGTCTGTGGGTGGATGGAGTATGAGAATGATGAACAGTAGCAGAGGCCTGTGCATAAAACAGAAGAATAAATGGCCACTCTTGGACTTTGAAGTACATTTTAAAACCTCCATGTGGATGTCGATGCCTCGGGCATTGTGACAGCCATGCTGTCACCTGCTCATAGGGATTCTCCTGGGGCTTTTCCTTGAAGCGCATTGATGATACCAAGTAGCAGATTTTTACTTAGTTTCCACTAACCAGGTTGTTCAATTATATAAGACTTCTGTCTCCTGCCTAACCTGGGAGTATTTGGAATTTACAAGGTATTCTGTGATGTTTACTATGAATTGATTAAATGGTTTGATTTAAAATCAGTAGTAGGAGCATGAATTCCAGAAAACTCCCTCTAGTGTACATAGTTTTATTGCATCCCACACAAACCATGCATAGTTATGTGGTTTCAGGAAAGGTGCCTAATCTCTCTGGTGCCAACCTCATCAAGGCCAAATGGCAATGACGGTCCTAATGGCACCTACTGAAGAGGTGGATATGAGAATTTGATGAGCTGATACTGTAAAGCACATAGAGGAGTCACCAGAAATTAATCATTGTATGGAACCATTTGCTGCATCAGTGTGCACATTTTTAAATCACAGGGGGCTTTAGAGCCAATTTGACTTGAGTTTGAACTATTCTATCTAAAGCTATGGCAATGCTTAATGGTCAAGCTTAGAAGCAGTGTCTTGTATAAGCACTGCATACGGTGCTTGCTGCACAGTGGATAAACCATAAACAATATTCCTACCAGTATCTTAAGTATTGACAGTAATTAGCCTTCTCTGTAATTTCTTGAACTAGTGGCTGTTTTCGAATGAATGGATAAATAAAAGACAACTTTAGTCTTGGCTTATCTTGAATGTGGATCACTGGGAGCTTATCTAGGTGCTATATTAATGTTTCTGTTTTGAAGTGTCTCATAAAAATGTCTCCTGAGCCTTGTGACAGCTCCTTCAATCTGAGCATAGGTTGGGCATAGTGTGCTACTTTCTTGCTGGCGTTCATTTTCTCGTCTGCGTTTCAGGTGTCTGGAAGGGTATGTGATAGATACAGATACAGATACATTCATCTGCAAACAAGATGGTCATTGGTTCCCAGAAAGAATCTCCTGCAGTCCTACAAAATGTCCTGCACCATCCAACACAACACACATGCGTGTTCATGGAGATGACTTCCGAGTGAACAAACAAGTTTCTGTGTCCTGCACAGAAGGGTTTACCTATGCAGGAGTGGACTCGTCAACATGCCAGGTAAGATGCTGAGTCTGAATTGGGGCATGTAAGTCGATCTGTGGCCTTTGTGACTATGAACAAAATGCACAGTGTGCTGGCCAGGAAAGGAAAGCAAATGACTCAAGCTTCATTTGCATCCAAAGAGTTGAGAAGTTTCTCAGAAACAGAATGTGGATCTGTGGAAAAGGCTCTGTAGTTAAGAGCACTGGCTGCTCCTCCAGAGGAAGGGGTGCCCATGAGCACAGAGAAATGTGCAGGCAAAACACCCAGACATATAAAATAAAATAAAGTTCTTTAACAAAGAGGAAAAAAGAAATAGAACATTATTTACCCCTAATAACCTAGTTTTAAACTAAGAAAGAGACTCATGCTGGGGGAGTAGTTTAAAAAACAAACAAAAACACCTATAACGAGATATTCGTAGCAAAGCAACCAGACATCTGTGATGGTCTCAATAAAAGGTCCAAAAGCTGCACAAGCAGACAGAAAATAGTAGTCAAATCCTGCCTCCACAATTTATTATTTGTTTACTTTAGAAAACCACTTCAGCCAGGCATTGTGGCCCATTCTATAAATGTAGCACTCAGGAGACAAAGGCAAAAAGATCACCAGACCTGACTGGGCTGTGTAGCAAGTCTATGGGGAAATACAGTTAGGGACAGAATATAGCTCTGTTGATAGAATGCTTGCCCAGTATGCCTGAGGTCCAGTGTTTCACCATCACAGCACATAAAACTGAGTATGGTGATACACACCACTAATGCAGCTCTTGGGGGTGGAGACATAAGGGACAGCCTGGGGAGTTTGAGACAGCCTGGGCTACAGCCTGGGGTGAGAGAATGTATACTTCAGATTTCCTTATCTAAATATAAGTGTGTAAAATAATACACATTTTATATAGCTGTTATGGGAAACCACATTGTTGATGGGAGGAAATGCCTAACTTCTGCAAACTTTGAGCTTTCAAACGTCATCAGCTGGTTCACATAGACACTCTTGGGCATAAAATTTATAGTTACTTTACCATGAAGCACTTTCTGTGTATTACTTGATAGTTTGCTAACTGTCACACCTTGTTAAAGATGTGTATGACACAGATAGCAGAGCTCCTTCCCCTAACTTCTACATCAAGATGAGTCCCAGAGTGTTCCTTCATTTGCTGGAATTAGGTGGGGGACTGGAAGAGGCCTACAACACAACACAGACATGCCCTTCCCCTGAGCATGTGGGTTTGAATACTATCACTCACACTTAGAGGTTCTTCGACATGTCATCTTTCAGCTTGTTTATTTGTAAGTCTGTGCTCACTGGAAAGATTCAATTATTTAATGTGTTTAAGTGCCCAGAAGATGCCTGACACAGAGTGGGGACTCAAGAATTTTTTTATTCTTCTTCTAAATTTCCATTTATAAACCATGCCTCCCCATGATTGGTTACTGTCAAACCCACAAGCAGAATCACCACACTGAGCAGGTGCAACAGCTGTCCAAGCTGCCAGGCTCTCAAAATATGCCCCTTCTTATTCAGAGCCAAAGATCATAAGGTAAAATTTTCTCTAAGACTTGGAGCTTCCTGAACAAATAGGATTTCACTATGATGAAGATTTTTGATGTCCTCTACATTGAGTTATGGAGCATGAGGTGATTCCATGTGTGCCCTCTGGGATCCTGGGATGCTGGTGACTACGTTCTCTTTTTCTGAATCAGTAGTCTATTTTTGATAACCTTCATACTTTTCCCACACAAAATGTTATTTCTGTACTTTACCCAACTGGGTTCTGCTTTCATTTTTGTTCTGAAAGGTAAATTGAGTCTTCCTAAGTATTCAAATGCAGAAGCTGCATGGGACTATGGTCAGAACATAGAAGTACTTTCATTATAATGTAACAAAATCATTCTGCATGTCATTAAGATAAATACAGTTTTTAAAAAATGAATACGGAAGGAAGCCAGGCCTTCCCAGAAATTATGACACATTACAGAATTACAAAATTTCTGTCAGTGTAGTAATGGTATAAAGCTGGGCAAAAACAAAAAAGTGAACCAAAATTTAGGCCTTGATGAAGAAATCAAGGTGAACAAACAATAACTAATAAATAAATCTGACAATTAAAATAACTATTATGGCGAAAACTGAAGTAATCAAAACCAAATAACAGATATTTTAAAAAACACACACACAATGCAGTTTTAATTTTTAATCAAGGAAAAACAGAGCAGGGAACTGACTGGGAAAAGAGAAGCAACCAGTTGAGGGGGGGGAGGGGGGGAGGGGCCATGTCACACAAATGAAAGTAACATATTGTGAGGAGCCCAGAATGAAGCCTACTGTTTTGTATCCCACCCTAAAAGACTCAAAGTTTCCCACTAATATTCAGAAATATTTGTGCAAAATTTCAGTTCATTGAGGCATCAATTAAAATACTGAAAACTTAGGTGCAACTTCCATATATTCAGAGAATGATTGGTTGTAATGTGGGCATATTTATATATTTATTTATATAAAATCACTTCTGTGTTATATGTATGTTAAAGAGTTTTGCTTCAGATACTGTTTCAAACTATTATCAACAACACCCTTCTAATGTCAGTTATACTGCGTGGTCCACACACACATACCAAGCAATCAGTTCTGCTACAGATGCTAGCCATGTACCCCTGTTCAACTCTGACACTACATACTGGCCATTGTGCTGTGCCCCACAGGTTGAGGTACTTGAGGCTGACCACTTCACATACCAGGAGCAAGCCTGGGCCCTTTGACCTACTATCAGCTAGTTGGGGTTTCCTCTCCCTGCTTCTCAGGGTGCAGTGATTTGTCCAAATGTCTCACTGAACTCAGAAAAGGCGTCATTATAAAGGGCCTCCTTAGGAACCGGAGTAAACAACATGTGAAGAGATATACAGGGCAAGGTCTTCTGGAGAAGTCTGGCAGGTAGCAGCTTCTGTCTAGTCCCTGCAGAGTTTAGGTACACCACCTGGAGTATGGGTGAGTATTATTTACTGTTTTATAAGCCTCCGGTGTTCAGCTGTCTAGAAGGTCTCTGACCTCTATTCTTTGGAGACTTAATAGAGACTATATCACACAGTCACAACGAGTAAAGCCAACTGTGTAGAAATGTGATTGACAGTGGAGTATGTTCTAACCCTAAGAGGCTGAGGAAAGAAACCAAACAAAGTTTGTCTAGAGTCTCCTTGGCCTTTGCAGGTGACTCTCCTTCCTGCCATCTCAGGATCCCTTCCAAAACTGGGAACCTTACAGTCTACTTCCAAACAAATGTGCCAGAGAATGTACTCTCAGACCACTGAAAGACAGACAGGGAAAGATCTGGGCTTCAACTGCCTGATGGGAGAAAAAGTTATGAGCAGGAACAATGGATGACATTGACAACAAACACACACACTAAAAACAAATAAATGAGATAAAGATTTTCAGAGAATTCATGTTAATATAGAGAATAGGAAACCCATGCTTCAGACTTTGAACTTATCACCTGATGCTGCTATTTCTCAGGAACTTGGAATTATGACGTGGAAATCACATGACATCCAATGGTGCACTGGGATAAATGGCGGAGTATTTGCACTGACCCTAAGTCCTACACATTAGCCCACACTCTAGTCAGTGTGCTGTAGTGGAGACTTCCTTATGGAACAAATGTATTTGCAAGAAAGTGCTTCTTTTGTGTGTCAGAGATGTCAACAAATATTCAGTGCTAACTATGAAAAACCTTCTAGTGACTCATGTGTTTTGAAGAACTACTGATAAATAACAAGAAACACAATTAAGGGGAAACCTTAGGTCCTTTAGATCCTTACTTTATGGGTCAGTTGGCCATATAAATAGTATATTTATATGAATTCCTAAATATGACTTACAATTTGTGGTCTGTTCTTTAGCCCAATGGTAAATGGGAGCCACCATTTTCTGATGAATTCTGCATCCCAGTTCTTTGTGGGCATCCTGAAAGTCCAGAGCATGGATCTGTGGTTGGCAGTATGTACAGCTTTGGAAGCACCGTTGTTTATCAGTGTGATTCGGGCTATGAACTAGAGGTACAGTAACAAGTTATTTAAGAAACATTAATGTGCTATTATGATATGTTTAGGATTCATTTTAATAATTGAGTAAATTAATTTTATGAGCACTGCTCCTAAAACTTCCTATTATATTGTTACCTTCTTCTCTAAACACTTTTTGAGAAAACCGTTCAGGTGGCTTAGAATTTTTAAAAGCACACACACACACAAATATCAGCCAGGTGCAGTGACCAGTACCTGTGATCTCGGCTACTCAGAGGCAGAGACCAGAGGGTGACAAGTTCAAGACCTGCCTAGACAAGTGTCAAGGCTCTGTCAGACATGAAAGGAAGGAAGGGTGTGCCCAGGCACAGAGTGCTTATATAGCATATCTGGGGGCCTGATTCAATCCCCAGTTCATAAACAATAGAGGCTGGAGAAATGGCTCATCAGTTAAGAGCTCTTTCTTTGCTGAGGACCTGGGTTAGGCTCTCAATGTCTCTGTCGGGCAGCTTTCAAGTGGCCCTGCTATACATCACTGCAGGCAATGCAATACAGCCATCACAGGAAGTGACTTCACCAGCCGGGAGCACACAGGCACTGGCAAACTCTTCCCTGAAGTGACGAGTTCCCCTGTAATGTATCTAGCCTGAAACTCCTAAGAACTCACCTGAGAAAACCCCAACTTTGTCCTGAAGATGACTCCTGATTGCAGTGTTATAGTCCCATTGGCAACACCCACCTCTTGTCTAATTTTTAATGGGTATGCTGAGGTTAAGTTCTCTGGTTATTATCTCACCATCAGCTCTTTCTGGGAAAACATGGGTGAATCACAATAGATTCTCATCTGGCTTTCCAAGAATTGCATAGTGTTTGCAGTGATGTGTAAGAACACATCTATTGGAAGCGTTCATTACCAGTCGGCTGTTAAATGTACGTGGCTAGATCCATTGTGTGCCTGTGAAATCAAAGAGTTGTTATGAGAAGGGGTGATCTGGAACTCAGATTTCTGTGGTTCTTAGTTCATTTCCTCAAAGGTTAAGAAAATCAACGCGAAAAGAATGATGATCTAATAATAGATTATGACTGGAGAATTTTCCTGTTTTTGAAACTGGGGAATTCCTGATCTTGAAATTTCTTAAGAAAACATATATACATTTTTGAAAACAAAATATTCTACAATCTCATGAAACTTGAAGAAGTTGGTAATTAACTTAAAATGTTGGGGGCAACAAGCTATTGTTAATTACAAAGGTATAAGTTTATTAATAACTGTTCTCATCCCAACCAACCATTAAAATCACCAGAGAGTCTGTTCAAAAGATATATGCCCAGCTACTTGGAAAAATACCAAATGCTAGTCTATACTGCGAGATGTATAAGACTGCTTGGAAACCCTCATCACCTGAGATCATGGGAACCTGGAGCGGGTTGGAGAGATGGCTCAGCAGTCAAAAGCACCAGCTGCAATTCCCAGCACCCACATGGTGGCCCACAGCCCTCTTAGCACCAGTCCTAGGGACTCCAATTCCGTTTTTTGATCTCTGGGCAATGCACATACATGGTGCTCTGAAGTATATACAGGTAAAACATCTACACACATAAAATAAAAATAAATAAATTTTTAAAGAAAATGTGGAGCCACCTACAGGAAGTTTCAAAAGCCATTTGAGCAACAATAGAGACAGACGATCATCTCAACAGAGTGACATGTGTCAAACAGCGTGAACAGATAGGAGACTCATAATGGAGCTAATAAGCAGTGACTTGGAATGATTAGCAGATGCTAATTCAACTCGTGTTGAAAAAAGAGGAATGGTTGGCTCCTTTTGGCAGACTGCATGTACACATAACCAAACGATAAGTAAAGGGACCCTTACCTTCAAAAAAACACCCCAGTTCATGAATAAAAGACCAGAATTTGCAATCCCTATAAACTCCTCCATTTAGGCTTTGATCAGTTGTGACTGGTGATGTCACACCACAAAACAAAAATAATAGATATCTAGTTTCTCGAGATGGAAACAGCTCTGTGTGAGAATGATTTGCTCCCTTCCAAGGAAAAAAATGAATTTAACTTATCAAGCTTCTAAGTCTGATAAATAGTATCAGTAACATCATGTAAAACAACCACTAGCAAAACAAATGATAGGTTTTCCAGATATGAAACAAATAAATGAACAGGGATGAGCAGTGGAAATAGAGAAGGAACCTAAAGATTTAGGAAGGTGTAGTGTTTAAACATATATGCCACATCATTATTTACTGTAATCATGTATGCTGTAGGGGCATGCTGGTTAATTTTTTGTCAGCTTGACACAAGATAAGATTATCTGGAAAGACAGAACTCCAGTTGAGAAGATGCCTTCATCAGCTTAACCTATAAATCTATCTACCATGTTCTTGACTAATGGTAGATGTTGAAAAGCCCCAGCCTCTGTGGATAGTGCCACCCCTGGGGAATTGGTTCTGCTTTATCTAAGAAAGCAGACTAGCCAAGTCATGGGAGTAAGCCAGTAAGTGGCATTCTTCCATGGTCTCTGCCTCAGTTCCTGCCTTTAGGTTTCTGCTTTGAATTCCTGCCCTGATTTCTCATTTGTGAACTATAAGCTGTATGATAAAATACCCTTTTCCACAACAAGTTACTTTTGGTCATGGTGTTTATCACAGCACTAGAAAACCACCTAGGTCAAAGGTTTGCATTTTTAACCAGCATCTGGCACCAAAGGTTGGTGGATGGGAAGGTGGCTCCAGATCAAGTCACAGACTACTGTGACAGGCTGCTCTAGCAAAAGATATGAAGGACACTGAGGAAATGACTTGCTTACCCTTGACCTGCTGACACATACACTACAGTAAATCTTCCTGCTTACACAGCTGTGATGGCTGCAGAAAAATGACAGTGCCAAGCACCATCCTCAATGCATTATCCCAAGCCTGTGCAGGGTAATTATCATCATCTTCTCCACTATTTGAATTGCTGCCAAAACCAAGCAAAGCAGTCAAGACACCCAGTATAAATTATGTTACATTCTTCTACTATGTAAATATACCCCCATTAGTGTGTGAGGTTGAATACCTTTTTATGAACTATTGAATCTCAAAAAATTTTACCATCCCTGGAAAAAATGCAGAAAAATATATCTAAAGTCAACTAAAGGGTAAATCAAAGTAAACAACTGGAGACTGGGTTGGTTATTTTAAAAATCACAACCAGTGAATAATAAAATGGCTGTTGAGGCTCTAGAGTGTCATACGAGAATCTGTGAAGGTTGGTTGTTGGGAACCTAGATACGGTGGGTGAAGTATGCTAATAGATCTAAAACTCACACTGAAGGAAAAGTAGGTGAGTGGAGAGAAAAGGGAAAAATGCATGATAGATACTGCCAGTTACCAAACAGGACATGGATGCTGTTTGCCTTTTAAAGTTAATAGTTACTGAAAATTTATTTTAATTTATATTAGAATAGAAATTGACGTAGACAAACAAAATATTTATTATTTAAATCATTGTAGAGAGAGAGCAAGTTAAGGACACTGGGAAAATGTGAAACTGCTCACTAAGCCGCTTGACCACAGTGCACTCTGAGTGCCTGTTGGTTAGCTAAGGAGGTAGGCAGTTCTCTGGTTCCTTTCAACTATTAAAAAGTAACATGTAAGTTAGAAAAGTACCTTTCTGTCTACAGAAAAAGCACAAGGGTTAAATTTTGTTTTGGATAAATAACTGTGGAAACTTTATTTTTCTTCTGTATATTTTCAGCTTTTCTACAATGAACAACATGTTACTATTTTATTAAGAAAGAGATAATATTTTTTTAAAAAAAAAGTGAAACTAATAGAATCAGGGTTTTTGTTTCGTTTTGTTTCAGAAAGTCAGGGCAGGGCCATCTCATTAAAGTCAGTAAGATCTTTACAAGTAAAGATTTTTCAATAATTAAACTCGTGGCTCAAGCAAAGCATACCTCCAAAGAGGATAATAAGAATATCAGTCGATTGGGATAAAAACAAGAGTAAAGGATTAGCAGCTTCCTAACTTAATTCAGAACACATCTGGCAAGATGGCTCAGCTGCTCCCCGAGAGGACCCAAGTTCAGTTCCCAACACCCATGCAGTTGCCTCCCAACCACCTGTAACTCCAGCTCCAGGCAATCTGCCACTCTCTTCTGCCCACCGTTAGCATCCATATGCCTGTGACATATGCTGAAACACACATAAACATGAATAAAATTAGAAAACCAGTAGGTGACACACTATGTGCAGAAGCCACAGTTAGAGAGATGCTCCTAAAGTCTAACTAAGGGGGAGTGAGAGATGGTTCAAGTTAGAGTGCTCACCACACAACTGGGAGGACCTGAGTTTGAAAAGCCAATACTCTCTCATTAAGAAACGGGTTGTGCACATGCCTGTGACCCCATCAGTGTGGGGCGTGGACACTAGAGGATCCCTAGGGCTTGCTTGATGGCAGCAAACTCCAGGTTCAATGAGAACTCTGTCTCTAAGGACCAAGGCCCATAGATAGGTAGGTAGATAGGTAAGTAAATAGATAGACAGACAGATAAGTAGAAAAATGGACAGATGGGCAGACAAACAGATATAGCCTCTCTTACTGCCATTTGTGTACCATATATACTACACATGAGAGGGAGAGAGCAAGACAGAGAAACTGGAAAAGAAGCTTAAAAGTGTTTTTTTTTTTAATATGTAATGTTATAAATCTTTAATTTGTTGTGTTTCATAGGGACATAATACAAATTGGGAATACAGATGGTTCTGGTAAAAGATAACAAAGACAGGAAGCAAAGCTCTATAAAATTTATACTCAGAAGGCAAGCAGCCCCCATAGCCCTGAAAGTTATAGATATTTGAAACATATATATTCAGATAATTACAGATTATTGTTCATGAAAGTAATATCTCAGAAGGCAGAGAAGCAAATTTTAGACTTTACCCTGATTATTTAAAATGTTAAACACATAGGCCCTTATAAATTTAAGTGTAATAGATACGTCTCAGGGTTAAAAATTTCAGTCCTCAAACCAATATAGTATCTCATATGCTATGTTTTTTGTATCAAGTATTGAAAGATAAATGAGATTCAAAATATTTTAAGTATACTAAACAAATTTATCTCTGACATTTCTAACTCATTCTTAGTGAGTCTTTGCTATTGGATATAATTAACTGTCGCCTAAAATAGAAGATAAAGCTAAGACTGCCTTCCTCACATGATTCTGCAAGGGAGGAATTTGGTGAAATTGTTTTTGAGAGTCTAAACTTCGCACTGTAGTCATTTAATATATTCAGCACTCCAGAACTAAATCATTCAAGACCACAGCTAAAATGGTTCCAGGTCCTTTCTTATCTATTATGACATTAGGAACCTGTTCATGACCCTTCTCTGCTGCTTCACAGGGGAACAAAGAACGAGTCTGCCAGGAGAATGGACAGTGGAGTGGACAGGTGGCAAGATGCAGAGGTGAGTTAAGTGACCTAAGGTCCCAGAAATAGTGCTGAGGACACAAGATAACATGTGTCTCCATTTTCTTTATATCTCCACTTTGTGCCTTAATAAATAAACACATAAACTACAAGAACACTTAACAGCTTTTTCTCAAAGACCCCAATCAATTAACGGTCAGAGATGAAATGAAATATGACATAAGATTGCTGATTCAGCAACAACACATGGTATATTTAGAAACATGTTCATTTGCACTTTTGTGATATTCTTTCCTAAAATAGGTATAAAATAGAAGCCTTAGAACTGTTGCTTGTAGATGAGATAACTGGCCTTTAATAACATCATTTTCAAGTGATATTGAGACATCAGCCAAATAGGTACCCACTATTGAGCAAAATGTTACAGGAACTCAATTTATGAGAATAGCCAAGTTTCTGTGACAATGTGTGGATTAATCTCTGTCTACCACTTTTCCCTTTGTCTCAGCCATATGTTCAGAGGTAGAAGAGTAAAATGACTTTGTGTCTCTAAGAACCTTAAATTTATAATGAATATTATGTGGTTGTGATTCATTGAAGAAAAAAATGTCTTTTTTCCTTCTCAAAAACATTGTATTGGGGCTGGAGAGATGGCTCAGCGGTTAAGAGCACCGTCTGCTCTTCCAGAGGACCCGGGTTCGATTCCCAGCACCCACATGGCAGCTAACAACTGTCTATAGTTCCATTTCCAGGCAAAACATCAAGGCAAATAAATAAGTAAATAAAGTTTAAAAAAAAAAAAAAACCATTGTATTAAAAACTTTTTAAAATATTCAGTACCATCTCAAGTCACAAAAATACAGTTGTTTAGAACTTGTGGCAGTTCATAGCGATATTTTTTTTAATTATCCCAAGTTGTTTCTTTTGACTTAAAATATATTTTTGTTTAATATCAGAATTAAATCACATGTCAAATAGTATAATCCCAAACATTTAACATATTTATCTATTTACATATCACTCTTAAATTTTTTATTTCATATGTTCACTATACATGGCATCATTACATAAAGGCATTTTATGAATGTGTATGTCATGCATAAATTGAACTTGCATGTCCCAATCCTAGTGCTGTCTAAGCTGCTCATGTTCAAAAGTGTTTGTCTGTGCCTGGGATGGGAGTGAGGAACAAAGAGGAATCCCACATGTCCACCATTGGAGACCTCCATGGTGTTTATAAGTGATCATTTTAAGTCATACAAATTAATTTCAAGAAACCAGACAACAAAATCAGGACAATATCTTTAAGATCACTACTCAGAGTAAAATCCATTAAGATTATGATATCTGTTATACACTTTTTTAGGAACACTCAAATCCACACATATTTGTAGGGATGCAAGTACAGACAATGAGAACCTGATCTGTAAATTCTTACATAACTTACAAAATTATTGAATTTGTTTATATATGTTATCACACTTCCAGGAAGCCCATGCACATCAGTCAGTAGGATACCGTTGACCAGTGTTTCTCAAAAGCACAGCCCATAGACTAGCAGCATCAGAGGCACCTGGAAATCTGTTCAAACTTGTTCATACTGCTTATAAAAAGAGAGAATTCGACTAGAAAGAAAAATACAGTGGGGAAAACAGCGAGAACACAGAACCATGAGCTTGAAGGAAATCAGAGGGAAGAATGTCTTTTCCCACCTTGGTTGAGTCCATCCTGATCTTAGCGAATCAGCATGTGTGTCTGTCAACCAGATCCCTACCTTGACATCCATGCACTGCACAGATGGAGAAGCATTTCGCTCTGCAAGCTAAATCCTCATTCATTTTACCTGAGACTTGACTCCAGACACAGAGCTTTCCAGGCAAACATGTAACTAAAATTGAACATCACTGGCCTAACTCCATCAGAATTATAAAATGGGGACTCAAACACAGTGTTTAAGGTTCTAGATTCTGTTTTCTCCAGCACTTTCCTAGTAGTAGCATCCAAGGATCCAGTGGTTTTTTTTTTTATACAAACTAGTGTTGTATGTTAAAGTTTGATACCCCAAAAAAGCACACAAAATGTTTTTGCTCTAATTTCCATTATGCTCATGTTTTTCTGATCTTCATAGTTTATGTCATAGTAATCTTAGCTTTTAATCTACTCTAAACATTTATTTGCTTGTTTGTTTGCTTATTATTTTTTGTATATGGAAAAGTAGAGGTACATGAGCCACAGTGTGCATCTGGGGGTCAAAGGACAGCTTCCAGGAGCTGATGTCCTCCTCCACCTTATGGGGCCCAAGGCTTGGCTGCTATACCCTAGACACCAAAGTCATCACCAGCACACTCTTGATCTCTTTGTGAACAGTGTGGCCTTGACCAAGATTTTTAGCTTTTCTGAGACTCACTTTCTTTTAACTATTATTAAACTCATCTCAGAATTGCTGCTGGATTTGGAAGAAAAAATATATAACACAGAGTTAAATTTGAATTTCTGATTCTTCAACTGGATCTGCCAGAAGGGTGGGGGAGGGAAAAAAGGAAAATACTGATATAAAAAACAGAAATGCTAAATCAAAAAAGAAAAGGAACAGAATCATATAGACAATTAGCACATTTTTAAAATAATAATAGGTTTTTCTCAAAAAAAAATTTTAATGTAAATATGTACTACAATATTTGAGAAGTATTTATGCAAAAAATGTATGTTATTTATAAAACATTCAATTTTTTTCTGAGAATCCTGCGATTTTAATCTGCTCTTATAACCAAGTATTATAGAAAGTAATAGTAAAACTGGTATCATATAGCAAGTTCACAGGCATAACATCCCTTTATTTCATACATATGTTCATTTAAAACCCTACCACCTCCATCACTATTAGCAAAATACAGAAAGACAAATGACCTACATAGGACTAAATGGCAATCTTCACTTGGAGCATGTGGCAACCCAACAAAAATATACAGTATGCTTTTTCTATATCAATATTTTGTTTCATTCATAAGTAGGCATGTATAGATGTGTGTGCTTATATTCCACATACATACATGTACAACTCACACACACAATACAAAATACCTTCAGCAACTATAGCAAAAGAAGCAAAGGGCATTTGGGAAAGCATTTAATACAAAGCTTTATTCTTCCTTTTAGAGAACAGATGTGAGGCTCCAGCTGAGTTTCTGAATGGGAGGGCTGTCATGGAAAACACCACATCTGGACCCAGCCTGCTATTTTCCTGCCACAGAGGCTACACCCTGGAGGGGTCCCCTGAGGCGCACTGTACTGAAAATGGAACTTGGAGTCACCTGGTTCCCCTCTGCAAACGTGTGTGTTGACTTTAAGAGCTGTTTTAATAACATTTGGTTTCACAGTTAGCTTCCCACATACCTTAAATGAAGGGGTAACGCTGAGAAGCGAGACTGGTCCAGGAAAAGCCACCTGTGGCCATTAAACCCAACTTCATGGGATATTTTAAAATCTACTTGTGTTATAACAGCCTGTCTAAGAAACAGCTTTTATCAGATACCTTGGCTGAGTATAAATTCAAGCATTTAGCGAAAATACAAATTAATGAAAATATTTTGACATGAAGATATTGGGAATTCTATTGACAGGAAGTAAGGGGACAGAAGAAAATATAGCTAAGGACTAATGTTAATATACAACATATAAATGTGATAAATAAAGATAGTTTGACCACTTTAATGAAAACAACACAAACAAAATATATAACTTGAGAAGGTTCCTGGCTATTGTTTAAAGTATTGGTAGTGCACAAACGGAACCATAGAATTTAGAAAAGCCCTACCTTGGTGTGACTTGTTTTATACCCACTTGAAATAGAAAAGCTGAAATAGCTTGAAGCCTGTGTCAATGTATGACATCCACTTGCTCTGATCAAAGCTGAGCACTAGCATCACTTCCTGTGATTCCCTCAGAACTATGGGAACATCCTATTTTCATCATCAGGTCCACAAACTCAACGTGAAGTTCTATCATTTTGTTCCTTGCAGTACAGGTCTGAAGTCAGGCTAAACTCTCATAGGAGTGTCTGGTCAAACTCTACGTCCATCTTCTCTGAAGAGTGTTCAGTTAAAGGAAGGAATTCGACAGAATTTATCATGCTGTTGACATCCATCAAATATTGAGGGAATACTGAGTGTGGCCCTTGATTTCTTATATACCTGATATATAATTTGCACAAATAATTTCATGTGGAGTGAAGCAAATCTGTGCTTAGTGTTTGAAGTTCTACATTGTTAAGCTTTTGCTGGGCATTGTGGGCTGAGTCACGAGAAATGTGACTTTGAGACCAGATTGTTCAAAATGTTTTTAAATATCCATATTATTACTGTCACTGAGAATCTACATTCTGCAGGCCTCTACTTTGTCTTTAAAGAAAGGAATTAAGGGGGGAAAAGACGTCTCAGTAAGCATCTGTCTCAGTAAGCATCTGTCTCGCCTTTTTACAGCGAATCCGTGCCCTGTCCCTTTTGTGATCCCCGAGAACGCTCTGCTTTCTGAGAGGGAGTTTTATGTCAACCAGAATGTATCTATCAAGTGCAGGGAAGGCTTCCTGCTCAAAGGCGATGGCATCATCACCTGCAGCCCCGACGAGACGTGGACACAGACAAATACCAAATGTGAAAGTAAGTGAGGTCCATTAGTACGGAAGGTTTTCCTATATTTCTGAGATTTTTTTTAAATGTGTATTTTAGTTACTATTCACATAAGGGTGGGAAGAGGGAGGGAAAGAGAGAGAGAGAGAGAGAGAGAGAGAGAGAGAGAGAGAGAGAGAAAGCATTCACATAGAAGAGGAGGTCAGAGGACAATCGGATCTGAAGGACTCAATTGGGATTGCCATCATGCTTCACAACTCCTTTCTCCTGATGAGCCGTGTTTCTTGCCCTGGGAAGTTGGAGAGGGGAGTGTTTTTGTTTTATTTAATGTTTGATTCTGTTTGCAACAATGATTTTTTAAAATTATTTATTTTTATATGTATGAGCGGCTTGCCTGCATGTATATATGTGCACCATATATGTGCTTGGTGCCTCAGAAGGCATATGGGATCCCCTGAAATTAGAGTTATAGATAATTGTAAGTCACCACACAGATGCTGGGAACCGAACCTGGGACTCAGGAGTGGTAGAGGGTCATAGCCTCTGAGCCATGTCTCTAGTCCTGTAAAAATATTTTCCATGAAGTAGCTTTATTGTTCATACTTAGATCTCTCCACTATTTTAGTTATCTTCTGCATTGGTATTTAAAACAACAAAAACATTATGTTTGAACATTTTTAAAAAATAAAATCTCCAGACCAAACTAAAACCTCCCTGATTAAGAGATTAGGATTCACTGAGTAGGCTTGTCAAAATGTGCTTTTCTGGAAAAAGGCATGGATACAAAGCTTAAAATATACATTTTCCCCCACATCACTGAAGCCTTCACATTATCCTTTAATGAACTATGAGTACTTTATGCAAACAAAGATTACCCTGAGGTGGTTTTTAACCTTGAGCCCATGTCAGTAGAACTTGAAGAGCTCACTAGATAGCTGGGATCCACACCCCAGTTTCTGATTCTATGTTTTTGGACGTGGCCAGATAACATCAGTTCCTAACAATTCCTGAGTGTCATTTACAGAGATTGCTATGGTTTAAATATGAACTGCTCCTCATTTGCTTGTGTTTAGCATGCTTGATCCCCTGCTAGTAGCAGTATGTTGAGTCATTCTCGAAGCTTTGGGAGGTGAGACCCAGCAGGAGGAAGTAGGTTTTTAGTGAAGGACCTTGTCCCTGGTTCCTTCCTCTCTCTCTCTCAACCTGCTTTGAGGGAAAGAATCATCATTGCCACAATGTTCCATGGTCACAATTATCTTTCCAGCACAGGAGCCCAACAACCATTGACTGAACCATATGGAACCATAAGCCAAGATAAGCCTTTTATCTCTTAGGCCATTCCTGACAAGTATTTTGTTCACAGTGATGTGTAAGCAGAGAAACACTGCTGGTCCAGGAGCCACAGCATGAGAACGCTGGCCCAGCACCATGTTCATCCATCCGTGTTGCAACTCTGCCTTCTGCAATCTAGAGAATTATCTTGCCAACTGTGATTATGTCCTAACATCTCTTACTCCCTGTTTCTACTTTAAACACCTCCCCATCCAACATCCTACCTCTCATCTCTCTTGTTGCCCAAGCTACTCAGCCAACAGCAGTTCATTAAATAAGTTCATTGGGTCTAACCACATGCAAGGCTCTAGGCTACATAACATGATTATTTTGCCCCAGATGTATTCCATTTTCAAAACACTTGTACTTCAATTAATGAAACAAGATATAAGCACATGAAGACTAGGCTTGAATTCTAGCCTTCAAATTTTTAACTCTAAACTTACATAAATGCCTTAGCATTCTTTCAGTCTTGGGGTTCTCATTTGCTAATAGTAATAATACTACTATCTCCTGGGTTTGTTTTCTACTAGAAATCAGTAGATATGTGCTGTATCAGCAGTTTCTCTAGACAGGAAGAGGTGCCCAGGAGCTTGACATCCTCATCTCTGAAATTTTTAGCTAGCAGCCAGCCTGCTGCAGCATTAGACTGTGGTGTCGGGGGGGTGGCTTTTTGTTTGGTTGTTTGTTGTTTTTTTAAGCCAGAAAATTCCACGCTATATTTTTAGCTGGGATTTGGTTTCTGGATACTTAAGAAATCTACCATTAATGAAAGGGAAAGAAGTAGCTGAGTGTACATTAGATTTCTCTCTGGCCTTCTGGCTGGTTTAAAGCCACCTGCCTGAAGGGAATCAGGCCAAGTGGCCTCATTCTGCCCACACATCTTCACCTTGGTTCTTGGCTCCCTGATGCTTGCCATTCAGACCACTGGAAGTAAAGGCAGGAAGAGACGTGTGTCTGTTACAAATGCCCCTTCTATGCATGCCTGATGACACTCAGTATTCTAGAGTGGGCCACAAGTTGCCTTGGAGAGGAGACAATTTCCATGAGTGTTAATCCTCCAGCCTCTTTCACATTTTTCTATCAGACAGGAAGTCTTTGGATTAAAACCACACATCCTTCCCTTCTCTGGGCAACAACCTTCCCCTCCCAACCACCTGCTTCTCATATTAATCCCTACAAATCAGACATTAAAATTTAATGCACATAAGAATCACCCAGGGCTGGTATGTAAATGTAGGTTCCCAAGTCAGAAACCCCAGAAATGTGTATTGAAATCCCCAGATGATTCCCATATAGGTGCTTTGATTATCAAACTCCTATAAGCCAAGCATCAGTTCCCTATGATCTTTCTATAGGCTTTTGCCCAGTCTTAGAAACCTGCCCCTCTGACCCACTGGCACTCTCTAGCATAGAACATATGTGGTCCATACCTTGACAGCTCTAAGCACAGATATATTTACCTCAGTGCTTTTATGGTATGGCCTCTATCCTTATGGTACAGTTCACAGCTTATTATATACCATATGTCTGGCCTTCTTATCTGAACACAGCATCTTATTTATTTCTTTCTAATCTCTGATACATCATAGGCATTTCATCTAGCATAGAAGGAAAAGAAAAGGTAGAACACAAATTTATTATTCTACTAAATTTTGATAATAACATGATAGTGAAATGACCTTTTGTAAGCTGATCATGTGGTCATCTGAGCACCTGTTAGATTTACATAAACTAGACACATAGTAGGATATTGAGGTCATTCTGGTCCTCAATGCACCCCAGAATTATCTTGAGACATCTTATAAAAATCTTCAAAACAAAAACAACTATAATAACCTTAATTAAATATACAGCCCATGTAGCCTTGAAAAAAAGGACAGTTACTCAATCTATCATAGATTCCCAAAGATACTTTGCAGTATCAGAAAGGGGCCTTGGAGTTCAGGAAGCTCAGCCACAGGCTATTGTTGACATGCATTCATTTTCTAAATAGACACTGAGCTCTGGTTGGGTTGCAGATGCCGTTAGGAACAGAACATTTCATAATTCATGACAGTTACTCTGAAACAGTAGTCTGCCATGCTCCTTTTCCCCACTGTGCTGATGTGATTAGCATTCTGCTTTGACCTTCTCTGGCAGCTGCCTCTGTGACCAGGTATGAGAGAGCTCGTTTGTGTTTTCTGTCTCATGTCTGTCACTGGGTTTCAAAAAGCTCAGCCTGGGCATGTGAATCACAGGACAGAGACTCTGAGGTGTTGTCATCTAATTTGACTAAAATAGTAGATTATTCTTTCAGTTGCTAATATGCTAATATATGAATGAAAATATTCATGTGTGCATTTTACCTATGATCCTTAAAATGCTTTGAGTCTTCATAGTAAGGCTGTGCTCTCAATTTTCGTTAGTTGGACAGGCTCATTTGTTACTTGTGTCTTTCTATAGAAATTTCGTGTGGGCCTCCAGCTCATGTAGAAAATGCAATTGCTCGAGGTGTCCATTACCAGTATGGGGACATGATCACCTATTCCTGTTACAGCGGGTACATGCTAGAAGGTTCCCTGAGGAGTGTATGCCTAGAAAATGGAACATGGACATCATCACCTATTTGCAGAGGTAAGAGAATGTTTGAATGATCATTTCCAAGTGAGGCTTCAGGGAAATGCACACAGAGATTAATATGACTAACAATTAGTATGTGCATTGCTCTTATTTTCCTTGGTCTTAAGTTTGGCTTAACAGTGGCATCATTTTCCATAACTTACTTTGTTGCAAACCTGTACATTTCTTCAAAATGGAAAAAGGTACAAAGTATATCCCTCTAAAGCTGTTACTTTCCTAGCAATATCTGAATGGCTTTTTAAATCACAGTTGTTTCGTTCACTGTAAAAAATCATTTGCTAAAAATCAAGAACTACTTGTTGCTTTGGTCCCTGCCAGTTCCCCTTGGGGGAGGGGCAAGTAGGCACAGAGAACAAGACACAGACTCAAGGTGAGTTGAAATGAGCAAGCTCAATTTATTTGAGGGAGGAGCAAGCCTTACATACCCTCCACCCAGCCAAGGGGAAGGTCTCTCACTTGGCCAGGTCATCTCACATCAGCACTCTCTTGCTAAGACCTCCAGCCAGACCCCAGACTGGCTTATGAGGAAGTGCCCATTTATGAGGGGCCTTCCTGGCTTATGAGGAAGTGGCATGAGCTTTAAAGCACCAGTTGTAATTAGTTTGAACTGGCTGAAGCCTGCTGGCCTTCAGACCCTTAGAAGCCTCTAGGACCTATACATCCCACATTGTGTTACTGAATATACAATGTAAAGCAGTCAAACTGAGAGACTTGTAGAATGCAGTGGTGGTTCAGACCCTGAGGAAAGAGGCATTAGTTAAAGAATAAAAAGTTTCAGTTAGTTAAGATAAACACATTCTGAAGATCTACCAGAATTTCTACCAGAGTTAACAGTATTGTATTGTAGTTTTGAAATTTGCAAGGAGAAATAAGGAGGGAGGGAGGGAGAGAAGGAAAAAAGAGAAAGGAGAGAGAAAGAATTGGAAATTATGTGTGCTAACAAATGGTAATTAGCAGGACTATGCATGTTTTATAATTCATGCATAAAAACTGTCCAGTTCTAAGTTGTCAATATAATTTGCATTTGTCCATTTTACCTCCATAAAGATGGGGGCAGGTGTCATGGTAACAGCGAACAACATATGTTGTTCATTCTTTCTTGGTGTTTAATTGTATTTCTGTTCTCTAAAGCCTGCATCATTTATGAATTGTGAAATCTTGCTCTCTAGTATCAGCTTTACAGAATTCCCTGGAATTATGAATAACCTTGCTTTCTTTCCAGCTGTCTGTCGATTCCCATGTCAGAATGGAGGTGTCTGCCAGCGTCCAAATGCTTGTTCCTGCCCAGACGGTTGGATGGGACGTCTCTGTGAAGAGCGTGAGTCTGCCCTTGAATGTGCCTTTCTGCCCCATCATTTGCTAAAAAGCTGCTGGGAATGTTTGCGATGCCCTGGGGAACTGATTGCCTCAGGTCTTCCTGCAGACCTGAGTGTACAGAGATACTCTCATAGACCTCTAGGCTGCAGAAGATCTAGCTTCAGAATCTGTAACCTTGAGTATGCAGTGGCCTCATCCAAAGTCTCACATCCCTCCTGGTGCTCAGCCCCAGGGTCTTGTTAAGAGGGGGCTTGTGATCATGCCGAAGCGTTCTCTTCCCTTACCTCAGTTCAGTAGCCCAGCCTTTGCTACAGTTGCAATAACTGCAGCATCGCAGAGCACTGTGCCTTTCAGGGAACTCGAGAGACCACCATGGCTCTTGGTCATGAGAAAGTCACTGCTAAGAAAATAGGTGAATTCAGAAGTCCTAATTTATACAATACTTAATAAATTAATAGAATTTTTATTTTACTTCAAATACTCTTAGTTTATCAAAGGTCTTTAAATAACTATTTTGAATTTTATTTTATGTACACGCATGCACCGTAAAGCATGTGTGGAAGTGAGAGGGCAAGTCTCAGGAGCTGAATCTCTCCTTTCACCAAGGGTCGTGGGGGTCAAACTCAGGTCCTCAGGTTTGCTTACCCACTGAGCCATCTCACTGGCCCTCCATAGGATGCTTTACATGATTTTTAATGTCTAAAGCTTACTGTTTCAAGGATAAGCCAGTTTCCTGCTCCGAGAGGCCATGCTGAGTCACTGATGTGACAGCAGTCAAGTTAGACCAGTTGGGTTATTTCCCCCCTAAGTGCAAGGCCAACTCTAACCCTTACCCAATCTGACTTCAATTGTTTTTAAAGGAAAAACAGGTGGCTGTTATCAGTTAATCAAATCAAGTATTTTTACAATGGTTAAGAAAAAAAAATTGTCACATTTTTTTCCCCTTTTCATGTGGAACTGGCTTCCAGGCTAAAATGCCATAATACCGGTAGTCCAAAGATACCGGATACTCCAGCCGCAGGCCAGGATCAGCTAGCTTAGCTTGCTGAGCACATGCCTGCCCTTCTGCATAAAGCAGGGTATCCTGGACTTTAGTTTGCATAGAAACAATCTTGCAGAGACTTTGGTTCAGTGGGCCAGAGACGGGACCTGAGAGTCTGTGCTTCTCAGCAGTTCCTAGCTCATGCAAGGCAATGATCTCACATACTTGAAACATCCTCTGCCTCTTCTAGAGGGAGTGATTGCTATGGAGGGTGTAGACGAATGTCTGACTCTGAACCATGAGGCCTTGGTTCCTAAGAAATAAACAGTGAGTTGTCCTATTATTACTAAAAATCCTACCAACAGGTGCCTGTGGTACAGCCCAACCATCTCCAGTTCTCACATGAACTTCAAGAAGAAAGTCTTAGGCAGCCAAATCCTCTTACAGCGTGTAACACAATTCTCAAAAGAAGTTTGAAGTGATGATAAATGGTGTTCATTCTGTTTATGTTACAAAGGGTGAACATGAAGCACTTAGCAAACACCCGGAATAGAGTACCCTCAAGGAAAGTGCATTTGCTCCCTGAGCGGGCCTGAGTAAGGATCAGACTTTCAAGTCTTTCCCAGAAATAGTCATTAATTAGTAAACAGTGTGCATATGGGAAGTTCCTCAAGTAAGCCAAGCAAAGTTTCTCCTCCAGCAAAATGGATGTTGAACATTTGAACAGATCTGAACATGGGTGCTGTAATCAAATCTTTTGTCAACACATTTTTATCTGTTTCGGTTTGGTTTGGTTTTTTAGCAATATGCATACTTCCCTGTCTGAACGGTGGACGCTGTGTGGCCCCTTATCAGTGTGACTGCCCTGCAGGCTGGACTGGGTCCCGCTGTCATACAGGTAGGCTGATTTCTTATTGGTGTGGTTTCGTAAAACCGTAGGAGACACTGATGGGTTCTACTTGGACTGAAAGGTGATGTTTAAGATGATAAGGCTATCAGCTATTCTCAAGAATATCTCAAGACTGTCATGTGACCAGTTCTAAACACTGAATTAGATCACCCCTGAAGAACACCTTTTGGGGAATGCACCAAAGAACACCATCTACACCATCACCTCTCCTTGATCCTTCCTGAATGTCTCTCACACCCTACTGAACCCCATTAGCTCATAAAAGACCCCTTCTCTGGATCCTATCCAGCATCTGCTAGTTGATTCTTAGGTCCATTTCCAGGCCAACCATCACTAATTAAGAATTACTGGATGATCATTCCACTCAAAGGCATGGAGCACGCAGACACATAGGTATGCAGTGTTGTGTAACTGCAACTCAGCCACATCTGACAGAAGCCACAAAAGAACACAGGGGCATGACCTGAAAGATGGACAGCATCAGGTCAGGAAACGCACTGGGCAAATTCCAGATCCTGGACTATGCCATGAGAGTATAGATGCCCTGGAGAGTTTTAAATAGGAATAACATATTTGATGAGTGGGGATTGGAGAGACGGCTCAATGGTTAAGAGCACTGGCTGCTCTTCCAGAGAACGGGGCTCCAATTTCCGTCTCCACATGGTGGCTCACAGCTGTCTATAACTTCAGTTCCAGATGATCCTGTGCTCCTTTCTGGTCTCTATGAGCATCCAGCCAGCACTCACATGGTACACAAGCATACATACTTGCAAACCAAAGTTGGGGTTCTTTGTTTTAAGAAAATGTGCTTTCACCCAAAGCAAGGGATTAGTTAGAAAGTTATATGTACACTGTACACAAGAAGTAATAAACTCTAGCGAAATTATAACCACAAAGAATGGTGTCTCTGTTGAAAGCTGAAGAGTACAATCAATGCTGCTCGATTATAGATCTGGTTGGTGGGGACAGGGCTGGATACTGGTACAGGGGGAAGTGATTTTACCCTTTCCAAATTGGACTCAGGAACTAAAACATATACCATCTACTGACCTAGAAGAGCCAAGAAAAACAGATTGGTGTCTAGGCAAGGAGTTGAAGAGTCTGGGATACACAGGGGCAGTGATTTGAACCAAAGTCCCATGACAGTTTGGATTCCCAGCAGACACATCTAGATTGGAGACACACTTGTGTGGCGTCAATAAGACCTTTAAGGGGGGAGGAAATGGCGCTGTGCAGAAGACACACTGTGTGCGTGGGTGGCCCACGAGGGCATGAAAAGGAAGGAAGAGGCAGTAGGGGAGTGAAAACATTGCTGGTGATGACTACAGTTGAGGACCACCAAGCAGTGTGCTCCCAAGAGCCCCAATTTCTGATCTCATCAAACGGAAACTCTGGGGTCTTGGACTGAATGCACAGATCTGATTTTTTTTGCTAGGCTTCATTTTGTTCATCTTGGTTTTTCTTTCTTTTCTGGTTAAATTGCAAGTTAAGTGTACCCTGCTGACCTGCTCTTACTCTTATTTAGTAAAAGGATCCCTTTTTACTTCTTATCCACCCTTTCTCTTCCCCCTGGTACTTGTGCTGCGTACCTGCTCAGCGCACAGTTCACTGTGTTTGGGGAAAAGATGGGTTTTTCATCCAGGAAAGGGCGCACCTAGCTGTGCTAATAGAAAACTCATGTCCAACTCCTCAGCCCCCACCCCCACCACCCCCACCTCTGCCATGGTTCCCGTAACAGGTGTGACATGGGTAACTGGTAGGCAATGGACTTTTATCAGTTTTTAGACTCCATGGTGTTTTAACAAACATGCTTGTGCCTTGTAGAGTTTGTGGGCTTGTGGAAAAGGCGCCTGTCTAGTTGATCACAGGGTTTAATCTGTGTCTAATTTTAATTTTAACTGAAATTAAGGTTCTCTAATTCTAATTAATGCTGGTTGATTTGTTTGTTTTAAAAGAGCATGTGTCTCTTGATCAAGTACAAAGAACTATTGGGCACCTCTTTTTTGTGTATGAGTATTTTGTATGCACATATGTGTATGTACCACTTTCATGCCTGATGCCTGAGGAGGCAAGAGGGCATCAGATCCTCTGGAACTGGAGTTACAGATGGTTGTGATCTACCATGTGGGTGCTGGAAATCAAACTTAGATCTTCAGGAAGAGCAGCCAGTGCTCTTAGCCGCTGTGCCATCTCTCCAGCCTCATGTGCTGTTCTGGGCACTCTGTGTGACAGACATTCTCCTGGAAGCTGATGTCTGACCTAATTAATGTCGAGTTTATTGCTGCCCCCTCCCCTCCCTGAGAGCCATAAATTAACTGAGTGTATGAAAACCTTAGAGCTCAGAACAAAATGCCATGTTGGTTGCACACATTAAAATAATAATGAAATATTTTAGAAGACAACCCAGTGGGCTGGATATGACCAGTCAAGCCGATCTTACTGTGGTGGAACTTACTGGGGAGTTAATGTGAAAACCCAAATAGCTCAGAAGGGGAAGGGGAGGTGATGCTGCATATGGATGTAAGGTGTGTGAGGAATGGTCAGTGGTGACTCAGTGGCCCATGAGCGCTGTGACATCTTTAGAATGTAGTAAGTATTGACTAAGTGAATTCATGTGTCCTTTTCATAACAGCTGTCTGCCAGTCTCCCTGTTTAAATGGTGGAAAATGCATAAGACCAAACCGGTGCCATTGTCTCTCAACCTGGACAGGTCACGATTGCTCCAGGTAAGATGACCCCAAATGAACATTGAGCAATAGCTCCTAGACTGCATTTCAGGGGTGATAGTAGTTCAAGAGCTGAAGATATCACTAGTTGTGGTATAAACTTTATTAATCACAGGATATCTAGGTATTCTCTCTAAATTTCATCAATCCCAAAGCTAGAAAATGTCAGGATTGATGAAGAAAAATAAGATCTCAAAAATGAACAGTATTGGCCTCCTTCTGCAGCACGTATATTAAAACTGGAACCATAAGGAAACTGATGTGGCCTCTGTGTGAAGGTGATGAGTATGGAACTTGTGATCTTCCTGCCTCAACCTCCCAAGGGATGGGGCAGACTTTTCCATGATTAAAGAAAAAGATCCAGGGCTGGTGAGATGCCTCTGTAGGTGAAGAGGATTTCTGTGGAGCCTGAAGACCTGGTTTTGATGGGACCCATGTGATGGAAGAATATCCATTTCTGAAAGTTGTTCAGTGACCTCCACATATGAGCTGTGGAATGGGCGTGCACACACACACATATACATATACACATGCATGCATGCACACATGTATACATGTACACATGTATGCACACATACACATGCATGCAGGTACACATGTATGTACACACATCAAATAGGTAAATATTTAAAAGCAGTAAAAATTTACGTAAATGATAAAAATATTTTTGAACAGAAAATATAAAATAAATAATGAAGTTAACATATTTTATTGAAAATGTCCTAGCAAGGTAGGTGTAATGGTTTACACTTTAATCTCAGCATTCTGGAGGCAGAGACAGGAGGATCTCTGTGAGTTCCAAGCCAGTCAGGTCTACATAGCAAGTTCCAGGCCAGCCAGCCAGGACTACATAGTGAAACTCTGAATCACAAAATAGAAGGGAGGGAGACAGGAAGGGATCGAGGGAACGAGGGAGGGAGGGGGATGAGGGGGGGATGAGGGAGGGAGGGGATGAGGGAGGGAGGGGGAACAAGGGAGGGAGGGGAGGGAAGTGCCCCAGCTATTTGAGTTTTTTGACTACAATAACAATATTGATGTTGATAAAAATGTTTCCTAATACTTTAATTTTTCCACACTTCTTCCTTCTTCTGAGGGACAACCCTCATCCTTAAATATTTTTACAGATATGTCTACTGAGCTAAAACCTACTGTCCCCTTCTCCATAAGCACCCCAGAATTTCTCCCTACTTCAATGTCTCCCTTCCCCTTGAACCTGTTGGTTCAATTGTGTCTTCTTTCTTCAGGAGACGGAGAACTGGGTTTTAGCACAGCCCGCCCCATCACCTCCTCAGAAGCAGGGTCATCTCCTGGAAGCTCCTGGATCTCACACCCAGAAAGACCAACACGGTGCTTGGGCTTGTTTGTTTTATAAGCTTGAGGATGAGTTTTTAATTTTGTGATCTATTTTGTTATTCATTGTGATGTCTTTTCTTATATGTTTCCATTGTTTAAATATGCTTGCATTCTATATAAAAATTGTATTAAATGGATGCTGCTCCTCCCTCACCAGATGTACATAATCTGCCGTCTGCTGAGAAAGTCCCTGGAACACGTTTTTTTATTCAGTTACTTAAAGATGACTTTCCATTAAAATATATTTTGCTATTAAATACGATTTTGCTGGGTAGTGCCATTTTTCTGAGGTGGCTGGGAACAGAGAAGTGGGGGCCAAGTTGTGAGCTTTCTTCTAATGCGGGCACAGCACAGGATCACATGAAGAGCACCCACTATGAGAAGGGAGGCCCCGCCCCCTTTAGTCCCATCTTGCTTACAGTGTGCTGCAGCTTTAAAGGGTTCCTTTCTTCAGTAAGAGAACATCTATTGGACCCAGTGCCCTCTGCAAAAACCTGTCCTGATGTTGAGGGTGACTTGGAGGATCCCTTTCTGAATTTAGAAAGCTATAGACATCAATTTAGTGATGGGAGTGGGTGGGGGGTAGAATGAGCATGACTTATGAGTAAGTGTATTCTCTTAAGAATTCTCAGCAGTGGCTTCTGGGTCTCCTGGAAAAAGAAAAAAAAAGGAAAGGAGGGAGGAGGAGGAGGGAAGAGAAGGGGAGGGGAGGATCACAGATGGCCAGCTCTGCTTCCATCATTACACCTATTTCAGAATAAAGACTTTCTAGACTTCAGAAGATGAAGCCAAACCCCAGATTTTTGTTTTAATATAGGAAATACATAGTTAGCCCTGTCCTCTGGGAGAAGTTCTCCCGTGGGGCATGGGGTACACTGTAGCACGCAGAGATGCAGAAATGGTGGCAAGGATCTTGCTGCCCCTGGTGGTCTCTTGGTCATTGCCTCATTGGTTTGACAATTCCGCTCTTCTCATTTCCGTATGCTGATGGGACTGCTTGTCCCTCAGTTTGTCTACAGTCTGTTGGCTTCCATCCTACGTTAACCTTTGTCCTTTATAATCATAAAAATACAAAATGAAGTTTAAAATCTTTGATTAATAAAGAGAAAAGTGGTGGCAGAGAGAAAACCATTGACAGTAATTCTTGACTCTCAAAGTACAGACTGATGAAACACACTTGCCAATGGAGCATGGCTTCTTTACTCTGAACAGGTTTGAACATTTGGATTTTGGATTCCTTTTCTTTGAATGGATTAACAAATTTATAATTCTAAAATAAGCTAGATTAGATGTGCTATGCAAGGTTTTAAGGAATCAACCCATCATATAAATGAGAAGTTTTAGGTTTTTTTCCATCTTTGGAATGGGGATATATGATGCACATGCACATACTGGTCTTCACCTTGAAACAGGGTCTCTCCGTCACTGCGGCACACACCAGGCTTGCTGAACTGCAGGCTTCTAGGAATCCTCTCTCTGCTTCTGATCTCACTTCATTGTAGGAGCCCTGCAGTTACAGACAAATGTTCCTGCACCATACTTGCAGCACATAATCCTCCAAATAGAACAGCGACCATCTTCATCAAAGCAGCTGTGCCTGTTTGCGATAGGCACCAGGAATGGACCCTCAGTAATAACCAACCCTTGGAAAAAGAGGTGACAGGGCAGGTTTCTGGACTCTAACCTGAGACAAAGCCAAGTTGAACACATGTTTGGGAATAAGGCAGCTCACCATGGCACTATTTTTATCAGTGAAAATATGCACATAGACAACATCCAATGATAGGAACCCTCACGTATGATGTTCTGACACTTGCAGAAGTATGCAACCCTCAAAAATAATGAAGCATCATGGAACTGGTCAGAAGCTGACAGCTATGGGGTGACCGGAAGTGGGTGAGGATCAAGATACAAATTACTCTAGCCCAGGATGTAGCCCAGTGGCACAGTGGGCACTTATGTGCAGGAGACCCTGGACTTAATACCGACTAGCTCTCCTTCAAACTGCCATGCTCAGTAGACTTTAAAAAATCTATGTTTTAAAAATAAGAAGGAAAATGCCCAGCATTACAAATCATCTGTGTGTATTGTATCTCAGGTTAAAATGTGAGATGGCTCAGTAATTAAAAGCACATACTGCTCTTGCAGAGAACCAAATCCAATTTCCAACACCCACATCAAGTGGTTCACAACCACATGTCATTTCAGATCCACAGAATCTGAGGCTTTCTGAGCCCTTCAGGCAATGACAATGACACTCATAGACACACACACACACACACACACAAACACACAATTTTAAAAAATTTAAATCAAAGTATGTATGGACTCAAATATCTTTGAATCAGGTAAATGTCAAGTCCCTGTGACTTCTCCACAAAGATAAAGTATGAAATAGAATTAGCCATGATCTGAAGGAGACACAGGCAAAAACAGGTACCACAGTGAAGTTTTCTATTTACTTCTCACAAGTTATAGCAGGCCCTGGCATGTCATCACAATAGAGAGATGAAAATCCAAGCACAGCATTACTATGATTTAAGATTTTTTAAAAAATGAGACAAATGCCAATAATAAGGAATATCTGGAATATTCAGTTCACTCGAGAGAAAATAACTTTAATGATCTATACAGTCAAGGTGTTTTAGGCATGTGACTATAGGGAGAACCTTTTTAATTCTTTTGTTTTTTTGAGATGGGATTTCACTGTGTAGCGCTGGTTGTCCTGGAATTCACTCTGTAGACCAGGCTGGACTTGGACTCAGATCTGCCTGCTCTTCCTCCCAAGTGCCATCATTAGAGGTGTGTGCACCACTACCTGGCTATAAACAGAATTTTAAGTGACCCCAACTTGGAAATAGAAACAGGGAAAAAAAAAACCTGAAGTAAATCTACATCCTAAATCATGGTTTTATCTCTATATAATTGGATTTCATATTATTTTTCTTACATCTTTTGTGTCTAAATATTGTAGGTTTCTTATACTGATAACACAGATTATTAAAAAGAATTATTAAAATTAGGATTACATAAAAGTGCAGTAGCTTGCAGGAAGAGCAAAAGAATGTAAAGAAGAATAGTTAAATTAAGACAGGCATTAAAATATAATTTAGCTTTCAGTAGTTCAGTTTGTACCAACTACATAAAGAGCCAGCTTGGTATTTATGGACTAAAACAAAAAGCCTAGAGCACACAGAGACTCTCGTTGGTAGCTTGAGTCCTCTGAAAAAAATGGACCAAGACAGGGTTAGACAAGAAAAAAGTGCATTAGAGAGGATGCGTACGAGACAGTGGATGATGAGAACTGAGAAAAGCAAGGAGTTATCGAACTGTTAGTCACACACTGTTACTATGACAAAATGTGTGAGGTAATCATCTTAATAAAAGAAAAGGTTTGTTTAGGCCATATTTCAGTCCAAAATTGCTTGGCTCTACTTCTTTGGGCCTGTTACCACAGGACATCAGGGCAGGAAGAAGATGCTTGACAAGGCCCATTCACCTCACAGGAAAAAAGACACAGACAGGCATGAGCCAGGGTCCCAAAAGGCTCTCAAGGCTCTCAAGGCACGGCTCTGAGGTCTACTTCCCTCTGACCTCTCAAAGATTCAGCCAGCTCCCATCAGCACTTCCAGAGGGACCCACCTTCCAATACACAGGCTGGCTCACTGCGGGCCTGGCAAGAAGCATCAAGGACTGTAACACGGGACACGACAGACGGGAAGAGGTGGGGGAGTTCAGCAGGACCTTCGGAGAGAAGCTGCTGTGAAAGCAGAGAAGGGACTGACTCATCCTTCGACCTGCACACACTGTGCAGTGCACGACCACGCTCACAAGCATACATCTCTCATACAATAACAGCAAAGTAAGGTTAGCAGATAGCTCTAAGGAAGCATTTACTTTAGACAGAGACATGGAAAAGCAATGTGGTACTAGGAGAAGAAGAAACAAGGAAGGAGAAAGAGGAAAAGAAAAAGGGAGGAAGACAGAGGTGGGGAGAGAGAAGGGGGAAGAGAATAGTGATGGAAAATAAAGAATTATTTACATTTTTGCTTAAATGGCAGAGCTTTTGCTAGTGATGGTGATGCTGCTGCTGGTGATGATGGTGATACTGCTGCTGGTGGTGATGATGATAGTGGTGCTGGGGATGGTGGTAATGGTGGTGATGGTGGTGGTGATGGCAATGGTGGTAATGGTGGTGATGGTGGTGATAGTGAAGATGGTGGTGATGGTGGTGATGGTGTTGCTGGTGGTGATGATGGTGATACTGCTGGTGGTGGTGGTGATGATAGTGGTGATGATGGCGATGGTGGTGATGGTGATGATGAAGGTGATGATGGTGATGATGGTGGTGATGGTGGTGATGGTGATGATGAAGGTGATGGTGGTGATGGTGATGGTGGTGGTGATGGCGATGGTGGTAATGGTGGTGATGGTGGTGATAGTGAAGATGGTGGTGATGGTGGTGATGGTGTTGCTGGAGGTGATGGTGATGGTGGTGATGGTGTTGCTGGTGGTCATTATGGTGATACTGCTGGTGGTGGTGGTGATGATAGTAGTGATGGTGGTGATGGTGTTGCTGGTGGTGATGGTGGTGATGGTGATGGTGGTGCTAACAGTGGTATTTGTCTAATGATAATGTGCAGTTGGCTGTTATGTAAGATTTCTGAGGCCTCTGTAGTGAGTGGAAACAATCTTTCAGAACAGTTGGTAACCCTGGGACAAAAACACTTAAAACAGGAGTTTATACCTCTTAATTCAGTAATTTTCTGACTCCAAAGAAATCCTGTAAGGAATCCTAACTATGCAGTAAGTATTTGTGCACAAAAACATTTATTACTACATAATTACATCATTTAACAAGGCAGGGTTTATATAATTTAAAAACCTAGACTTGGCTTTGTGGTTTATGGCTTGTTTATGGGATTAAATATTTAAAAGCCACTACATATTATGTAAATACATTAACAAAGATTGTTAATGACATGAAAAAAACAGTATGACATGTTATAATTTGTAAACAGAACATAAAATACGTTTCTAGTGGTTCTCAATCGCCTAAAATATGTACCTACAAAGTGTATGGAGATCTGCCAAATTTCATTAATAATTATTTTCTGTAAGACAGGGAACTGTGAGTATGTCTGACTTATTTTCAAGAAAGATATGTCACTTTTAGAATCAGATGTGAGGGAACAGACTTGCAGATCCCAGCACTCAGCAGACCGAGGGAGGAGGAGTCCATGTTTGAGGCCATCCTGTGCTACAGATCAAGTGTCAAGACAGTCAGGGCTACATAATAAGATCTTATCTCAACATCAAAAACCAAAAGCTACATCACATTTATATTTGTAAATACACTTTCCTCTTCATAAAAAGTGATGATCTCCATAAGAACTAATTGAAATAAAATCCCTACATTAATGTGTATTAATCTCTAACTGGTTCATCAAATTTGTAGGCAGATGCTATATAAGTTTAAACCCTGCCCCTATTTAGCTTTGTTTAAACACGCCTTCAGAAACCACTGAAGAAGAATTAAGATTATAATGACTCCTAGTTAATTATGATGTAGGAAAGCCTGGCCTGGTGGTACACAGCTGCATGCATAAGAAACTGCCTGATGATTAAACTAAGGTATTTATGAGCCAATCCTTAAAAACGACCCTGTAGTTGATCCTTGTGTATTATATATAAATATATATATATATATATATTTCCATAAGATGCAGATATTTATAATACCTCAAATTCTCAGCCATGTCCTATCATAATTACTTTCTGGGGCTTCCTTAGCAACCAGCATAAAAAATGGCTACTACAGTAGTCTCCTTCTGGATACTTTAAGGCAGTGACAGCAACCTCTTTTCTGTTAATGCTAGATAAGCCAATCCAAGAAAATCTAGGCCCAGTGACTGGGCTTGTGCAAAACCTGAATAAACAATCAGTCCTGACCATGACCTTGAAAAGCACTGAGCCAATTGCAAGGGCCACAGGGCTACAGGGAAGCATAGACACCTGTTCTCAGGTGCCAGAGCCACTTAAAATACAAGCCTTTGGGGGCACAACATTTCTTAATACTTCAGGTTTTTGAAGAGTGAAGCCACAGTAAACAGCTACCCTGACAGACGGGCTGTCAGATGTGTGAGCAGTTAGAACAGTGCTGGCCTCCTCCAGTGAGGAGTGGTGCATCCTGCCTGCTCCTTGGCTGAAACATTTAACAAGTAGATTTCCTCCTAAATCTTAGGTCCTGAGTTTGTCTAATTACACACCCACTCTTCCCTCAGTCATTAGACTTCTTTTTTCATTGTGTCTAACAAATAGCTCCTTTCCCAGCAGCGTTCAAGGGAGGTTAATACTCCTTTAACTTAAAGTATATCCTATTGTGGAGGGTAATAGGGAGCAGAGTCAAACTAGAAAACCCTGACAGGACAGACTGAGGCAAGAACCACAGAGACTACCGGCCACATTCTTCAAACTAATTCCTGTGAATGTATAACATGGTTAGAAGAGAAATATCTCCAAAGGCTTTCTTGACTCATCTTAAAGTTTGTATTCTGCTTTGTCATTTAAAATACATTTCCCCCCTACACCATCATCTAAAGCTGCAAGAGAGGATTCAAAGCTCTGTGGACGCCTGCCATTTTATAAGTAACCAAACCAAAATAAATCTTTGTCTGTCCTTGATCCTGGCCCCTCCCCAGCCTGTCTCAGCACATTCTACAAAGCTCATCTTCTCACTAAGAACTCAGAAGCACAGAGGAGTCATGCCCACATGACCAACCCAAGGTCAGGCTTGGCTGGGCCATGGCAGCACCCTTTCCAGAGAAGGAACCTTAGCTTGGCCTTGATCTCAACATTTTCAACCTCGTGGAAGGTTTATTAGTGTGGTAGTTTATTGTTACAGCCTATGTGTGTGATGTTTGCAAAAGAAAATGTCCTAATCACAAGGCACCTCTGGTTTAGAATAGAGTCCCACCAAATACCCCCAGGCTGTATCTAAAGGACAGCCCAGATGTTCCAGAAGTCATAACTTCGAAACAAAGAGGCATTCATGATAGATGGCTCCGGTCTCTGACTGTGACAGCCTCTCAGCCGGAGGCCTTTGCATAAGGTATTTCCTCTACTGGCATCACCTCCCTCTACTCCTTGGACCCCCTGAGTTCAACTATCTTGACCTCACCTTTACAATTCTCTCTATATATTTGTTCTCTTGTGGGTGCAGATTTGTGTGGACATGTACAAGTGTGCACATGTACATATGAGGGCAGAGGACAACCTTGGAAGTCACTGACTGTCCTCTTTTGACACATGGTCTCTCACTTGCCTGGAACTCACCAAGTAGACTAGGCTGGCCCTTCCACAAACCACAGGAACCCCCCTATCTCTATTTCCCCAAGTACTGAGATGACAAGCCCTCACCACCATGCCTGGCTTCTTTAGTGTGGGTTCTGGGATGTAAAATCAGATCCTTTAGCTTGCAAGGTTTGCCTTATCTCCCCAGGGGCTAGCTAGCATTTGTTCCTGAGCTCTCAAGAACTATTGACTTTGCTATATACCGAGGTGGACTGATCTAGGAGAGTAAAAGAATTAACTGCCCTTCTCTCTCCCAAGGTCCCTTCTAATCAGTGATGATAATGAATAGAGCACACAAATGAACATGGGGACCCAAACATAAAGTAAACTCTCTCTCTCTCTCTCTCTCTCTCTCTTTCTCTCTCTCTCTCTCTCTCTCTCTCTCTCTCTCTCTCTCTCTCTCTCTCTCGTATATGTGTGTGTGTTATTGAGTTATATCAAGACTCGAGAGAATCAATAAATCTGATATTATCACTTTCACACATACACCACACCACAAATCTATTTATTACTATTCAAACAAGTTCATGACCTTGGTGTTGACTCTTTGCCCAGCTTGTTAACCAAACAGGCACCAAAATGTAGACCTAGACCCCTGAAGCAGATGCCGATGGTACAGAGGTATTTTGTCCGGTGTTACAAAGGTATCCTGCAAGCTGGAATTGAGCGAGTGAAAGCAGGCACAAGCTGGGACAGATGCCTCCCTCCTCACAGGCTGCCAAGATGGTCCAGCTGACAAGCCTCTGAGTAAACATGGGTGGAGACAGGAAGGTCTGCCCATCTCTGTACTTGCTCTTGTATGCATCTCTAGAGAACTCTACTTTTTTGCTAATTCTATAGTTCCACTGAAAGCAAAACAGATGTTCACAACACAGATGTGTTTCTCCTCATCCAAGCATCAGGACCTGTCTCCATGGTCTGGCCCACAGAATGGCTGTCTGACTTCATGAACCTCTTCCAAAACAGAAATGAGCACTGGCCTGGAGGTGAAGCTAACTAGACCACTGCTTGTTTATGTTTTGGATTTCAGCCATATTAACAAACCTCCTAAGATTGCAGGCTCTAGAACCACAACTAACCGAAAAAGGACACACAAGAGTGGGACAGTTGGCTTTCTCCAGTCCTATAGCCTCTCTCTTAGAACTGAAAAGTTACAAACTATTGTAGATAATTCTTTCTGGTTTCTCTCCCAGTTTCACATTGTGATACATGTAAATTGAGGCATTTGACTCATTTTATTCCTGCTGCCTTCTCCTCTACAGGATCTCTACAGCCCTCTGATTTCCCATTGGTCAGTAAGGGTGGCCCCGCCAATCCAGTCCAGAGATGCCACTCATCCGACTCCACCCTCCCTGGAGACGTCTAGTAAATAAGCACGAAGGGAGAGAAAAATAAGTCTTGGGGGGAGAAATAGTTCATACAATTTAAGGAAAAAAATCAGAAGAGTTTCTAAGAATATTACATCATAAAAATGGAATAGTCTAGATAATTTTTTGTTTGTGTACATATAAACACTCAGCTGACTTTTTTCTCCAGAGCAAAACGATCTTTAAAAAAAAAAAAAAAAAAATGGAAGGAAGTATTTGTTGTAGCTTCCAGTTCCAGAGAGACCATAATAATGGGGAGAGGCGTGGCAGAAGGAAGCCAGAGCAGGGAGCTGAGAAGCCACATAGGCTACTGCCCCCATGGAGCAGAGAGCAAACTGAAGCAGGGTGAGCCTATGAACTCTCAAAGCCCATCCCAATGATGCACTTCCCCCAGCAAGGAGGTAGCACCACCTCAGAAACCTGACTTTTCAATTCCGTTTTTATAACTTGCCTTTCCAACATCAAAGACAGAATAAATCTGTCTGAAAGATTACGAATGTTCATAGTTACTGTAACACGGAGGGCTCTGCAGGGCCACACATCGGTGTAGTGCTGACACTTTGAAAGTGGTTTAAGAATGAAAATCACTTTACCCAGAGAAATCTTCAGAAGCAGCATAAATCGCTGCCTTATGAGGTTTCCGGTGTAAGTGACCACCTCACTCTGGAGTATTGCAGCCCAGCTCCACTGCAGCACTCACCCCGTGCCAGGCAACCCCGCTTCCATGGCCTCCCAGTGTTGATTGCTACACTCTGGGCTTTTAACCTTATGTATAAAGTTATGCTGCATCTGCTGCACATAAAAACTCCTCATTCTCTTTTAACTCCTAACCACAAAATTGTTCATTAGAAAAGTTTCGAATCCATGGACATAAGCTCCGAAAGTACTGAGCAATAAAATGTGCCCTTTCTTAAAACGACAATGTGGCTCAAGTTACTTATTAGTGGGTAAGCTCCCAGAACCCAACTATCTCATCCTTTGGGCTTCATAGCACTTCAAACATCTCCATTAAAAGCGCATTTCTCTTTGCAGGCTGGCTAGTTTATGTGTCTGGGAATCTTTAATAGCAAGGTTTATTTCTTATTTATGGGTGCAGAGCTCTGGAACTCCACCACCCACATCAGTCCATACCTGGACCTTACCAGCCATGTGACTTGGACAAAGTGCTGTTCAAACACCTCACTCTTCTGTGGGTGTAATGGGAGCACTGATGGGGTGAAGGCAAGGCCTCAAACTACCCATATGCACCCAATGTGTTCAGTGAGTCAGATCCTCTCAATAAGAACCCTCTGTGTGAGTCCATGCTCACATTAACAGTTAATGAGGCCAGGCTCTAGGCTCCGATTTCCTAACTTCACACTGGATCCACCCACATGAGTTAAATTGAATAAGACTACCCAGTACCCATGAGGGTGACATCTGCAGCTGAGAACGGCCCTCCCAGAGGGAAACACAGCCAGCAAATGGTTCTGGAGACTTATTGGTCCCAAACCTCTTCCAGAACTGAGCAGGGACCAACTTTAGGAGGGGTGGCCTTGTTGGAGGAATTGTGTCACTGTGAAGGCAGGCTTTGAGGTCTCATGTATGCTGAAGCCACAACAGTGAAACAGACCACCTTCTGTTGCCTGTGAGTAAGATGTAGGACTCTCAGCTGCTGCTCCAGCACCATGTCTGCCTGCAGGCATCCATGTCTAACCATGATGAGAATGGACTAAACCTCTGAAAATGGAAGCCACCACAATTGAATGGTTTCCTCTATAAGACTTGCCATGGTCATGGTGTCTCTTGACAGCATTAGACCTCTGATTAAGACATGTGCTCTGAGATCTAGTGACCAAAATATTTTCTTTTCCTAGCTCCCCCTCTTCCTAGTTCCCCTGCTACAATAATGACTCCTCCTCACTTAGCTTCACAGGTCTGTGTTCAATATTCAGGCCCAGGTATGAGAAGATGTTGAGGACTAATGAAACAAAAGCCAGAGGCTCCCTAACACACTCCCCCAGAATAAAGTGTCTGCATGTCAACCACACTTTTCAACAAAGGTAGTAAATGTATTATATTCATCCAAAAACTGCTTTTCATGTTTGACTTCTCTGAAATGGGAATACTTCTTACAACAGAAAGGCATATAAACTTTCTTATAAACTTTGATTCAATAAAAACTGATCACGCTAAACCTGCAGTGTTTATTATTGTCTCAGTATGATATCAGGAATATGGAAACTTATAAGCTCAGATGAATTTATCACCCCAAACTCCAGGAGTGATTTCTGCATCTAAGAAAGTCTTGTAATGCTTTTGTCTGGGAAATTTGTTCTTAAACAATGAGACTAGAGACAGCTCGTTGGGTAAGAGTATTGGTTGTTCTTCTACAGTACCTAAGTTCAATTCCCAACACCCATGTGATGGCTCACAACCGTCTCTAACTACATTCCCAGGGATCTGAAGCCCTCTTCTGACCTTCACGGGTACCAGGCACCCACTTTGTACACAGACATAGATGCAGGCAAAACACTCATACAATAAATAATAAAATAAATAAATAAATATAACACTGCTATTTCTAAGAACAAGTACAAACAAAGGAAAGTAGTGTTGCATGAGTTCCCTGAAACTCTGCATTTGAAGGTTCTGAGCATCTTTATTGTTTGGTTGGTTGACATTGTTAATGAATCACTTTGCACTGTATACTGACTAGCTAAACTCTGGAGGTACCTCTGCGTAGATTTTCCAAAGAGCTGAGTATAGAATATAAAAACAGGAAACAAGTGAGAGTTTGTCTTTGTCCTTTATAACAGGCTCATCCACTTTCATACATTCACACTCTCTTTTCAACCCAATACTGGCCTTGTCATGGGTTCTCTGGTGAGTCACACAAACACACAGCAGGCTTGCCTCTTTGGCTGCAGTATTTGGACTCCGCCTTCCCATGTCTTTGTCTTTCTGTTGTGAATGAGATCATTCTTTTTTCTCTTCTTTGCTCCTGCTTCAGACCATCGCAGAAATTTATCCTCCCAACTTCCATAGATCATCAGGACCCTTTGGCCCCCTCCACAGTGCAATGCTTACAAGGGGCCTTGGCTCAGCACTGTGTAGCTCTAAGGAGAAGGGCCTGTCTTGCTTTTCAGATCTAAGAACTAAAGCTCAGATTGTGTGAGAGTTACCAGGGTGACATCATCATCAATGAGAGAGTGGAAAACAGCACCTTAGCCACCGCCTTCAGCCCTTCCTTCTTTGAGTTTAGGGCTTCTTCTACCTTGTTATCCTATCTCAGAGCAGATAAATTATAACACCAGAAAAGCATCATCCATGGCAGAGTCCTGGAGTATCTAGAGGGTGGTGTCCATGTACTCACATTACCCTTATAACCGTGGCTTTAAAGGTACAACAAGGTGGCCAGAAAAGAGCTTTAAAATATGCTTGTGTTTGTCTTTGAGAGCGAGAAGAAGGGGAGATGAGGAAAATGGTTAAGTCAGTAGGTACTTGCACCATGAAGATCTGAGGCTCTGAGATGGACCCTACAGAACCCACATAAGAAGCCAGATGTACGCAGATCCCTGGAGATCACTGGCTGGGCAGCTTGGTGGAGCAGGGAACATAAATTGAATGACTAAGGAAAATATCAATACCAAGCTCTGAGCTTCACACACATGTGCATACTAAAGTGTGTGCTTGCACAAGCACATGCACGCATGCACACACACACATATGTGCCACACATGGGCACACATCTACATACACATACAAAGAGAGGAGAAGATTGACAAAGAGAAGACCGTATGAAGAATCAATGGGCCTGGTCCAAGCTTGCCTCACTTAATTAGACAATAAGCTTGCTCTTTCATACTGTGTCCTCTGGGTTCCTTTTCTGACTAGATTTCCTTATTGTCCATTTTTATAGCAAAGTTATATGGTATTGACTGAGGAATCATCCTTCTCCTCCCTATGCCATTGTGACTGCCTTCTCTCTTGGACAAAAACATATGGGAACACATGCACAAACACACACATACACACATGTGCAGGAACAGACACACAATCCTATCAAGATTCAATAATTCTGTTTGACAGAAAGGAAATAAAATCAAAATTCAACACACTTAAGTGGTGAGCTCCAAAGGGCCAGGCCAAGTGCCTTTGGGGCAACCACTGGACCCCTTGCTTTCTAAATCAGTGAGGCCCTCCCTTCCCAGACTTCAGTGATGATACTCACCATTATAGAAAAGCCAAGGCTCAACTTTCTCTTCTCTTCTTTTCTCTTCTCTTCTCTTCTCTTTTGTAGAGTCTATAGGATTGCGCTTTTTTTTTTTTTCAAAAGTTTCACCTCTCTTTGGCACTGATTCTGAAGTATATAATACGTCTAAAATATATGCTAAGGAATTATTTTCAGCACTTGCCTCTGCCTTTTCCTGCCAGATGTTCATGCTCCTGTAGACATCCTGTGCCTGCCAGGCCTGTTTGTGATATGCTTATCACTACGTGCCCATTATGGCAATGGTCTAACATTATGGGCATCAGAGAACACTCACAATAGCATACATGTATTTTTGGGGGATCCAGTCAGACATGCCTCAGAGTGGAATGGAAGTTCAGTCTCTAAAAATCTGTTTCCTGAAATCCTACTTTCTTCTCAACATTAATACCCTCATATCTTCCATTTAAAGTCTGATGTTTCATCTTGAAACTTCAACAACTAGTTTTCAACTTTTGAAAAGGATTATGCAATTTTCCAGGCCTCTCTGCCTTGATTGGCTGTGTGTTTTATCTTTATTAAGAAGTAGAGTTGGGGCTGGAGAGATGGCTCAGTGGTTAAGAGCACTGTCTGCTCTTCCAGAGGACCCGGTTCGATTCCCAGCACCCACATGGCAGCTCACAACTGTCTGTAGTTTCAGTTCCAGGCAAACACCAAGGCAAATAATTAAATAAATAAATAAAAGGTTTAAAAAAAAAAAAAGAAGTAGAGTGATCCTACTGTGGCCTGGGTCTGTTTTGTGGGATATAATATTTGCTTAACTATGTAAAGTTGTATTTGTTTGACCTTGCCTGCCCAAGGCACCTCATTGGTCTAATAAAAAGCTGAATGGCCAATAGGTAGGCAGGAGAGGGATAGGTGGGTCAAGTGGTCAGAAGAATAAGTGGGAAGAGAAATCTAGGCTTGAGAGATAATGACGGAGAAAGAGGAGATGCCAGGGGCCAGCCAGGCAGCTACCAGACAGACAGACGGACAAGGAGAACCAAGAAGTAGGACATGCAAAATGAAAGAAAGGTTAAAGAATCCCGGGCAAAATGTAGATAAGGAGAAACAGGCTAATACAAGAGCTAGTGAGACAATCCTAAACTAAGGCTGAACATTCATAACTAATAAAAAGTGTCCAGGTTGTGATTTGGGGGCTGGCGGTCCAAAATGTCTGCTACAGTCTATGTTAGTATCCATGGCTTATGTTACCACTGAATGCTATGCAGATGTCCGTGGTCAGTGCCTGAAGTCATGTTCATGTCTGAGGGCCATTCTGCCTCTTAGGGCCATATTGATATAAGTAGACTGCACTGCCACCTGAAGCCAAGTTGATGTTCATGGTCTGGACTGTCTCCGAGAGCCTTGTCAGGATCCATGGTCCTACTGCAGATGAGAGTAGAGTTCATGGTCTGTGCTGTCACCAGAAATCATGTAGAAGCTCATGATCCATGCTCCCACTAACTGTGAACAGCAAGGCAGCTACTTTTGCAGTGACACCAAAGTAGATGCACAATTGAGAATGGCTTCAAAAAGTAAGGAAGGGAGAGAGGGCATCGTGGTAGTGCATGCCTTTAGTCCCAGCACATGGGAGGCGGGCTGATTTCCAAGCAACCTGAGTTCCAAGCCTAGTATACATAGTGAATTCCAGTGTATCCAGGGCTACAAAATAGACCCTACCTTTAGGGGAAAAAAGAAGGTTTGCAAATAGTAAAATTCACTATTTTGTCTTCACATGTGCACATAAGCATGGCTTAAGACAAAAAAAAAGGAAATATAAAAAATTGTTAGCTAAATTGCTCTATACTATAAATTATCTGGATTATTTTGCTTCTGTGATGAAATAGTTTTATTTCAGTACACTTAAGACCTAGGCTTTATTTACTTCAAACTATTCATTCTTATCCTCCAGTAAAAGCACCCAGTGTGGTTCTTGGCTAACAGACTCATTTCCATAGATAATCTCATTTTATCCTCAAAACTCAGTAAGATCACCCCACTTGATTAATTAACAACTGTCAAACATGTTTAGGTCTGGAGCAGGCAGAGGCTATGGTGCCTTTTGAGGAACAAAATGAAGCAGTAATTTTTAAATTAGATAGCATATCTTTATAGGTACTGGGGTAGGCAGCATTTACTACAGAGCAAACAAAATCCATGTGAGCTAATGGGAGAATGGTTAGCCAAAGCTCTTTAGAGAAAGAGAAGTGTGTGTGTGTGTGTGTGTGTGTGTGTGTGTGTGTGTGTGTGTGCCTTTACTGAACTGGCTCATAGGACAGAGGCTCAAGGGTGGCAAGCCCCATGATCTTCAAGCAACAGGTTCAGGAAAACAGGTTGGCCCTTTACCCTGTGTCTCAGGGTAAGCAACTCAGAGTTCAAGATCAAGAAAAGATGAGACAAGGTGCACAATGAAGCAGAAAAAGCAGTAAAACCTTCTCTCCCCACCTGAGTATGTATCATCCCTGACCTCAACAGAAGAATGGTGCCCAGTCACACCCAGAGGAGCAATACTGAGTCAATCTCATGCCCCAGGATGAGCCCTGCAGGATCACTTGATCTGGGCACATCCTCGGAACAACTCAGCTTAGTTCAGGGAGTGCCAGTGTTTCAAGAGAAAAGAGCTTAGGACAAACACCTGTGTGTAAAAAAACACCCACCCATGAGAGGTCAAATGGCTTGCTTTCTGCCATAGAGGCAGCCAGCAATGGAGTTAGTGTCAGATGCTTTTTCAATGAAATGATGCAAATCTTTAAATTACATTCACTTAACAAGAAAATCCTCAAGGCAGGCTAGTAATGAGACAATAGAAAAGTGATAGTACACTATAAAAATCAGTATAGAGGGTCCTAAGAAAACAAAAATAGAATTGTCATAGTACTGCCCTGTGCTGCTCCCTGGTGTATACCCAAAAGACTTAAATCTTTTGCTTCTAGTTCACCAGGCTGTGAACAAGCCATTGAACTCTTCAGAGTTACTACTGAAGAGCCAATAAATCCTTCCTCTAGTAAGAATGCTTATCGGGTATTTGGTCACAGTGACAAAGTGACTATATAGCCACCTTGCTCAGTGTTTTATGGGAAAGGCCACACAGACTCCAGGAGGGAAATTGTGTGCCTTTCTATTCCACACTCAGTCACAGCTCCTAGATAGGGTGTTAGTCAGGGAAAATACATGAATGATTTAAAAGACATTTTCCACTTAAAAAGTATTTTGAAAGCATGTTGCACTTTGCTGGGCACACTCTACATTTAGTGACTATTCTATAATCACGAGATGGAGGATTGGAAAGAATCATAGTGATATGTCATTATCCTCAGTCTAGAAGATGGATTATTTTTTCATTGTTTTTAAACTTCAACTAAAATAATTTTACAAACATTTTTGTGAGATTTCTGAAGAAAAGTAAGCCCTTTGACTTTTTATTTTTATTCTAAGACTGTCTGCTTTTCCTGTAGTTGCAACTTGTCTTAGGTGACATCTCCAAGCTTCTTGATTGACATATTAGTTGTTACAAGATGTAGAATTTGCTGTGCAAAATTGAAGGTATGACCTGACCTATTCCAGTCTTACTTGTAAGCTACACTTTCTTGTTTCCTTCTATTTTCTTCCCTCTCTTATACCTGGCTGGGTATCATGGTGGTCCGTGTCTCTAATCCCAGCACTTGGGAGGCAGAGGTGAAGAAATCCCTGTGAGTTCAAGTTCCAAGGCCAGCTAGAATTACACAGAGAAACCCTGTCTCAGAAGAAGAGTGATGTGGGATGTCTCTCTGTACTCTGCGAATGTGTTACTTCCATTGGTTAATAAAGAAGCAGTTTGGGTGTAAGGCAAGACATATTACAGCCAGATGGGATATCTAAGCAGAGAGAGAGGGAAAAGAAAGAGTCAGATGCTGCCAGTTGCAAGAGGGGCAAAATATAATGGGACACAAGTAAAGCCATGAGCCATGTGATGAAACATAAATGGAAATGGGTTGAGTTAAGATACAAGATCTAGCTAGCAGGAAACCTGAGCCATAAATCAAACAGTTTGTAATTAATGTAAGACGTTGTGCAATTATTTGGGAACAAGAGGCTGAGAGACATAAAAAAAAAAACTTCCTGCTACAAATGAAGAGGAAGAAAGAAAAAAAAGAGGGAAAGGAAGGAAGGAAAGAAGGGAGGGAGGGAGGGAGAGAGGGAGGGAGGGAGGAAAAGAACATAGAGGCTGGAGAAAAGGCTCAGTGGTTAAGAGCAGCTGCTGTCAACCCAAAGGACCAGGGGTGAATTTCCAGCACAGACATAGTAACTCAACTCTCTGTAATTCCTGCTCCAGTGGATCCAGTGCTTTGGGCACACGACAAGCATACAGTGTACATATGTGCATGCAAGCAAAACATTCATACACAAAAAATAAAAAGAATTGTTTTTAAAAAGAAAATAATATTTGTACCCATACTAACCTACCACTAATTTTATTTGTTTATTCATAAAAGAATAAATGTCCTCCTCAACACAAACCTCCTCATCACAACAATCAATGCCTTTCTCTTCCTCTGCCTACCCAAAGCTGGGAACACTGGGTCTCTTCCATAACGAGAACATCCAATCACATGGCCAAACTGTGATAATTAGGCTGATGACTTCTACCTTAAATACTCTAGCATAGTGGCTCCAATATTTAAAGTATGAGACCATATAGTTCAGTTTCAAATACTTCCATCCCACATGAATTTTTACATCATTAAGAAAAATGTTTGCTTGTGTGTGCGCATACATAGGGGAGGTGCACATGTGGGTATGTGTTGTGTGGTTACACTCATCTCTGCAGGTATATATGAAGATAAAATATTGTACCTGGGTGTTTTTCAATTACTTCTCCAATTATTTAATTATTTACTTGATTTCTAGTCTCTCATTAAACCCAAAATTTTCCTATTCAGCTAGACTGGCTGAGACAAGCAAGCCCCCTACAGCTGATATTACAGGCAAATGTCTTTATTATGGGTTCCAGGGATGCAAACTCAGATCTTCATGGTGTACCTACTGAATCATCACACCGTCTCCATGTGTGCATTGTACGAATGATTCTTCTATAGTAGTAGTATAAATTCTAACTATAAGCAATACATATGGACCTCTTTACCATTCCTTCTTCCTGACCCTCTTTAGCTCTGGGCTACTCTAATCACGCAGTTTGCCTAAACTTACCACAGTGACTCTTTCTTGTCACATTTTAAAACTGTGAGGAACTTTTAACAGGAATCTATGCCTCTCATTTTACAAATAAGGAAACTGCAAAACTGAGTCCAATTTTGGCTCTGGGGGACACCCTGAAGGTAAGCATCAAAGAGGTAAGTAAGCTGCTGCCAGATACCTTACAGTGTGATGAGCTAGGTAGTATCATCCTTCTCAACTCACCAAAGAGGTGTTTGAAGAAGTTTGACCCCTTTCCACACACTGCACAACAGAGGACAGAGACCTTGGGTGTAAAGGACTCATGTTGGAGCTCCTTGGTCCTAGGGTCTGGGGGGGGAGGGATGGAGTCACTTTAAGGCCATATATGTGGCAAAGTTAATGAGCAATAATTGCTTTGGAACTTCACATCTAAGAATAGATAAATTTCACCTTGGGAGCTATGGAGAGATAATGATGAGAACTGTATTTCTTGAGTATTAATTTTAAAAAGAGGCATATGACTGTTCACATTCCCATTTTGATTAGTGACTATTTTTGCAAGTCTGACAAAGATGGAGATCTCTGATCATTTTGTGTCCTTTAAATTCCTGAAGTACATACAGAGTTGATAAACATTTGCAGAGTATACTATCATTTTTACCTTAGAGGTGGGCACTGTCTTCTGCTACTTGGCTGAAAATAGACTTAGGGATGTGGGATGTCTTTCTGTACATTGTGAATGTGCTTTATTGACATTTGTTAATAAAAAAAAATGTTGTTTTGTCCTATGGCAAGGCAGCTTAGAGGCAGGTGGGAAATTCAAGCAGAGATAAAGATAAAGGAGAATGGGGTCAAGGAGAGAAATTACAAACTGCCACCCAGAGAGCTAGATGTAATGGAACACAGGTAAAGCTATGAAACACATGGCAATACAGTAGATTAATAAAAATGGGTTAAGTTATAATAGCTAATTGGTAATGAGCCTGAGCCATAGGCCAAACAGTTTGTAATTAATATAAGCCTCTGAGTAATTATTTTATAAGTAGCTGCAAGACTGCTGTGAGAGAGATTTGTCTAGAGCAAGGGGGGCCCAGATGGAACAGAAAAACTTTCAGCTACATAAGGATCCTTAGTTTTCAGACATTCGTCTTCCATAGAATTCACATTTTTGATTCACATATTAGCACTATTGCCTTCCATAGACAGTTCTTTTATACATCTTTGCTATCAATGATTTTTCATTACTTTATTTGATGCTAATAAAAATTTATAAAAGCAAAGTAATGTCAAAATATAAAGCCTTTATATTTTAATTGACTATGTAATAAATAAGCATGGATCTCGTGTAAGGATAGGCACATAAATCACTTGAAAGTATCTTGAAATTGCATTGTCACACATGATTCCTAGTAATTTCTATGAGAAATATCACAAAACAATGAGAAAAATTGATAGTAAATTAGCTGAAGAAGAATTTTTTCTCACTTCTTTCTTCACCTATAAAATTAATTTGGAAAATACTGAATGTCTTTCTGTGTAGCTGACCTAGGACTTGCAGCCCACCTACCTCAGCATCTGAAGGGCCACCACGCCTGAGCAGTATTTTTATTATTTAATGGTTATGTACATGTTTATATATTTTTATTTTCTATTTGTCACAATAGATATTTAAATCATTATCTAAAAAAGGTTAGTTTAAAAACTAAAATTTATCATTTGATACCAGGAAAATAATTGAATAAAATTGTTACTTTTTTATTTAAAAGATTTTTCCCAAATACCCACCACTGCTCCCCCTCCCTCCCCCTGTCAGCCATCAGCCTCCCCACTACCCTCCCATCCAGCCCCCCATCCATTCCCCAGGGAGGGTGAGGAATCCCAAGCTGAGTCAGTTCAGTTTGATACCAGGAAAAAAATTAAGAATACATAAAAAACCACAAAATAATTATGAATTTTAAAGTACTTAATGGAAAATGACTTCATGTCAAGATTGTAAAGAATTCACACATAGAAACTTTGCCTTTGAAGTAGCTTCTCACTCATGGCTAAAAAAAGGTCACACTTTCCTTCATGCACAGAGCAGGGGCTGAGAGAGACAGGGAATGACTGTGTCCATCTTGGTCTCTCTTTAAGTCCTTGGTGTTTTCCTTTACTTTTTTCCCCCACACCACCCTGTTGTGGAATATTATTTTAAGATATATTGCATTCTTTTATGCTGTGAAACATTGGTTCAAGAATGCAAAGATGTGTTGCATTCTTTTATGTTGCATTTGTGTAATTCTATGAGGCTGTGTTACTTTGCCTGCCTAAAACACCTGATTGGTCTAGTAAAGAGCTGAGTGGCCAATAGCAAGGCAGGAGAAAGGGTAGGCGGGACTGGCAGGCAGAGAGAATAAGTAGAAAAAGAAATCAAGAAACAAGAGGTAGAGTACAGGAGGACTCCAAGGGTCAGCCACTCAATCACATAGCCACACAGCCAGACACAGAAGAAGAAGAAGAAGAAGAAGAAGAAGAAGAAGAAGAAGAAGAAGGAGAAGGAGAAGGAGAAGGAGAAGGAGAAGGAGAAGGAGAAGGAGAAGGAGAAGGAGAAGGAGAAGGAGAAGAAGAAGAAGAAGAAGAAGAAAAGAAAAGATATACAGAAATAGAGAAAGATAGAATAAAGATAAAAGCCCAAAGGTGAAGGGCAGACAGGATAATTTAAGAAAAGCTAGTTAAAAACAAGTCAAGTTAAGACCAAGCATTTATAATAAAGACTAAGCCTCCATGTATATTTACTTGGGAGATGAGTAGCAGTCCCCCAACAGACCAAAAGAGCAAAGAGTTAAGAGGAAATAGTAACAACACCCAACTAACTACACTACCCAAAAGGGCATAATTTCCAACAACCCCACCATCTTGGTTCTTTGAGCCTATGCCTTCCAGCCCTGGCCTTGGGTCAGAGAATGCAATTGAATTGTCTTTCCTGGTAGTAAGAAGAATCACTGACAGTAACAAATTTCATGGAGATATATAGCTATAATTAATTACATCCGAATCACCATACAATGAATTAATATTTATTAGGGGGAGGAAACTTATAAATACCAGAGTGCTTGTAAGAGAAAACAGGACTCTTGCAGGGGTGGGAATCTGCCTTCTCCGGGGTTGCAGGAACCAAGAGAGCAAGCAAGACTGTGTCCTGGGTCTCCAACAGTGCTGGCCACACCCCCTCGGGGTCTGGTTTTCTGATGTCACAAGCACTCCTCTGGGTAAAAATTCCCACTACAGAGATACCCATTCATACATAAATTTCCAGACAAATACAATTTTAAATAAATGTTTATTTTTCAAAAAAAATAGATTTTATTTTGTGTATATGAGTTTTTTGCCTGCATATATTCTTGTGTGTCACATCCATGCTTCGTACTGAGAAGAAAAAGGAGAGAGTCAGTTCCATGGTACTAGACCTACAGAAAGATGTGAGCTTCAATGTGAGTGCTGGGAACTGAACTAGGGTCCTCTGCAAGAGTGACAAATGTTCTTAGCTGCTGAGCCATCTCTCTAGCCCCACAAACACATTGGTTTTCTGACACACAACTTGTTTTTTGAGTATTGATATTGAAAACTTGGTGTCTAGGGAAAGCAACTGTTTGTAACACTCATTATCAGTATCACAAGGCATTGTTCAGGTGATATACACAGAGGTAGCCATGCTAGGTTATAAATTTTTTAAGCCCATGGTGGAAAATAGGTAAAGGGGTTAATAGCTCAGTGGTAGAGCACTTATATAACATAGTCAAGGCCCTGGCTTTGATCCATGGTCACACATACACACACACACACACACACACACACACACACACACACACACACACACTCATGTATGATGGTTGGTCAATAGCCTTGGGTCTCACTACCCTATCCCTTTGTCCCACCTCACTGAGGTTGAACAAGTCTCTCCTTGGGAACATCCTAGTTCATCCCCAAATTCATCAATCAAAAGGGTTAATGCCTGGCAGGAAATGAGCAGTTATGCTGCAGGCCCTTCCCATCCTAGTTGATCAGCACTGAACCACAAAGGGGTTAAGTTTACTCAATACCCCAGCTTTGGGGTATTGAAGCTGCCATATACCTTACTGACATAAATAAATCCAGTTGTGTTTTATTAGGTTTTGTTTAAATCTACACCAATACTTTTCAGACTCGAGCATCCCTGGAGGACTTGTTAAAGCGTGCACTACAGGGCCTCACCCTTAGAGGTTCTGAGTCAGTAAATCCAGGGTGGAGTCTGGGAACATGGGCTGTTCCCATACCATGCTGATGTAGCTCATTCACTGGTCTACAGAGAGCATCAGTTAGAAATGGATATTGGCAATCATACTTCTAAAATATTAGCGTGCACATAAGTAACATGCAGTCTCAGGATGCAAATTCCTTCTTAATCAGTGAATCTGACATAGAGTCTGAAGCCCCAGGTTTCTACCAAACTCCCAGGCGATGCTCATGAGGTCTTCACCTTGAATCAAGGTCTATGTGAGACTTGAATAGCAGGGACTGGGGCACGAAAGAGAATTCACTCTTTATCTCCACACAATGAAAGTCCTGCTTGTAAATCTTTGTTTCTGTCTGTTCACAATCTCCTTCTGGCCTTCTTTCTTTCATTGACTATGTTTTAAATCTATCTTTTTTGTTGTTTTTTTTTCTCATCTACTTCCTTTTCATTCCTCTATTTACTTCCCATTCTTACTATGGTTTTTTTTTGTTTTTGTTTTTGTTTTTTGCCATCTTTTGAAGTTTTTAAATCCTAGCCTTCTCTCAGGACTGTGCCTCTAAATTTTTAAATAGCAAAGAAAATAAAGCAGAACAAAAATACAGCTCTGACTGCCCATAAGGAAACTCTCCTCAGATTGTCTCCAATTTTCACGGTTCCAATGATGATGTCAGGACTGAGTCTAGGAAAATGCATGCAAGGGCATGTCAGAGGAACAATGCAGTCAGCCAAGTCCAAAGGGAATGCCTAGATTTCTCTCACTCTAGAAAGTTCTTAACTGGGACTATTTTTTTTTTGAGACTAGAAATTATTTCTATTTTATGAACTAATTTATTTAAAAGATATGAGTTTTCTGGTTTTAAATTTCTGGTTTATTATCTGGTTTTCAGGGCTGCTGAAATCCTAACTGAGAACAAGCAGGCTTCTGTACGCCTTCCTCTGCACTCTCCTTGCCCTAGGGCTGGGCAGGCTATGTGGCAGCAAATTCTGTGGAAGTCTGCAAGCCTTAGCACTGAAGGACAGAGGTATGGCTTAGCCTCACAACCCTTCAGAAACCAAAGAATGAGGCAGACATTTGTCATTAATTAGCTGTGTCTGGAAGTTAATTATGAGATATTTCCTTTAGCTTTTTCTCTCTTTGTGTCAAGTGGCCGGGGTTTGAATACTCAATCAATTGTAGCAACATAAAGCCTCAAAACCTGCTGCAGATCAATAGCTTTACCTTATAGTTAGTAAACAAAATTATCCAGGAACTTGCAAGGTAAACCATATAGAAGTGATGCCTAGACGTCAACCCTCCATTTTGAAATAGTTGTTACTGAATGCAGGCATAAGTTTGTGCCCCCAGAAGTCATTTATGGCTGGTACTACTCCAGGATGCTAGTGACACCAGCAGGTAGAGCCCAGCATCCCCAAGCCTACTATGCCGACAAGGTCCCCCTTCCCCCATGATAGAAAAACCTGTGGTCCAGTGCATCAATAGGGCTTTGTTTGGAAGGTTGTGTTCAGAGGATGCTCAATCTATGTCACATCTGTCTTTCCTTCCTGAATCAAAACTGAGAAAAGGAAGGGAGAATTCATGAAGACAAGACCTTCAATCTGTAATCATGATGTTTGCTTTTGTATTCAGGGGTTTTGTTTGTTTCATTTTAAGCTGCAGTTTTCCAGACCCTGGTTGGGATAACAGAAGAATAAAAAGTAGAAAGGTATTAAACCCTAATGTCAACATGGTCTAAAGAGCAATATAAGCAAAGTATTTCAGGGGGCAAAACATGGGGGAGAGGGATATTGGACAAAGACATCAGAAATACTCTATCTCTTATTTGTTACAGAAGAAAATCATAGCACACCCACAACCAAAAATAGCATCTTGCTATTGACCGCTCTGAGTTCAGTCTTCCCAGTTAAGAAAGAACAAGGTCAAGTTAGAGCATAGACAATACTTCCCCTCCAGGCTCAGACACTTGTCTCTCCACCTTACATAACATCAACATAGGACTGCGGCTACAAAAAACCCAAAGATATTCCTCACTGCCTTTATTGTAGGCATAGCTATTCCTCACATTTTTTGCTGTCCTTGTTGATCTAAGGAATGGAGGAACAGAAGCCACGGCCAGATTTATTTGTTTGGTTTCAGTTCTGAAAAATCTGAAATTTATTGCTTTTCTTTCTTTCTTTCTTTTTTTTTTTTTTTTTTTTGGTACAACAAATAATTTTTTTTTTTTACAACTGTTAGAGATTATAAACACAAAGATGGCGCTACAGCAAAATGGTATTTGGCCTGTGAAGCCTAAAATATTGTCTGCTCCTTACAAAAAGTTTGCCAACCTCTGATTGTGTAAAATTGAAGTTTCTTCCTAGTCTAAATGGTTTCGAGCAAAACGGCGAAGTTCGGGAATCTGTGAGTCATGAAATAAATTCACAGGAACCCCATCATAGGATTAAGGTATTAGCATTTTTTCTACACAGCACAGCTTTTTTTTTTTATTGATTCTTTGTGGATTTTTTTTTAGAACAATAAACACCTTTATTACATGAGCTATTGATGGTTTATTTGCCTTTCCGAGCTTCGATCTTCCTCAGATAGAACTCAAGCTCCTTGCCTTCCAGCACACAGCCATCTGCTCTGCCACACTGGCCTGGTCTTGAGGCAATACAGGCGAGAAGCTTGCCCTGCTGGAACTGCTCCTCCAGAAGACGGCTAATTTTGACGTTCTTTTTCCTTTCATCGTATTTCTTTGGAATTTTCTTTGATCGCTTTTTGTTTAATATTTCTTCCTCTTCAGGGGTCAGCTTGGCCCCCTTCTTCTGGCCCAGGGGCAGTGCATAGCGGGACTCATAGCACTGTCGGTATGGGGCGCTGTCAATAAGCACAATACAATTCTTCACCAGGGTCTTGGTGAGGACCAGCTCATTTTTGGAAGCATTGTAGACAACATAAATGATCCTTGTTTTTCAAGTACAACATTCAGAGCCCCAGGAAAACTTTCCCACAACCAATCTTAGGGCACGATACTTCTTATTGCCTCCTGGAACTCGGACCGTGTGTATACGACGTGGGCCAATCTTGGTGTTGGCAGCAGGCCGTCCAAGCTCATACTTTCGCTTCTTGAGGTAGGGCTTCTGCTTACCCCCGGTCTGGCGGCGCTTGTGCCAGTAATCCCGAGAGATGCCCATCGCTCGGCGCTGGCTGGAAAGAGCTCTTTGTGGATTTTACATTAAGCATCTCAGTCCCGCTCATCTCCCCATATGGCCCTTCTTATCTTCTCTCTGTCCTTGTAACTTCCTCCAGAAAAATAAGTGTTTTTTTTGTTTGTTTGTTTTTTGTTTTTTTTTTTGGTTTTTTTGTTTTTGTTTTTTTTTTTTTTTTAAAGACAAAGACAACAAACAAAAAAATGTCATTGCGGAAGCTGTAGTGTCACAGTGACTCACACAGTATACCTTTTAGTCCATATGTCTTTACCTGGAAATGTTTATTACCATTGAGTCATTGGTCTGGTTAGAGGCCCTGGTTTCTGCCACACTATCGATGCTGGCCCCTCACTGGGGCTCC
>PVIH01001989.1:41840-207595 GCA_004025045.1 Sigmodon hispidus | reverse complement strand
TTTTTTTTTTTTTTTGATTTATTTATTTATTTATTATGCATACAGTTTTACAGAAGAGGGCGCCAGACCTCATCATAGATGGTTGTGAGCCACCATGCGGTTTTGCTGGGAATTGAACTCAGGACCTCTGGAAGAACAGTCAGTGCTCTTAACCTCTGAGCCAACTCTCCAGCCCCCAGTTCTACTTTTCAGCCAGACAAACCAGGGGAGAGCGCGAACGCAGTCCCCCACTACCACAAATTATGCAGTCGAGTTTCCCGCATTTGGGGAAATCGCAGGGGTCAGCACATCCGGAGTGCAATGGATAAGCCTCGCCCTGGGAAAACCACCTTCGTGATCATGGTATCTCCCCTGCCAGGTAAGTATATATATAATTACTTTTCCCACTACTTCATAAGCATGATTTTCATTTTTAGACTTACAGACACAAAGGCTATCAAACTGGGTTATGAATTCCTATCTTTACCAAACTATACAATTTGATGGTTTGCATAAACTTAACTCAATATGTTGCTTTTATCAACTTTGACTCTGCTTTATCTTACAGTCAAAATTAGTTTATTCTATGTCTCTCATCATGTATTCATTGCCTTATACAACAGGTATTTGTTACACTGATTTATGACTTCAAACTAGCCTACCTCATAAAAAATATTTGTGGTGATATCTACTTAGTAAAATCACTCTGAAATTTCACAGGACAGAATCACCTACAGCCAAGCCATGAAAGTCAGGGAGTAGTGACCCATGCCTTTAATCTCATTACTCTAAAGACTGAGTTCCCTCTGGATCTCTGTGAGTTCAAGACAGTGGTGTTGCACACTCTTAGTCCCACCACTTGGAGGGCAGAGGCAGGGGAACCTCTTTGAGGTAGTGGCCAGCCTGGTCTACAAAGCAAGTTCTAAGACAGCCAGGACTGTTACACAGAAAACCTTGTCTGGAAAAGAAATATACAAAGACAAACAAAAAGTTGGAGAGATGGTTCTGTTCTTTGATATTTTGGACTAATTTTATTAAATATATATCACCCCAAACATCTATTTTGGCATTGTTTTATTATATAGTCAAAGCATAATTATTTTAAAAATTGATAAGTCAAGCATGTTTTCTACATAATAAGAATGTATATATGACAATATTTAAAATTTGTTTCTATGTAATTTAGCTTAAATTTTATATTCTCTCAATTTCATGGTTTAAAACTTTCTTCCCAATAACATCGTGTTAGGGCGATAAGCCTTTGGAAATTGACCAGTCTCTAATGAGATTACTGCCCTTATAAGAAGACTAAGAACTGACATCAAGATTTTAACCAGAACCTAGCCATGCTAGCATTCTGATCTTAGGCAATGAATGTTTTTCAAGCTCATGAGACTTTCTTATAGTAGAGGAATATGGCACTAAAAACTGTTTCTGAGGAGACTTCCCTGCCTCCCAGATTCACAGTAGGAGATTCCTCTCCAAATAGTCCTCAAATGTAGGATGCCTTTGCATTACCTGGATGTACTTATGCTCTGCCAGCCCACCAGGCACTCTGGTGAGTTTGTTGTTGTCCAAGTGGAGTTCCCTCAGATGAGGAGTGTTGGCCAGGGTACCATTGTCTATGGCAGAAATGCTGTTGAAACTCAGCCCCAACCTGCAGAAGAGAGTACACAAACTTAGTATGCACAGTAGCCAGGAATCTTTTTCTTGTAGAGTGCAGGTAACTGAGCAATTGATGATGCATTCCTTGTTTTTGCATGGAGTATTCCTCTCAAGTGTTCAGAGACCAGATAAGGACACTGGTTATTCTCCTCCATAATTCTACACCTTAGTTTTTGAAACAGTCTTTTACTGAACCTGGAGCCTACTAGGTTTGTCAAAACTACTAGCCAGTCAGCAAGCTCCAGGAAACTTCTTGTTACTTTCTTCCAGGGCAATTGCTGTTATGTTTAGGTTTTTTATATAGGTAATCTGCATTCATGTGTTCATGATTGCACAAAAATGACTTGACCAACAGAATCTTCTCCATCACCCCCAAACCCAGTTTTGAACATTTCAGCTCAGCATGACCTTTATCAATACTCCTAAATGGATACTTCTAGTAACTATTTTTTCTTAGTTTTTTGAGATTATCTTGGAAAATATAAATTGTAGTGTTATGAGTCTACTACTTATATGGTTCTCCTTTGAAATAGCAACATTCTTGTTGTAAATCCAGTCCTAACATAGAATTAACTCAAAATGTGGCATAGTTGACAAATAACCATGAATTGATTTCTGCATGTAATAAACATGCAAGTTCATTTGGTAAGGAACAAAAAATTAGTAGGCTCTTGTTAGTCATTTTTGAAATAAAGTCTCTGTTCATTTATCATATTAATTTATTCATCAAAAATTAAAGGTAAACCCTACTGAAATGTCAGTAAGTCTACCTTCTGACAAATAAATAGAATTAGTGTGTTATGCTGGATAAAAAAAACAAAATAAGTTCTCCAGTGACCCTTTAGTGGCACTGAATCAGCATGGGGTGTGCTTCACTTCCTTCTACTCAAATGCTTGACTCATTTCTCTGTTTTATAAGTTTCATTTGTTTGAGGTCTTGATTCATATTTCTTAAATTAAAGGCATAACAAATGAGGGCTTTATTATAATGGGATTCCAAGCCAGAAGAATTTGCCTTGGAGGCATGACTAATCCATTAAACATTCTAGGGATAAAACCATCCAAAACAGAGAGATGTTAATCCATATGTCAGACACCAGGATGAGGCCACAGAATAATGAAAGAGACCTAACAGCTGCAAGGAAGGAGAATGTTGATCAAGTGTCTTTACATGCAACGGAGTGATCTAGAAATGATTGAATAAATTCCTAGCCTTTAAGTAGGTCAAAAGCTTGAGCTTACTAAATATTAGATGCTGGCCTTTGTAAATAAAGTCTCTCATGTATGGTCTGACTTTATTTTGAAATAATGTTTATAATGTGCAGATTTTGGAACATGAATAGCATCACTGATTATCATACCTGCTGATTACTAACTTGGCAGCTTGGCTGAAACTGTTTAGATTTTCTCTTTGTCTTAGATGCCCATTTATTATTTATGTCCTTGACTTTTCGCTTGTGACATTCTCAGTCCCTACTATCCATTTTACACTGGACTACTTCTTAGACTATACAATCCTAACAACTTTTTCAAGATTATTGTTATTTTAAAGTACATATTTATATATATGTATATATTATTTTTTATTTATTTTTGAATAAGGTCTCATTTTTTATCAATGTATCCCCTTGTTCAAACTCCCTTCCCCCTCCCGCCCCTTCCAGTCATATTTAATCAACAAGTGTTTTGAGAATCAATATTTTCCAGTGATCAGAAGGGACAGTGACAAGCCTCAAAAACCATGTTTACTGTTGCAAAATATTTCTACTAATAAAGGACATGATGACACACATGTATGTGTATGGCATTTACATATATATATTACATATATATACATAACTAGATACAGACATGTGTATATAGTGATCATTTATATTCTGTACTTTAGAAGAGTGATGTGATGATAATAAAATAAAACTTTGCCATGAAAAGAATGTTCTTTTTCTTCACATTTTTTTTAAAATTTTCAACAGCAACACATTTGTTGTTCAAAAACACTGAATAATAATGAACAAAGTGATTTGATAGTTTAATGAAGAATTTTCTCTGGATTTTATTCCAAAAGAAATAGATTTGATACATTTAACAATTAGGAAACTCCCTACCTATATGTATAGTAATTAAATGGAATTCAGAATCCACTGACCAAGAAACTGAATTTCTTATTAGCATTTTTCATAATTTACCAATACTTTAAGCTTCTGTTGAAGACAGCACATGTCATCAATATCCAAGTTCAGAATGCCAGGATTTCTTTACTGGTTCATATAAGGTTCATTTATAAACAAACACAGATATTATGAATTATTTGCCATTCTTAGGATTTTAAAATATTTTCCTCTTATACTGTTGCTATTAGTCATCAGCATAATAATAATAATATGAAAATAAGATTCTAATGCCAATATATTAAATACTACAATTAATCTACTTTTATTCTTCTACAGCTAGAGAGAACAAATCAATAAAAAGATAAATAATTCATGATGTAATGGTACTGTGAAGAATGATTTCTATATCAGAAACCAGAGTTAAGTGTTTTACATGGAGTATTTCTTATTAGTCCAGCTACCATAGAAACATAAGGCTATATTCATAATATTGTATTTATTCTTTCTCTTCCCCATGTACTGGATCATTTGTTGACTACATATGAAAACAAGGAAAGGTACCTTATGTATTGACTTGGTCACTAGTAGTTCTAAAGGAAAAAGAGCTTTACTCTGTGTATTCATTCATAGATTGTGTTGACTTGGCATAATGCTACAATGGGTACACGCCCTGTAAGAATATTCTGCAATATGTATATTAAGAAAGTATTTCTTGGAGACCCCTAAATGAGCTTATCATCTTTCATTTCCTTATGTAATCAAGTTTTAAATACAGTGGGGGAATGAAATCAAGGTAGAAAGTGACACCTAGTGATACACAATGAAAAACATACAGCTTGGTAGGGCACAGAAAAAGTTTATCAGTGGTGAGCCTGCAGTAAATGTGCAATAGTGTTTTCTTCTAAGTTCTTCAGAGAATAGGGGCTAAAGAATTTCCTTGCAGTTATTCAGAAAATAATATCTCTATGTCCATGTAGACACAATTTGAATACATTCTCAAATTTGGGCTAATTTGTTATAGTTTTCTAAACTCTCTCTTTGGTGATACTAGGTTAGAGTATATTAAATGGACATTTAAAATCTGTTTTAACACTTTTATAAATGATCTATAAACAATAAAATATCCAAAAATATGTTACCACTCTTGTTGTCTATAGTAATAAGTTTTCTTACTTAGCCAAATTAGTCAGTCCTTTCAGGCTGGAGGCATCAACTTTGGTGATTTTGTTTCCATCCAGATGCAATTCAGTGAGAGAAGGAGGAAGACCTGAAATATTCAGGATGCTAAATTAGCCAAAGAGCATTTTATACACACAGAGTGACTTTCAGTAGGAACATATACTGTCAATTTCTAAAAATCATTTCAAATAATTTTCATCTTCATCTTTTTTCTTCTTTCTTCTTATAATAACCATGCACTCTTTAAAGTTACATTACAATTTACTGCTTTTATCTCAGAAAGACTTAGTAAAATTATGAACTCTTTCCATCATGTGATAGATTTTTTATGCTGGCACTCAAGAATGGAAGTCAAACTCCTCATTGCTCTTCTCACCTGTGTCAGTAGGCTGACATTGCTGCTGTTTTACAAATAATTTGAGATGCAAAGTCAAAATGAGGAGATAAGCATCGTGACTATAATGGAAAGTTTGTGTATTGGTGTATCAGCTAAGTCTGTATATCAATGCAAGCATATGTTTCCTTTATGAGGATTATTCATAACTAGTACTAGTGTATTGTTCTGGTGATGACTCTTAGACTTGGCTTCTCTGTGAGAGCATTTGATGCCTCTGTACTATGGCTGTTCAGCAATAGGAAAAGCTTATAGTGCAAGTTGTCCCCAATCTTTCTAATGCTACAACTCTTTAATATAGTTCCTCTTCTTGTGGTGAACGCCAACCATAAAAGTATTTTTATTGCTACTTCATGACTATAATGTTTCAGTGTTATGAATTATAATAAATAGCTGTGTTTTCTGTGGGACTTAGGTGGCCCTTATGAAAGGGGTATTGAGACCCACAAGTTGAGAATCTCTGGCTTAAAGGGCCTTTTGACTAAATTGAGGACATTTCTTTGTAAGCAGCATGTGAAGAGTTATAATCTAGTAACTAGACATATATAGAGCACCTGGATAAATAATCTAACATTCTAACAGCCCGCTGAACTCTCAACAATACTTCTTGAGCAGTTGTAATTTCCAAAGACTTAGTAATGTAAATAGTAAGCAATATTTGAATTTATGTTCATTTCGTTGTATCATCTACTTGTTTATATGACTGCTAATAATTTAGTGTTTCACTATAAAGAACAACAACAGGTACCCAGAGAACAGTAACTGAATGTATGTAGACCTAGTACCTGGTTGAAACAAGTTTTACTTTCTGTCTTTGTAAACACACATAATTAGAAAACAACATCTCATTGCTATGAAATTTGCTTTTCACTGACCAAATTATGTTAATGGTTTTATTTAATGCAATAATTCTTATATCTTGGTTTTAAAGTTATTATTGTTGTATACGAATGTGTTGAATAACAAATACTATGAAAACATAAAGAAAGAAAGAAAGAAAGAAATAAACTTCTAATTGCTCTGCTTCTGTTATGTACCAAACATTGATCCTTTTACTTTTCTTTGAAATTAGCTCAGTAGTTAAGAGCACTGACTGTACTTTTCTCAACTACATTAAATTTCTCAATTTGAAAAATTTAAAAATATTTTTGAACATTTGAACAATAAAAATTCCCATTCTTAGTAAGAAAACAGAGACTAAAAGTTATAAGTTTATCAGTTTTAAATAGGAAGTTTTCAATGCTTTCATTTAGACAGAGTAATTTAAAATAGCATTTGCTAAGCCAAAGGAAATTAAATAATAAATTTTTCTCATAAATAAATATTTTAAAATATCACAACTACTTTTGTAATAAGATATTTCAACCACTGGCTGGTTCTAGATATAAATAAATAAAATTTAGAAGTTAGACAAGGGTGTATTTAATTAAACAAATCGAGATTCCCCTTCCTTCTCCAACTCAACAACGTTGTGTTATTGTTTTCAAAGCAGTGCCAGTAGAACACAGACAAACAATTCCTCAGTTACTGCTTCGTGGCTCATAAATGTCTATTTTTGCAGGAGCTCAGTTTCCCAAAAATTAATGCCAATAAGACATTTAACTATGAAGGAAAAGTTTGCATTATCACAGAGAATTTAACTTAAAATGACCCTCATCACCCTTCCCCACAATGACGTTTGGATGAGGAATCTGTCCTATAGTGATATTTTATTTTTTCTTTACCTTTTCATATTGGAGACAAAGTAAGTGAAGATCAGCTTGGTGCAGTTACTTTCTCTACACAGTACAAGTCTTACTTACCCAGTAAGCCTCACAGCAATGCTAGAATGTACTTGATATTAATACTTACATTTGTAGTTGACTAAACTCATATATTACAAATGTGAATATTTAGCCTAAAGACAAAGAATAACTACAAGACTGTGTTATGCTCATTATTGGATGGTCTAACTCAAAAGTAAAATATTATAATCTCTATAATACATCAATTTTGTACTTCCATGGGTTATGGGGGAAAAGATAATCAGGCATCTAGTGATATACAGGCATAAGATTCTCACTCTAAGAATGACAGACACACATATTAGAGAAATGCACACACAAACACACACACACACACACACACAAGAAAAAAGACTTAAGTCAAATAATTGATCCTGTGAACTCTGAGGTCTTCCAACAAAATCTCAGCTTCATCAATTCTCATCTCTCAAATCCCGTTATTTGCTTCAGCTTTCTAAGCCTGGATTTTTTTTTATATATAAAACAAGGACAGTACTACTATATAGGGATACTTCAACCATAAAATGTGTTTGACACAAAATCTATCACTATTGGTACCTAATTAATTGTGCTTGCAAATTTTGTGTGATTAAGAGGAAATTAATAAGAGGAAGCCAGAAGGGATGATAACTTGTTCACAAAATAGTGAGGACAGATAGACAGTAAAGGAAAGCGGACACTACAAGAAGAGATTTGTCACTGAGAGATATTTTGGAGGGTGCATGAGGAGAGACTGTAAAGTTGAAGTCAAAATTTGTGACTAATTCAAAGACTTGACAGCAGCGAGCAATGGAAAATTTCAACTGTTTCATTTCCTACAGCTTTAAGATATTCTGTATATATTAATAATAGATTATAACATGTATATAGTACATAGTATATGTGAATACATACTTTTCAGTGTGTGTATTTATACATATGTGCATTTGTCTCTCTATATCTAGAGGAATTTGGAGAATCTTTACGTAAGCTAAAAAATCACAACTGTTTAACTCTATTGTATTAATAATATATTTGCATAAAACTTATGCACATGTGCTTTTATTGTCTAAATTACCTCTACTTATAATTTCTCACACAATTTACGTGCCTCACAATTTGTTACACTATATTGTTTTGGGAATAATGGCAAGAATTGTTTTCCACTATAAAAGAAAAATCTTTTAAGTATTTTTGATCCATAATTAATTGAATATATGTGAACATATATATCAAATTTCTCTTTACTTCGTATAAGAAGAACATTTGTTGCAATGCAAGAAATGAGAGGCTCAAACATATCTCTTAAGTTATGAGTAAACATGTGCATATCTAGTTAGATGTCTTACTCATTAATCTATCATTTAGCTAATACCCATGCATGTATACATGTAAGTATTTATGTTTTCCAATAGTTATTTCCCAGAGCACTAAAACCACCCTGTGTATAAAAAGACTTGTGTAGACAGGAGCTGTGAGAAAGTTTCCTATGGTCTTAAAATAACTAGTATTTTCTGTAGTTGAGGATTTTCACCTAGGACCCAGTTCCATAGACAGGCACCTGTGTTGAAGGCAGGAAATATGGAGTGACTTTTGTGAGACTGAACTCTGAGGTAGAAGAAATTGAAATTCATGACATTCTTTTCTGGGTTTAGCTGTCTTTCCTGGTTCGACAGGACAGGATCCCTTGTGGCTGTAGAAGCAGAGCTGATGACAATGATCACCCTTCAGCATCTGATTTGGCTGATGTAGGGAACAGTTTCTCTTCCTTATATGTTCCCAGGGTTCCCTGTGTATAAGCTTACACAATTAACACATTTCTCAAACAACAATAGAAGAGAATATTAGTTCCCTACTATCTGTAGCCATATGTTTGACTTAATTTTGATGCCCTAATCCTAATAATTTGAGAGTGATTGAGCCAATCAATGAAAACTTGAGCCCAACAAAGATTCTGAAGTCTACATTATTTATGGTGATCAAAAAGATTAAGTAGGAGTTAGATCTTCTTAGTGTGATACTGGTGACTGGAAAGTTTACAGTGAAAAGACTTCCCTTACTAAAATGGGGTTCAGAACTAAAAAGGGAATTCTCAGCAGAAGAATTAAAAATGGCTGAAAGGCTCTTGAAAAAATACTCAACATCTTTAGCCATCAGAGAAATGCAAATCAAAACCACTTTGAGATACCACCTTACATCTGTCAGAATGGCTAAGATCAAAAACACAGATGACAGACTATGCTGGAGAGGTTGCTGAGCAAGAGGAACACTCTTCCATTGTTGGTAGGAGTGTAAGCTTTTTCAGCCACTCTAGAATGCAGTATGGCAGTTTCTCATAAAACTGAGAATCAATCTCCCCAAGGATCCAGCAATACCACTTCTGGGTGTATACCCTAAAGATGCACATTCGCACTCCAAAGGCATTAGCTCAACTATGTTCATAGCAGCATTATTTGTAATAGCAAGAACCTGGAAACAACCTAGATGCCTCTCAGCTGAGGAATGGATTAACAAACTATGGTACATCTACACAATGGAATACACTCAGCAGTAAGAAAAAAATGACATACTAAAATTCACAGGCAAATGGATGGATTTGGAGAATATCCTCCTGAGCAAGGTTTCAAAAACCCAGAAGGATAAGCAGGAGATGTACTCACTCATTAGTGGGCTTTAAGCAAAAACATTCTTATTTCATTGAAAGATGATGGGTGAATAAAGTGATTTAAAGCACACACACACACACACACAAAAAAAAAAAAAAAACAAAAAACAAAAAACAAAAAAACAAAAACAAAAGATTCTGGTTTGACTGAAGAAGGGTTGCTTAGTAGAAATTTGTGGTGGCCATAGTGCATCCATGGGCATTAGCTGTGACCTACAGTGCTTTCTTCATCTGTAGCTCAGCCTCACCTGGCTTGAGAAACTTTAGATTTTACCTTTTATGTTTCATGTATTTTAGAGAAAAGAGAAGTTCTATTACTGTATGGATTTTTTCCTTTTTTAGCTATCCTGAATGTTTTGCTTTTTTATATAAAGTTTGATATTGACTTTCAAAAGACAATAAAAAGAAGAATTTCCTATAGTACTCCCTATATGAAAAAATTCCCTATAGGAAAAAAAAAATCAAAGTAAAATTTGGCTCAGTTTCAGAGATACTGCCAGGTATGAGTGCTTTTTTCTTTTATTTTTATTAACGAAATATTAATGTACTATTATTAACTGCATGGTTTCTTTAGAAAATGTAAATTCACAAACTTACTGTGTCTTAAGCTGCAACTTAGACTTTTATAGGAGTCTATCTGTGTCTACATGACCCAATAGTTAACTAGGCTTGCTGCATATGTCCTAATTTAAACCTCCACAATCATTTTTTTGTTAAATGTCAAAACTAATGGAGTTTTGTTTCTCAAAATATTTTGAGGATTTTCTGTCACCTTGAGGAATGGCAGTGATGTTGGTATCTGCGATGCGTATGTATAAGAGTCTCTTCATTCCCTGGAAGGCTCCACTTTCAATTCCGGAGCTTTTCAGTGGGTTGGTGCCGAGTTCTACAAAGACAAAAAGTGTGAGATTCTTATAGGACATTTTACGATGTCTGTATCTGCTTCCATGAAGAGTCTAAAAATATATATATTATCTTTTAACAACTTCTTGACTGACCAACAAATGAAAAATAGGAGAAAGACTATATTCTTCAGAAAAACACCAAATAAAATGAAACTTTGTCCTACTAAGACAAAGGCTGGTATCATGGCATGGGGCCCAACACTCAGGAGCCTCGGGCAGGTAGATTACAAACTATTCAAGAACAGACTGGGCTATACAATGAAACCCTGTGTGAATGAATGAGTGAATGAATGAATGAATGAATGAATAGGTGGGTAGATATTGATGAATTAGCAATAGCCACAACACTATTATAATTTCCCCAGAAAAACTAAGTGTATATTAATAAATCTTACTTTATAATAGAAATTTCTTAAATGTTGTTAAAGAATATATCATTTTGCAAACCAATTGTAAAATCACATTTAATAATCACACATCTACCAAAATCTTGTAAAACATTTGCAGAAAGAAAATAATCTGCAGATTGTCATTCCACAGGAAAACTCCGCTATAGAAAAGTTTCTCCCAATCTCTCTGATTAAGCAGTGTCCATCCTACATCCCAATCATGTGACCAGGTATGCTGACTCCCTTTTACATTCTCAGATCTCCAAAGTCAAGAAGAATGTCCCTTCTTCTGGAGCTGCTGTTCACATGGCTTTCAGACACTCAGGTATCTGGCTCATCCCTTTTCTACAGTTTAGGATTACTTGAAATCCCTTCATGACCCCTCAATCTATAATCAAATCTGTACCTATGACAATCATCTGGTTCAGTCCATTGAACACGGTTTTCCGCACTTTGCTGATCTCATTTTCATGGGCGCGAAGCTCCTGGAGTGTTTTGGGCATTTTTTCAGGCAGTTCTTTCAGTTTGTTCCTAGACAGATAAAGCCTTTCCAATTTCACTAGAGGTGTAAATGCCCCGGAGCTGATCTTGCTAATCTTGTTGTTGACAAGAACCAAAGTCTGTAGAAAGTGAACACAATTCCTGAAATCCAAAACCTTCCATGCATACACATATAACATCTACGTTTTATTCTTTTCATGAAACTAGCACAGAAATTCAGAAAATCACAAGAAATCAAGAGAAATGTGGAAATATCCCCTTGTGAAGACATGTGTGTACATATACTTACAAATTTTAAAAATAAATGATGCTAAGGAAATCACCGAGTAACACCAGATTCCTAGAAACTATCAATGCCATAGATCTCATCAAACTTGTAGAAATTGAACTGATGTCTAATTAGAAACATCACTTCTACTGACTAGCATTCATGATGTTAGAAAGTACTATACATTTTATTGGAAAAGGAATGTAATCTTCAATATTATCAGCTGCAAAACTTGTGACCTACAACAAGGACCTACTTACAAGATATATTGGTTCAATAGTCACATATATGTAATGAGAGTACCAACCACTTTTTAATTGTATGAGACTAAGTCTATAAGATGGAACCCACACCTAAGAACACTACTTACTACTATTATCCTGCTAAAATTTAAAAGCTATAAAACAACTCTGAGTAACATTGTTATTTCAATACACCAGAGCATTGCTCAACTTTAATCAGAAAAAATTGCTTTTGTAGTTAATGGGAATTAAGAGAAACCAACAATTAAGCAGTGTGCAGAGAGTGAGAGATTTTAAGGAATTAAGTCTTATTTGGGATGTCTTCATTAGCCACACCCCTCCCTCGAGACTCAGGGATCTATGTTGTAGAAGAGGAAAGATTATAAAAGCTGATGACCCCCAGAAAACAGCATATTCCAGACACAACAGTACTTTCTCACAAATGAACCCACAGAGAATCTGACAGTACTCACAAGACCTACATAGTTTTAAAGCAGACGAAATCTCAGAACTGAGAGAAAATAGCAATGACAAAGTCCCACCCCTAACTAAGAAATGTATTTGTAGGTAAGAGCTACTGGAAAAGGGAAGAAATCAGTTTTGTTCAATAAGTGGCCACTGGACATGCCAATCACATTCCAGAACAGACCCACCCTATGCCCAGGAGTAGCTGGTCACCACAAAAATAGACTTTTTAAAATCTTTTATTGAATTTTGGTACTTTTGTCAGATTATTGTTGATTCTGCTTATGTATTCTTATTGGTCACTGTTCTTTTGTTTGTTAGTTTGTTTGATTTTGCAAGAGGGGAGAGAGAACATGAATCCGGGTGAAAATGAAATGAGGAACATTTTTGAGGAATTGTTGGAGGGTTAAGAACATAATCAAAATATATTACATGCTTTTAAAAATAAAGGTTATATTTTAAAAGAAGAAAACAGTGAAGGCTTGAGCTAGAAGAATACAGAATATAGTAAACAGCAGCATTTTCTAGTACACAAGATTGCAGAATCTTCATTTAAGAGGGTACAGAAATTCTTAAATGGCAGCCATAGAGGAATGTAATGAAATCTCAACATTGTAGTCTGTGAGAAATACAGTTCAAAAAATGTTTTACTCTGTTGAGTGTTGAACTATGACTTTTAATATAGCATGTACTTTTCTCAAAAAAAAATGTTTATATTGGAGTTCCACTGTCCCAAGTAGTGTTCTGTGAGTCTAATTGGAGTCACTCACATATTTATAAGCAATAATTAGCGCTCTTGATCACACAGAATACTCCTGACCTTCTATAAGCAAGGTCTGCAATCAACCTCTCTGCTTTCTTATCCACAGAGACTGTATATTAATGTGTGAATAGCCAGGAGGATTAAAACAAGACTTCCAAAAATTGAAAATGGCAGCTGTAGTACCACGAGTGTTAAACAGTTAGTATTCAGTGACTGAGAGTCTTGTTGATTTTTATTTTAAAAACCCATTTTTTTTTTTACTTATTAAGTCTGTAGTTTCAATCAAGCCATCAAATGTGGATCTACTATTATATGAAGGTTATGAATACATACAAATCTATATATCTATATAGACTATAAAACTGCTTGTGCAATAACCCACGGAGTTTTACATGCACATAACAACAGAAAAATAAAGGACTTTTGTTTCCCCCCTTAAACATTTTCTATTTTAATCCTTATGAAACATTTGTTCTTTCCTTCCTTGTCATTCTGCTATAGTTTTCCCAACCAAAATTATAATGTCTGTTTGCATAATGACAAGGAAGGATCCCTGCATGATCACAGGCCGTAATGCACTCTCCTCTCCTTCTGATGGACACTTTGAAACTAGAAACAGAGGCCTGACGAGATGAAGACTGTTTCTCAAGCCTCCCAGAAGAAACTCATGGATAGAAGTAACATGATTCCTATAGCAGAGCTGAAGCGAGCCTTGCAGAGACTGGGCGTCTCTATAGTTTTTTTCCCAAAATGACTCAGATTATACTTCTATGTCTAAGAAATTGTAGCTACCATAAGAAAACTTTCCTTCCCTAAAGCATTGATTTGAAATAAAACTTATGAATGAAAGTTTATATTTTAAAGAGTTTCAGTTAACTGAATTGATACACGTTCTTTATCTTCGCTATAATGGGATTATTTTATCAATGACTTGGGAAGTCACGAACACATACTGCTCTTTTTTTTCATCAACTCCCAGTCAAAGCCTCAAGAGGGAAACTGCGAACACGGGAGTGGGAACTGGTCTCATCCTAGCAGAAAAGCTGCAGGACCCTGCCTTGTGCTCAGTTCTTTCATCAAGCACAGAAACCTGTGATATTCATTCAGCCTCCATGTCTTCTTATTGACAGTTGTTCATTTTCTACGGGCTAATTTTCTCCTACACAGTAAGCCCTCATTTCTCTTTGTCTTTTGACACTGAACTAATCTTTTAAAGCTATTATTTCCCTTTTTTCTCAAAGTTGCCTGTTATTTGGGTATATAATGAAATCTGATTTTTCTCTTAATATTCAGTACTTCCATATTGTTTATGTTGGGACATATTTTCAAACTGAATTCATGTTTATGTATAATACTATTTTACCTACTTGATGGAGGCTTTTTATTGTTGCATCCTAGAATCCTGTTTTTAACTCTTTCAATTTACATGTTAGCTAGCATCATAAATATAGAATCTGTAGTTTGAGAAAATATTTGAATTCATTTACAAATCCAGTATACTCTCTTATGAATATTTATAACTGCAGTCAGGTTAGCTTTCAAGTAACTCACTACTAAATCTTTTCTTGACTATATTAACTCTATAATGTTTTTAGACTAGCTTATTCTACTTTGCATATCATTGTTTGTATATCTATAATGTCTATTCTAATATGTAACAGCTGGATGGCACATTTTATATTTGTATCCTCTCATATACTGTCTATTTTATTATATTTTCTCTATAAGTTCTACAATGGATATAATAAATAAATACATTTGAATTAAAAGTTTAAAGCCTCAGAATTATGTTACTATGGCATTCTTTATTAAAATAAAATGTCTATGAGCTACTGTTACCACAGTTGGTGCCATTTCACGAGAAGTTCTATTTTCTGGAAATTCTCTTTAAATTAGATTTTAATGTTGACTAAGAATGTGCTCCCCCTATGTTTCTCCTGACTAGGGAAATTTTGTTGTCTTCTTATTGACCAAAGTAATTGTAGTCACTTCTCATTATGGAGGCTCGCAAATAAGTTATGTCACCTTTTATTCAATGTAGACATAGACATATCTATCAAATGTGTTGAGGACTCAACAGTCATATTCTTTCTCCCCATGATTGCCCCTCTCTTGTTTTAAGAACATCTTGATTTGCTTTGTCAAGAATCATACTCAGTACTTCAAGAGCTGCTCTGCAGCAGAGTACAAAAATTGAGATTTTTCATAGTACAATATACTATGACATTGATTCCTGTCTTACATATATTAAGTGTGCAATAATATTATAAGAGGAATCAAACTTACCCTAGGGGAATCAAACTGAAAAACTGATAAGTTTCATGGTGACTCCTGTGACCTCATAAAGTTTATCTCCAAGAAGCTTGACAGTATTTGAGTTGACAAACTCTCCACAATGATGATCTTCATTCTTTACTATTTTTGCACTACGCTGTGTTTGTGGAAGGTGACCTTTGCCTCATCCTAATATTTTTACTCTCCTCTAAGAAGATTCAGCAATATAAACAATTGTGAAAAATCAGGGGTGAGACTTCCCAGTGTTGTGCCCATAATTCTCACACCCCTTATGTTCTTCTGATTCTAATGCTTCACAATCCCTTGCTAATTACCAGCTGCTTTATGAAGTGCTTTAATGAAACCCATTTGCAAGTGTCTTCCTTTTCTGATGCACTGTTGTGTGGTGATATATTATGCATCTAATAAGTTTGTTTGAAGATCAGAAGACAGAGCCAGCTGCAGATTCAGAGGTCAGGAAGTGGTGGCACACACCTTCAACCTTAGTACTCAGGAGAGAAGCAAAGGCAGAGTTCCCTTTAATCTCTGTTGGTTCAAGACCAAACAGAGCTAGGCAGTGGTAGCACACACCATTAATTTCAGCACTAGGAAAGTTAAACCAGGAAATGAGATAGCTGTTCTGAGAAAGAAATATAAGGCTCGAAGAGTCAGGAGTTCAGCCCCTTGCCTGCATGCTCCCTCTTTTTTGGTGGGGGATTGCAAAACATAATGTCTGAGGATTTGTGAAAAATGGCTACATGAGATTAACTGTATTGATCTGTCTTTCTGATCTTCCAGGTTTTCCTCAGTATCTGACTCAAGGTTTTTACTATAAGACAATTAGGATTCCTGCAGTACTCTTGACAATCATATGATTTTAGCAGACATAAGTGAAAATACACACTTGCAAACAACAAATACACAATGTAAAATAGAATATAATAAATACATATGTGTGGAGAATTACATTTACTAAACAATGTGTGGTTGATTATTCTTCACTCTACTGCTATAAAGAGAATTTCAAAGTTATTCACACTTCTTTAGAAAATGCATCCCACTCCCCCTAGAGGAACACCCAACTCACTCTTGAGGGAGGGGGGAGAAAACTGCATCTGCCAGGAGTGGAGACTGAACTAAGCAATACTGGGGCAGTGGGACCATGGGACTGCTTACAGCCTGCCCAGGGATGGGATGGGGATTTGTGGAGAAGAAAGAATGACCTGATGTGGTGGGAGGGGGTAGGGATCTTGAATAAGGATATACAAGGTTAGAAAGTGTGACTTCTTTGTTCGTAATAATAGTAATAATAAAAAAAGGAAAAAAGAGAAAATGAACCACAGAAATTAAAAGAAACAAAAGCATAAAATAGCACTAAAATCAAGGTGTTTTATTCTAACTGAAATGCAAGCTACTTAAGGCAATACATATATTTACTCATGAAAACATGGACAGAGATAAAGGTATAAAAGATTTTAAATTCAGTAATGGAGACATAGATTATACAAAAACATTATTGATTTTCCTCTTTTAGTGACTGCTTGACATGTTGCTCTGCTTATTTACCATCGCCAGGAAGAGAATTTCATAAACACATACATGTGTGCTATTTTATTACAACATCTAGATTTGAACTTAATGTAGATTTGTTTGGAAAAGACAATTCAAGTCTGGTCTAATGTCCAATAAAACATTAAAACAGTCCTTACATTCAGGTTCTTCAGGTTCTTGAAGTCTCCATCTTTTATCTCTGTTATTTTGTTATTTTGCAGGTCTAGCAATGTTGTATCAGGTGGTAGGTCCTTGGGTACTTTATCCAAACCTAGCATAAAAGAAACAAAAATGCATACTCCATGTTAAAGAATTCCCAGCTACAGAATCACAAAAGAACTTTCTTCTTAATTTTTAGAGACAATTATTTCACATTGTATTGCAATCCTCCTGCCTTAGGCTACTAAGTGCTGGAATTAAAACTGCCTCTAATACATAAAGTGTGTTTACAAAAAACATTAAAGTTTCATTGATAAGTATGACTGTAACATGTTTTCCTTCAAGATTTATATCAATTATAGTTGTGTTTCCCAACCAAGTCAAAGAAATTTTTCTAAGTCATAAACTGAAAATGTTTCCTGTATAATTATTTTTCTGCATAAAGAAAAAATGTGTTTCTTTTAGGATCTTGTTCAAATAACTCACCACATGTTGCATTTTAGCAAGTGTTTTGTAAATATTAGATTGGAGCTCATTGTAAACCTGTAGTAGTCATACAAATATCTTATCAATAGAGTGTTCCAGCCAAGTTTCCATCACATTTTCTATACATCTAACACTGACATTCATTTACATTCATTCTTAAATTTGGTTGAACTTGTAGCCAAGTTTGTGTTTGTACAACGAAAGTGCATTAAAACCTTAGGATAGCAAGTATTTTCATTTTACTTAGAATTTCATGGCAATATCACTTTTTTATAGTCATTTTATCACCAATATATCTATGGTAGAGTAGTATAAATTGGGGCAAATTTGATGGTGTATATACTATGAAATTAATTTTTGGAAGCTTTTGTTTTGAAATGTAGATTCTCAGTATGTTAATGTAGACACTTAACAAGCAAGTGGTCTGGGGCTTTAAAAAATGTATTTCACAAGTCATCTAACCAATTTTGTTAAAGATTTTTATTTTCATTTTGTGGAGTGTAGAAAGTGAAATAAACACTAGATAGCTGAGTCCAGAGAGATTACTCAGTGCATAAGATTGTATACTGCTTTTGTAGGGTATCTGGATTCACTTTCAACCACCCATATCAAGAGTTCACACAGTATGTAAATCCAGTTGCAGGGAATACAATATCCTCTTTTGGCTCCATGGACACTTATATACACACAATGAAAATTCATATGAATAGGTGTTCATATGTGCATGCCTCCACATATAAAGAGAAAGAGAGAGAGAGAGAGAGAGAGAGAGAGAGAGAGAGAGAGAGAGAGAGAGAGAGAATACCCTGGAAATTCCATTTTTGCATAAAATGTCAATCTCTATATTTTAATATACCATAACAAAATTCTGTGGGTTTTTTTGTAGTTTTGTTTAAATAGAAGAAGTTTTCCATCTTCATATGAGTTTAAGTGCTAATGATCTTTGACCAATTTGACAACATTTTGTTTCATTAACTAGAGGCTAGATATACAATTGAAGCAAACAGATTCTATCCACTTGAAAATACAACTCATAAATATATAATTTACTGCAGTTTTTAGCTAAAACTAAGATCACAACAAAATATAGTAACTATTATGTTGGGAAGATAGCCTTCCAGCTCTGAGTCTATAATGAACATATATTCAAAAACCATATGGCATTCAAATTTCAAATCTCTTTATTTCTTCCATGAAAATTACATAAATTTAAAATAATTATTTCTGTGGCTTTCTTGTTGTTATTACTGTTAGTCTTGTTCACAGACCACTACTTCAATGACAACAGGAAAAATATTGTTTTTATCAAGGACTAGTATCTTAATAATGTTCAGTATTAAATGCAGTTAGTACTCAGCTGACATCATATGTTCTATAAACATAGAACTCATTAGAGACATGGTTCCCATAGAAATGTAAGATTGAAGTGTTTTCAGCATTGAGAAGTAAACTACAAAACAGCTACCTTGTGGGAGGATGTGTGAGGGTACCCCACAATTATAATCATTGCAGTTTTCAAAAATGTCAATTCTCTAATTGCATTCAATTAGAGGAGGTAGACTTTTGCCAAATCTTTGATAATTAGTGTGATCCAACTATGAAAAGACATGATTTTCTTTCATTTGGAATATAATGCCATGTCTCATTATTTCTTGTTCTCTGTTTTCTGTCAGAAATTTGATTTCCATTTCATGTTGCTTTTGTATAATTGTGAACTAAAATTCTAGAGGCTGTCTTAACATTTGGACAATGCCACACTGGTATGAAATCTCACGCATGTAAGGAAAGGACATCATCTCTGACTGACTGGCCCTTTGATTTATATTGTCACCCTTCAACTTTATATCAGAAACTGTTTGACTTTAGTTATACTTTATAGCAGAGGATGTAGCCTAACAATGCCCTTTCAGACTTATGATATTGGTAGATTAGCTCTTAGAGGCTCCCATTAGTGGTAAAAATTATAATGCTTATGTATCTGCTCTGAATTACTAACAGACTCATACACATTTGGTATGACTTGTTTATCATTATTACTTTTAATTAGATATATTTAGAGATTACTTTCAATTAAAACTATGTTCTACTATTCCCTTCACAGCAGTACTATCATAACGTATTAAGCTGACTTGTGAATGTTTTTGATAGCAACCGAAACATAAAGCAATATGGTAAGTTTCTTTCACCAAAAGACTTTCAAAAAGATTTAATGGCATAAACAAAATTCTAGTTAAGAATAAAGGGCATGTCAAAAAGACAACCATCCAGGCTTCCAACATTACATATGTATGTCAAATTTATCTGTACACTCAAGAAAAAAAATTCTCACACCAGATTCCCCTCAAATTTTAAATATTTTGTGTCTAGATGATGTGGCATATCATTAATTAGCATTTCTAAATATTTAGGGAAAGCACAATATATAAAATTACCCAAAATGTGGGTTCTTGGAATGTCCCAAACGGAAAGAGTCTTAATTATTATCTAGTCTGCTGTTTTGTGTATACTCTATGATAAAGATTTTATCAGACTAAATTAAAATAAGAAAAATAAATAGGTTAATCTGACTAGTTTTGATGTATGTTCACACACACACACAATTCTGAGACCGTTCTTTTATTTTATTTCTTTCTTCTAAATACATCTTCTTTTAAAATTAAATTGATAGCTGCTAGAAGATTGTGTCATATTTCTAAGATTTGTTTTAACTGTATGTAATAAACCTTTTTTAAATTCAAAGAGAAGAATATTTATTTCACTGGGCTTCATGACCAACTTCATATATTCAATCCCAGTACTTGGAGGCAGAAGAAGGAATCTCCCAGATTGGAGGACATTCTGGTCTACCTAACAAGTTCCAGACCAGCCAGTGTTACATAGTGAGTCCTTGCCTAAAAGAAAAAAATTGTCCCAGAAGGAAAAAGCGGGAAGGGTAACTTGTAACCTAATTGAATTCTCTCATTGTTTTTCTGAAGATAGAAATAAGGTCATAGAAGTAAAATTTCCAAGTGAGGCCATAGCTAAACTAGATCAATAACCATATGGTCTCAGTCCTCACTCATGATGTACCTGGAATGGTGTTTATACAAGTGACCACTACTGCACTTTGAGCACTTAGTTACCCCTAGAAATTCATTTTGGTTTTTACCATGAATATTTTATGAGAAACTCCTGTCTGCGTTTAGTTGGATTATGTTCTGGTATGTTGTAAGTATTAATTCCTCCTACGGGTTAATAAAATACTAATTGGACAGAAGGCAGACAGGTAGTATAGGTGGGGCTACTAAACTAAGAAAACTCTGGGAACAGGAAGAGCAAGACAGAGATGCCAGCAGAGAGAGACACCAGCAGACACAGAGGAGAGAAGTCAAAATATTGCTCTGAGAAAAGGTACAAAGCCACTTTGTTAATGGGTTAATTTAAAAGTTAAGAGTTAACAAGTTATATGACTGAGCCATAAGAAGATCAGCATGAAATAAATATAAGCCTTTGTGGGATTATTTGGGGTCAAATGGCAACAGGGCTGCAAGAGGGTTTGAACCTTGGAGCTAGACCATAAAGGCAGGGCCAGAAACCTCATACTACAAATGGTGCACCAACATGCGTCATACACATACATAAAGCCAGATAAAGCTTAAAAAGGGTTCTAAAGCACAGAAACAGAGGCAAAAACAGCTTCTGAGTTGTGTCTCTCAAGTGGACCATGGTATAGAGATGCCCTGGTGTGAATGGCTCCCTTGAGTCACAAACTGTCAGGCTTTCAGAGTGCAGCTTAAGTTGCAACAAGGCCAGCTTCTGAAGTTTTATAGGAGTCTTGATGTAAGCAACAAGTTACATATGATGGATTTAAACTTTCTGTTTATATAGACCACAAAGTAGAACTGAGTCAAAGACTGCTTCTTAGTGGCAGCAACTTTTTCTTGGGTCACCTCTTTTTACTGGAGGTGAGCAGAGGCTCAGCTTTTTAAAGAGAGGCTTCCTGACTCAGTATTAGTGGCAAAACACATATAAGTCTTTTGAGAGGCCCTGCTGCCAAATCCTTAAATGGAATTTATGAGCAGCAGATTAAGCAGTGTTTTACTTGGTGGTTATATGGACCCTAAAATTCCCCAGAGTAGTAATTGTGGCTACTACCAGTACCTCTACTAAAATGCCAAATTCTCTATGAAGTTAAACTAGGAGCTGGGTGGAGCAAGCTGGTCACCCTAACCAAACTTTTAATCCTAGTCACACTTTAGCAGATTAAGGGTGTGGTCAGAAACAGAAAAAAAAATAGAGCTGAATAGAGTCAGCTGCCCTAGCCAAGCAAAGGCATGGTCAAAAACAGAAATAGATAAGAGATACACAGTAGAGAAAGATTCGAAAAAAATTCTCTAAATGGTTTACAGTGCGTTTAAAAATATATGTAGGCTTAAAAGAGGAAATAAAAAGGAAAAAGGATAAAGTCTTTAAAAATAGAGTAAACACAATAATAAGCCATGTAAAGATGTAAATTACAAAGACATGTTATTGTCTTCTTTTTAAGTTTTTTGACTACAAAGGTAGTTAGTAAGGGTGACTAAAAGACATCTGATTATAAATACTGCTTGATTAATCCAATCTTTATATTTTGTAAATGAGTTGACTTTAAAATTGAAATCAAAAGATATGGTACTTTGGAGAAGAGGCTCTCTTTTCATTTCCATAGAAAATGAGAGGCCATGAATTTATTCCTGGATAAAGAAAATAAGGTTTGTTCAAGAAAGACCCCCTGAATAGTCTCGGATGGAAACAGATGGCCCAAATGACCCAGCATTTCAGAACACCTCTATTACAGTTTTTTTTTTTTCCTGAGCTTTGCATCCAAAAATAACTTCAAGGATACTGGCTGAAATGACCCAGTCTTACAGACTACTTCACTAAAGATTTGTTCATAATCCTAAAGCTTTCTTTGGGTCCCTATGAGATTGCCAGTGCCCCTACTCAACAGGAAGTAGCCTAGAGAACTATGCCCACATTTCCAAAAATTGAATTGTGAATGCTTGTCTTTGTTTACATTACATTATTTGTTATGATCCAATATAGGCAATGGTGAAAAAAACTCTACAAATAAAATTTGATTTGGTTCTTGTTTTAAAAAGAAAAAAGGGAAAAATATAGTGGGATTATGTTCTGGAACATCGTAAATGTTTATCCCTCCTCCAACATTACTAAAATGTTGATTGGCCAGAATGCAGACAGGAAGTGTAGGCAGGGCTACCAGACTAAAAAAATCTGGGAACAGGAAGAGCAAGAAAAATCAGCAGAGACAGACACCAGCAGATGGATACAAAACAAGTCAAAAATGCTGCTCTGAGGAAAGGTACTAATCCACTTGGCTAATGGGTTAATTTAAGAGTTAAGAGTTAGCAAGTTATATGACTGAGTCATAGGGCAATCAGCAAGAAATTAGTATAATCCTTTGTATAATTATGTGGCGCCAAGTAGAAGCTGGGCTATGAGCCGGTCTGAACCTCAGCGATAGAACAGAAAGTCAGGGCCAGAAACATCATACTACAGCTGTCTCATTATTCTTTATCTATAAAAATCTCATTCACTTCAAACCATGGATCAGGGATACTTCAGTCCAAACTTGTTTTATACCACAGACACGCACACACTCTTATCTTTTTAAAATGTTTTCTTGTTTACCTGTGAATTTAATATAAACAGAGAGGTGATTTTTTTTATTATTATTGTTAATTTTACTTATTTGTTTTGTTTTACATTAAAAAGTTGTTCCGGGTTCTTTCTAACATCTCAATTAAAACACCAAGCTGCCTTGTGGTTTTATAGTGAACAGTTCATCAGTATAGTCTTGAAACTTTTTCTGCCATGTTGTATTATAAAATCTTTCCAGATCCTATTTTCTTTAAGCTTTTCTTTTTCCTTCAATGTATTATGACAAAACTGGATGTAAGAACTTCACCTTATTCCTAATTTTCAGTTATCAAATGACTCTTCCCATCAATTCTGTCATGTCCATTGTTTTTACCTATGAGTTGCTCTCTCTTCTTTGACTATGATGCATTTTAATACATCTTTAGTCACATATGCACCCAAAGAAGATTTTTGTTTGTTCTCTTTGATTTACATGGTCCTGGCTCAGGGTTAATAACCTCTTTGTATAATACATATTTCTCTTAAAGGGGGATAAACTCTAAGTTACTAGAAACAGAAAGGCATTCATGGACAAATTCTGACTAAAACCAAAACATACTCACACACAACTAACCTGAATTTGACCAATAGACCTAATTCTTCACTTGAAATAACCCAAGATAATATAATAAGTTTGGAACCAATAAAAAATTAAACTCTTTCAGGAAATGGCTTAGAAGGAACACAAAGAAAAATTCATGGAACTTTATTTTAAAGAAGACTTAAGAGTTATTTTTAAAAATGGAAAGTAGCCCCTATACATAGCTCAGTAAAAGAGAATGTGCTTTTACACATGGAAGGCCTTGAACTTAGCCTTTGGTGACACAAACCTTTCCTTAGAACTGTTTAATGTGTGTACTACATTTGGATTATAATGAACACTAATGAGTATGTAATAAATAAAAAATGTAATAAACATTTCAGTACTTATAGAATCATTAGAAATACACACATCAAAAGACTTAATTTTAGATGTGAACTAGTTCAGAATATTTCATTTAGTTTTTTTATTGATTTCATTGTACATTACAAATACACACACATGAAAACACACACACACACATACACATATATATACTTAATATGTATTTTATGAAATATTTGGAATTTAGCTTAAAGTTACTTGAAAGATGAAAAATAGAGTAATTAGTGTATTTCCCTGGGAATAGTTGAAGCAGAAGCTCTAGGTAGATTAAAAAACTCATCAATTATATATATATAATAGGTTTATTGTTTTGATTTGTATGTATGTGGATGTTTTGCCTGAATGTATTCTTTTGTACTACATGTGTTTCTGGTGCTGATAGCTGAGAATGAACACTGAATCAACTAGACCTACAAATAGTTGTGAAGCCCTACTATGTGAGGGCTGGGAAGTTTTCATTACTCTTTCAAGAACAATCAAACTTAACCTCTGAGCTATTATTTTGTCTAATTTGTATAGAAATTACAAAATTTTCTTAGTTTTATTAAAGAAATTTACATAATTTAATTCTTATGATTTTAATTTCAATGATTGTTTTTCATCTTGGTCATTGGATTATGGTTACAAAGCAAGCTTCATAAACTGTCAGTGTCCTGAAAAGTATTTTTCGATACTAACTTTCACAGGACTTTTGTGAGAAATCATTACACTGCACTATAAGTGAATTGTCTATTACAGTGTAGAGACAGTCTCAATTTTTATTATCTATGACTAGCGTAAATAAGAAAGAATTTAGAATAATTGTTCTGCTGATGATTACAGCATTAGTCTCTCGGGTTTTGGTAAAACAGACATAGGGGTATCCCCACTGTTGATAGGGCTAAAGTAAAGTTGTATTTCCCATTGTTCCATGAGGTACATGACCTTCAGAGTTTGTCTACATAGGTCCATGTGTGGATAGGAAGAAAGCCTTCCTTCCGTTCAGTTAGCACATCCCCCTGAACCTACCCCTGATCGACTTCATCCTATTTAATAGGAACAGGGCCGACTCTGTGTTTTTATAAGTCAACAGAATATCAGATACTTTAAAACCACTTTAGGCTCCAGAATGATTTGGATTAAAATTAATCCAGCAATGAATTAGAGCTGACTGAACCCCAATTTAGCACACTTGAGCTCTGTTTTCATTTGAAACAGTGAGGTAGAAATACCTTAGAGGTGAGGTTGAATTTGATGACTAAACATTGTCAGGTTGAACTAGAGCTAATCCTCAGTGTTTATAAAAGTAGTTAATAGTTCATGGGAACCTAGTACCTTTACCATTTATTTTGATATATCTCCCTATTTTCCTAGGATGAACATTGATGTTCCCCACCCTATCTCTTTCTGTAGAGACCTAAACAGGTATTGAAATTGCAAACTCTCATTCCTCAGTCACTTGAGTAGCTAGGAATATCAGCTATTGCCACCATACATGGCTTTGTACAGCTACATGAGCCATGTATGTATAAGGCAATCAATTACTGCTTATCTATGGATAGTATCTTGAATATAAAAGTTACTATTGTAAGAAAGTTTACCTAAATTTTCAATTCTTATCTAGAAAAATAAAATGCATATTCAATAATTAAATAAAACTGTAGCTTTTGAAAATATTATTACATATAAGGGCAAAGTTTATTTGAATTTAAGGTTATTTTCTGTATATATAAAACTTTCTATTTTAAAATCATTTAAAAAAATATTGGCATACCTTTTGACTATCATTAATTATGTACTTTATTTAAAAAGCTAGAAATAAGACCATGATTATGTTTATTTAACTCTTCAGGATATATATATATGTATATATAGCATTCACATGAAAGTTATTACCAGATTATAATCCTTCATGACCCCCAACTCCAACATGAATAGCTGAACCAGAGTCCATAAGCAAGATTATCTTCCTTCAAGATACTATGAACACAAAACAGAGCATCTACTCAAGATGAAAAATAGACAACTTTCAAAGTTTGGGAAAGAATGAGCTACATTCACCCTCATTTTCTGTTAGCTGTTCTGTGTTTTCTGGGACTGTAGATAGGGCTAAAGTAAACATGGGTATGAAGGTGCCTCTTTAGCGCATGGCCAGGAGTAAGAAAGCTAGAAGATATTGCGCTACTTTTAATTCTTTGAGGACCCTCCATACTGCCTTCCAAAAGGGCCATACTTCTTTTTAATTCTTTCCCACAGAGTTCAAGAACTGCCTTTTGTGACACCTTCCTAAGCCTTGGATAGTCTTAGTATCCTTGATAAAATCATTTTTAAAGCTGTCAGGTGATGGAGTATTAATTAGCATTTCCCCTATAATGAGTAATCTTCAGCATTTTTTCGTGTATTAATGGATCATTTATGAGAAATGTATATTTAGATTTACTTCTCATTTTTAAAACTTAACAATTGCCATTGATGAATGCCCCTTAAACATGGCAGCTTTTAAACATTTTCAGTTGGTTTATGATCTAAAATAAGAAATATGGCAAAGTATCAGAAAACTTGCTCTCAATTAGGGACCATTCATTTGTAACCAAATATTAACAGAGTAAAGGTCACGGAAGTCTAGTCTGGACTGGATCTCCCAAGACTCAATCATATGAATAACAGTCTGTGCTGCTATGGTCTCTGAGCTGGCACTGTCTAGACTACCTGAGACTGGCTTTCTAGGCACAGTCTCAGTACCAATATATTTATTTATGTTTTTTTTCTTTTGTTTTGTTTTTGTTAAGGAACAATTTATGTCTTCTGTTTCCTGTTTAAGATAATAACTGGACATCTTAATTAGTTGAGACTACATTTGATTCTTGATTTTTCAATAAAAGGTTCTTTATCTTGTTAAGGATGGAAGAAAAGCTATGAGTCTCACCCTGGATTCTGGTTCAACTCAAAAACTAAATTGCAACAGAGGCTGCAAAAGAATTTGGCCATTATCTATGGCCAATTCATGTTTACTTTCTCATTCCACTGTGCTCTAGATAAGCATGTAATGATGGTGCCCTGAAGAATGATTACTAGGGCCAGACATTCCATGGATCTTCCAGAAGCATTTACATTTTCTCAAAGACAAATAACAGGGCTTTATCTTCTCAATTTTAATGTCTTGACTCTCAAAGGATTGCTTATGAATCAATGTTGTTTAACATCAGCATAAATAGCCCTAAGTGGAAAATACGGAGTCAAGCGTTTAAATACAAAACTGCTTAAGATCTATATAGTATATAGGTGATATTAACTAAAGATTCAGCATTGCGCCCTCTCTGCCTTGTTAAAAACTCTGACAAGGATAATTCTATGGAAAACTTTTGCCGTGGAAACTGATAATTCACATTTCCACCCCTAAAATACCACTGATATATCACTGGCTTAATATACCAGATGAGTGAATGGACCAATGAACTATCTGTAGCCTTCAGAAAGCATCTATACATATATTTTCACTGGAGTTTTAAACTCAGAGTTTGTGTCAGCACGGAAGCAGATTGAGATAAATGTTTCTCAGTTATTGATGATTTTTTCAACTATTTTATGTTCTTTTGGGGGGGTACTTTATATAGTGTATCCGTTTGGTTAGTATTAGTGGCCATTTCTCTGCAAAATATGCCTAGCAAATTTCCCTGAAAATATATGGGGCTTCTTAGAGAAGAATCTTCTTATGTTGTGATATTCTTGCCATAATGAAAGACACATAGCAAAATGGTAGTCCTATGATCATTTCTTCCCTTTCATATAAGAAAATATACAAGAAAGGAGGAAGAGAGGAAAAGCAGCTGCCCTGGGAGCCGAGACCCATGACTTTTGGACCAACTGCTGAGCCTTCAGACTTGAAATGATTTATCTTCTAAGCATGTGGCTTTTGGAATTCCAGGCAATTTTTTTTTTTACTTTTAAACGATAAGTCAGCTGTCTTTTATGTATCAGGCTAGACTTTATGCTCTAAGATTATAACAACTATTTACATTGTATTATAGTTGTAATTATTTCTTTTGAAAATTTCTAAAGACCATAATCATCTGGGCTGCAAACTGCCAAAGGTAGAAGAAAACCAAGACAGGAGGATAAATGAAGTATTTATGTATCTGGAAGATAAATGTCTCTTGCACAATCTAACTTGTTTTGTTCTGATAGCTGCATATTTGGCAAGTTTGCAATGTTTAATCTCTAGTGCCTAGACCCTGTAAAAAGGAAAGGGACTGTCCAGGCATTCCTAGTACCTAACATCTTATGAAAAAAAAATCAAGAATTAAAAAAAAACAAAATCAGCAGCAACAACAACAAAGAAACCCTGGGAACAGACTAATAGATAGGGCATTGGTAGATATTTTAGTTTGTAAAAGGAGGTATATTAAAATCAGAAAGATCTTATTTTCAAGTCATTCATTGTAAAATGCAGAGTTGATGGAACTGACTTAAGAGAGGTTTGGTGTATATGGGGTAGGGCATTGCAGTGTAGAGCAACAAACTTAAGTCAGGAGTCCTAGCCTCAGTTAGTTCTCTCTCTCCTTGGCTGCTTCCCTTACCTCCCGTTAGATGGCGCTGTCTTTTGCTTCTAGAATTGGAGATAAAGCCTAAAAATACCAAACACTCATAGAATCCACTTCCAGGAAGAAGATGCACAAGTCTGGCCCGAATCACTTACCCAAATCAGAACACTGGACCACTCGAAGATGACATTGGCAGCGGAAGGGACACACAGGTCCCTGGGGCTCCAGATGTGGTAGGTCAGGAGGAAGACCAGAATCTTCCGGGCCTACTCCAGAAGCCTCATCTTCTAGCATGAAGTCGAATAAGCCTCTCTGTTCAAATGGTCCAGCCCAGGAGACTTGTGCCAGAAGGAGTAAGATGAGTGTTGTCTTCATGATTATCTCATGTATTTTCACAACCTGAGAACCTGGAAAACAAAACAAAGCAGTGCCGTTGCCATTTAATTCATGAAGTATTTCTTACACAATAGCTCATAGCAGAGTGAGTACAGAAAAAAATATAGAAAATAACTACATATATCATATAGTTATTACATAACACTATGTTATACAGAAGTCAGGTATTCAAAAGAGTAAGTAAAAGGAGTTAAAGGTGGTTGCAGCACACCTAAGCCCTTTGCTTATTAGTAGCAATCCAAGCAGTACGAATTGCTTGTTTCTTCTTGGAACCTGGGTTATGATGAGGTGCCACATCTCTAGGCAGCTGGTTTTCAATAAGAAATCATGTTGGCATTCCCCATGCTCACTCAGCAGTGCTGTGCCACAATCAAGAAAGTCTCTGCCTACATACTGAGATATCTCCAATGCCTACCAGAGACACCTCATCAAGTCATGTTCATCTCCAGATCCTCCTGGATTTCCCATGATTTAGGGTTTCTCACCCCATCCTCAAGTTATTCTAAGAGATTCCTACTCATTTTTTCTCTGAACATTTCTGTTCCTCCAGACTGCTGCCCAACTCATTGTCTAAGCCTTGAGCCTCACCTCGTTCAAGTCTACTCAGCCATTTGTTGGCGTCTCATGACTTGTCTATGATAACCATGTTCCCTCAGTTGTTTGAACAGCCATTCATTAGTTGGTACCAATTGATGCCTTTTTTCTGTTCTCCCTCCCTCCCTCCTTCCCTCCTTCCCTCTCTCTCTCTCTCTCTCTCTGGCCCTCTCTCTCTCTTTATTTCTTTCTCTCTCAAAAGACTGCAACCCCGACACTCAGACCCCCCCCTTGCCATTTTGATTACCTACCTTCTGAAGATCTTTAAAGATTATATGAAATTCTTGGTTTTCCTCTCGTATTTCCTGACTCATCCAAGTAGGATGCGGCTCTCTGCCTCTCCTATGATTCCAAGAACTCTGCTCTTTTAATAAACTTATCACATATTATAATGTGTTTTGTGTGCTCATTCTGTCCCCACATTAGCGGATGTTGTCCCTCAGGGCGTGCCTTATTATTCCTTGTTCTTTACCCAGGCCTTGCACAATATTTTGAACAGAAATGACTCAGCTGACCATCAGTTTATTAACAATATAGTGTATTTCATTTGTTTCAAGAAACCCAACATGACTGATGCTTTAAAACACAAAGTATATATTTAAACCAAATGTCAAGTTATTTAGATATGAATTAAATAACTCAAAACAAACAGTCTAAATAACAAAGTACATTTGGTTAGATGGAGATCAAGCAGTCTATTTTTGAGATGATATGGTATGGCTTAATATCTCTCTGCAGCTCCCATAAGTAGTTGCCAAACATATTACAGGTATTATTTTTACTCATGATTTCAACTTAGAATCATACATTTGCTCTTGTATATCTCTGCACCTCTGAAAATGCAAATGCATTGCTGATTGAGTCACACTTTCCCATCATAGTTACCAAATAAGAAGAGAAAACAGCATCTTTGAACAGAACAGAATGCATATCCCAGAAGCCTTTGCCACATCCACTAGGAAAGAAGCAAAGGTTTTGTCATTTAAAATAATACCTCTTTTATTCTTAGTTTATATTTAATACTAGCGCATGTGTAAAAGAGCACAGCCATTTAGAATTGTGATTTTTATTTTAAAAAGTCATAAAGATTTTAATTCACTCAACTGCCCCAAGTTCAATAGCAAGTGTCCTCTAGCAGCTTGTTCACACTGAGTTACTGGCTCTCTCTAAAGAGAGGTTATTGTTTTGGCAAGAAGTTCACTTGGATTGCTGTAAAGGAGAAGCCTTTTAACTGTTTCACATTAACATACAATGTTTATGGTTTGCCACAAGTTTGCTGGCCTTGCATATTTAATGCCTTGTAATTTTAGGAGACAGAAAAGCATGAATCAAACTAATCTCAGCTTTAGCAAAGGGTAAGGAGAGTTAGAGCAGATGTCTCTTGATAATCCCTTTTCCAGAGCAGAAATGCCTAGTGGCTTTCCTAACAACCCAAAAAAGGAAATGGTGAGCACTGGTTCAGAGGAGCACTCATCATTTATAGTTGTTTATCCTTGTTAAAATAGCGTGAATTCTTTGCACAATCTTCCTTTAGATTAAAGCTGGGTACAGTCATATTGCACACCACTTCAAATATGTTCTCTCTCTCTCTCTTTCTCTCTCTCCTTTGTTAACTTGGACAAGAAATACATGCCTATAAGTTTTAAATTCCCCCAAGAAATTCCTAGTTATAATTTTTTATATAATAATCAAAGACACAATATAATAGAGCAATTAATATTTGCCAAGGTTTGTTCTGGTTTCTTCAGTGTTTGTTCCTTTCCTTTTGTGATAATAGCAAATGGAATAGCAAAGAAGAGGTTGTCCATATGCAAAGAGAGGAGACTGTAACAGAGGTGGTGGTATGCCTTTTACATCTCTTGGAAACTGTTACTCTCAAATATTTGTAAATCTCTCTTTCACTAATAAAGGTTTCTGTAGTTTAGAAATCTCTCATCAAAAGTATACTGCTGGTCCCTATTTAATTAGTCATATTGACCATATTAACATTTGTATAAATATGTCTATACCTTTGGTAGTTGTTTCAAAGTCAAAACTTAGCCTTTAAGTATCAAGAGAATCTAAGAAGAGAAAAAAATTGAATACAATCTAAGAACAGAAAAAAAAAACCCCATTATTTGGTACATTCAAAACTTAAGTAGCAATAGAAATATTTTAAAAATTCCCAGCAAGAGTAGCATTTGTCCATAAACAAGAGCTACTATAAAATGCATATTTTCTTTTGTCTTGTTTTTCTTTTCATTTTTTTCTGGTAAAATAAACAGCAACAGGAGTAAAAAGCCATAGGCAATGAGATCACTGGGGCATGCTTATCTTGTCTGATTACTCTGCTTAACATTAAAATGAGAATCAACCCCCACCCTCACCTCATAGTCAATGCACCTCTCTGAAAATTTCATTTGCATTGAATATATTGACAAGAACTCAAGGAAGTATGCAGCTGTCCCGTCTCATACCTTTGACATAATAAATATTTTTAATATTTGTTTTCACCTCCCTGGTAATAATTTTTGTGCATTTCTGGTGTTGCAGAAATATATATTATATCCCTATAATGTGTATTTATCCACATCTGTCCACTTGCTGAGGTTTTAAAGATTTGTGAAATATGCAAGAATCCAGGAGGAGAATAAATCTTTAAATAGCTAATCTAGGTACAATAATAGACTAGTTTAGAATGTTTTTCTGTTAGCAGTTTATAAGTATCTCATCAGTACAAATGCAAAAACATCAGTATAGCCAGACTTGGTGTTAAATCACAAGTTTTTAATAAGTATCTTTGCAAGAATAGAAGAGAAAGCACTAAAACAATGCATTCAAACCATTATTTTACTGAGTATTTAACTTCCCTTTCCAAGCAACTCTTGTTTCTAATATTGCATAAAGATTATTAAAAGTTTAGCACAATTTCTCGTTTCTTTCTCTCCCCAGGTATTTCTTTCTGCCCTCCACTTGACTGAAGCTTCATTAGCCTATAGCAGAGTTCAGGACAATTAATGAAAGTCATACCTTTTAATCCGGGTATTTGCCACTGGAGCCCTCAGAGCTGAGATGTAATTACACTAAATATTCAGCCCAAGCAAAAGAGTTTGCAGGTGTGGAAAGGAGGAGGGGGCAGTGCTGCTCTGACTGTCACTAGGTTGAAAACCTCCAGCTTCTACTCCATAGCACAGTTAAACACGAAGGTTTCACTGAATGAGCTCAGCCAGCTGACACCCGCATTAGATCATATGGTAATGATACGTCTCTTGTATTGTAGCCAGAAACTTTATCGGCCTCCTTTTCCCCCTCCACATTTGCTTTATTCCTTTTGCATCCGCCTAACATTCCAAACTGCTTTTGTAGTCTAGTGGAGCAACTTGATTTGAAATTTGTCTTTTTTTTTTTTTTCCTCTGAAAAAATTTATAACAGAAGAATTTTTCTCCCCACCCCCTAACCCCGTTCCACTCTCCACCCTTTCCAGCCTTGTTTGTAAGTAGTATTTATTATCCTTTTGAAAGAATACTTTTTTGTGCCTTGGAGATGTGTGGGTCTGGAAAATGGAGTGAAATGAATCTTGTAGCTGTTTTAAATGAGGTCTTCAGAGCAACCACACATGGAAGTCCTCGTGGGCTCTGAAGTTCAAATGCTGTGCAGTTAGCTCCCTGCGCTTTTTAAATGTATTTCTAGAGTGTTCTGGAAGAAAGCCAGAATCTAATCTGGAAAATGTGTCATTTATTATTTTCATTACCCATGATTTAAACATCTTTTTTGTTGTCTATCCATGGCTGTTGCTAAATAAAAACGGGTAGAAACTAGAAGTCGAATATAATACTATTTAGTTTGGAGGTTAAAAAATAATTTTTATAGATGATACCTTTCTTCAGTCAGGGCTCTCTGTGGCTGTTTCCAAATTTCAGTAAACAGGAAAAAAAACAGAGAAAGAGAAAAAGTGCAAATAGAGGAAAGGATGTTTATTTAGCCACTGGAAAAATTTTTAGAGATTTTATAATGTTGTCTCTGAATGCTGTGGGTTGCTCTGTTTGCCTCTCTCTGGGTTCTGACCTGATTCTGTATGCTTAGGCCCCTAGGCTCATACCATGGGAAACTTGAAAGCAATATTTGTAAAAAAAAAAAAAAAGAAGAAGAAGAAGAAGAAGAAGAAGATGCCCCTCTGCACCTCCTCTGTCCTTTCTGGCCATCTAAGACTATGCTTGTACAGTAAATATTCTTTAGCTTCATGAAGCTCAAAGGGATTAAATTCTTGAGAGGAAATCTGAAGGAGGGGGAGGATGTAGCTACACTTATTTTGACTCTGTTCCAAAGTCTAACTGCTTGTCTGTTAACTCTTTCTTCCACCCACCCACTTCTTGCTGTGAGTGACACATACTGGGTTATCCTGGTGCCTTGGAATGAGACAAGTACCCGTATTAATTGACACCGATGTCAAGACCAGGACTTCCATCTGGCATTTATTTATTTTCTCCTCTGAATGTTCCTTGTGTTTATATCTTCTTTTTGAATGTGATAATTCCTTGCAATACACTTATTCATGTAATGTGCATGTCTTCCCACCAAAGAGCACACAGAATTCCTCTAACACATTACAATACTTGGGAAATTATCTCAGAAATACTACGTTCATTACCAAAGACAGTAAAATATTGACCACAGGCTGCAATGTGATCATTATCCTTCTTAACCTCTGATGTGCTCCTCAGCAATACTGAACATACCTAGAGTAAATCATAGCAAATTATGACAGCACTTATTACCTAATATAGAAGCAAGACAGATGAAAAAAAGAAAGGCAATGAAATTAGAATACAGCTGACAAGAGGAACAGAAAGAGATACACACATCAATTGGTTTTTACTAGTGGAATCACTTGGCTTAAGGTTCATATCTGGGTTCTTCCCTGTGATAACAGGGTTATGAATTAAACAGCTCCCATAACCTCTCTGATCCTCAGTTTCTGAACTTGTGGAATTCATAGATATCATTATTCAATTTAGAACCTTAGATGGAACATGGAACAAGACAATAGATAGAAAAATTAGATATAAAAAATTACATAAGGCCTGGTTCTTTCAATGTAAGATGTTGGTGAACATCACCATCTTTTATTTTCTGGAATGTTATATAGCTTTCTCCTGAGTTAGGCTGAAAAAAGAGTATTTGCTGTTTCCATTCCACAAAAAATAAAAACTGGAGACAAGCGACCTGCCCAAGTCTATTCAGCTAGTAAGAAGCAAAGCAAAAATCAGCTCCCAAATTTCTCATTCTGAATCTAGGTTACAAAGCTGTACTACATCATAAAGGGAATAAATATTAACCTGGAGAGAGTGGCTATTGAATCTCTAAGGTAGCACACCTTCTCATTTTTAAAACTGTGCTGAAGCTCAACACTGGGTGCAGAAACATCTTAGAAGGTAGAGGTATTCACTCCCTCAGTTTTTCAATGTTAATTTAATATATGGAACCCTGGTAAAGGCAGAAGTGAAGAATCAGTTTCTTAAACACACACAGCACATCACACTTTAATCATCATCACCTAATGTCTTAAAAGTTTTATGAAGTTATAATACTGCATAAACTTTGTTCATACATATGTAGAAAGAAATATTTTCATTCATTGACATATTTTAAAATTTAGTTAAGACTTTAAATTCCCACACATTTATCAAACTTCATTTTTACAAAATATATTATATAAAATACATTGTTATTTTGTTTTTTAGATGTAAGAATCTAGATCATTGCAAAATCATACACAGTGAAGTGAAAAAAATATGAGTAGATCATCGGTGGAGTTTATGTCTTTGCATTCTACCATAAAATGTCAAGCCAAGGCTGGAAACAGGACTTTGTAGAGATTACTTAAGTGCTTCTTCCCCTTGGTTTGCAGTGTTGAGCATTGGATTTTGTGAAGCCCTGGCTGCTATATAGATATGTGAACTCTTCCAGCTCAGAGTGAATACCAGAGCTGTTGCTAAGTCCATTCACACTCTGATTGGCTGACACTGACTGGTGAGCAGGTAGTGCAATTGCAGTCCACATGCTGTTGAAGTCCATTTCAAGGCTAGTCACTCTATCTCACCAAATTCACATCAAGCAGGTTAAGTTATGCCCTGAACATCACACACCTGAAGAGTTCTGGAGCCAAGATAGACCTCCTGACAACCTTGTGTTTCCTACAAGATTACTGTAAACAGTTAAGTATCTTCAGAAACAGATGAGACTATCTTGCTTCTACACTGGTTGTCCAAAATGAAATCGGGACTTGAAAGTTATACATCACTATACACCTTAGCAACATAGACTTCTTTCTCAACAAAGGAAAATAGAATGAGATTTAGTGAAGCCTGAGATAAGTTTCACAAAAAATATGTGTGTAGAGAATTTTCACTTTGGCTCTCTTACGCCTCTATGTCCCAAACCCATTGGCACTGTGTTTGTTACACTTTCACCTTGTATAAGTTAGCAAATCTTTTGATTCTACAGGCATTCAACATTCATTGTACAGGCTGTGTGAACTGCTGGTGAGCTTTAAGGAAGGCTAATATTAGAGTAAGACATTAAGAGCTCTGCCTGACCTTCCCAATAACACACACACTTGTTCTTTGGTCTATTGTTGTGGCCGTTATGGACATTGTTTCCTATGCCCTTCTTTGGATATTCAAGTTCAAAAACGAGAACTGTATCCCCTCTGTAGCTCAGAAACTCTCAATTCTAATAACTCTCAAAGCATTAACATCATCTCATATTTTCTTCCTTAACATTAATAATCATGGCTCTAATATTTCACGTTATATTATTAATTACACAGCTTTATTTTTGTTTTGGTTTGTTTTTTGTTTTTTGTTTTTTGTCTTGTTTTGTTTTAAGACAGGGTTTCTATGTATTTCTATGTCCTGGGACTCACTCTGTAAACTAAGCTGACCTCAAATTCACAGAGATCTGCCTGTCACTGCCTCTTGAATGCTAGCATTAAAGGTGAGATTAAAGGTATGCATAACAGCCTGGAGACACAGCTTTTTTGCTGTCTTAACTTTTACTTGCCTTTGGAGATACTGAGATGCATTTATGCCCTTTATAAACCTTTATAGGCTCCATGTTAAAAATCTATACTCTGAGCTATGACACAAATATACAGAGTAGTCAAGGCTGATGTACACAGTATATAAGATATTATGTATATATCATATATGTCTATATCATATATATGCATATATATATATATATAAAGATACAGCCTTCCTCTTCAGGCCATATGCTATCACTTAATTGTATGACTCTCTGGTGCTAAAAACATCTTTTTTTCCTAGTTTCTTTCAAAATATTTAGTTTTCTTTCTGTACTACTAATAAATCAATATGTCCTTGGACAATCATCAACATTTACTGAATATTTGGAGGGATCTAGGCAAAGCTATAGGGAAGAAAATATCTAGCAACCTATCCATTAGTCAATGAGCAAATGTCAATTAAGGAAAAACAATAGAAGAAACCATCATTTCCAGGCATGGGAAGGGCACAAGAAATACAGAGAACAGCTTAAAGTCCATGGCATCAAAGGATTTATATGGTATAAAGATGTAAAAGGCAACTGCATATTTACATGAGAGCATCTTAACCCTATCATGCCAAAAACTTACATATAAAGCATAATTCAGTAATAAAATATGATATAGTTAACAAAAATTATCTTAGCAAGCCAGAGGAAAAATAAGGTAGAGATCATTTTACACTTGAGTGGTTAGATAGTTGTTTATGGAGAAGAATGTAAATTTTGAACTGAATCATGAGGGATTAAAAAAATGCATTTGGCATGAAAGGGGCTAAATGTCTTAACTGAGGCATGCAGAACAGCACCAATAAAATCTTGAATGCCAAAAAGCAAAAAAAAAAATATGTAATTGATTGGAGGATTAATAGATGTTTTCTTTAACAAACTGGAACTCTTTTCTGTTCCCTTGAATACTGAAGACTTGTCAAGAGTGTTCAATGCTTATGATACTACAGAAGTAAGAGAGGGTAGAGCCAAGCTACAGAAGGACTTTCAAAGTCTCCCATGAGGCACTTGTCCAAGTATTCATTCACTTCTTCAGTAAATAATCAGTTAGTGATTAACAGGTTCCAGCTACTGTGTAGAAGCTACATTTTATCAAAGGCAATTGAAGGGTAATAGAGAAGAAAAATATTACCTCAGCAGGTCATACCCACACAGTTTGTCCAGAGTAGGAAAATAACAGTGAAATTCAACTATATTTATAATAGCAGGCCCTTGTTTTAGTCTTGACAATAGTATTTTGGCAACATGATAAGCTTACCAGACATGGGGGCTGCTGCTCAGGAAACTGATATGATATAGTAAAAATAAATGTTTGCATTGTCAATATCCCAGGACTTGTGATGTGTTCTCTAAAAGAATCATACCAGTAAAGGCTCATATTTTTTCTTTATTTAAAGTTTTTTTTTTTAATTTTGCATATCAATCACAGTTTCCCTTCTCTCCCTTCAAGACTCATTTTGATCAGTTTTAAAAGTAAAGAGCTAATGTATAAGGAATCCATACAGTCCAATGTTTGTGTCACTCTAAGTGTTTGTGCCATGTTGATAGTCACAGAAGTGACTGCTTTGCTTGAGTTACCAGGAAGGAAAACACAAAGTGGAGAACAGGAATAACACAGAATGAGTGAGTTGACTGAAGATCTTGATGCTTGTGAAAATCTGAAGAAATTAACCACTCTATATGAGTTCACTTCTTAGGCTTTTAAGACAGTGTGTATTCTCAATAGTGATGCTGGCATTACAATGAAGTGATAATTCAGCCTAAATGCACAGAATGAAGAAAGGATCAACATAATATTGTCATCCCTCTACTGAATTCATCAGTGGAGAAGGCTTTATTTTGCATGAAGCTTTCTCTTCCAAAGTATTGTAAATGATGACATTTCACAGATGAAACTGCCTTTGGGACAACAAGTATTAGAAATGAGTATAAATTTAATGGAAAGAGCTGAAAGCCAGGTATTACCTGGAAGAGAACATACCAAGTCCTATTCTTAGATGAATTGATGTGTGCTCTGGAAACAAGGCCTTCTATTTTGGTAGTGTTCAACAAAGACAAATGCCCCATGTAAAAATTAAACTTGAGGCTAAGCATGGAAAAGATATAATAGAACAGTCTTTGAAACCTGGCCTTAGGACACTGCTCAGAGGCAAAGTAGCCATCGAGCATATCCCAGGCCCTTTGTTCAGTGTTCAAACTGGTCACAGTATTCTTTTTGGTTATAATAATTATGGAAATCAACAAAAGTATGGTGTTTGGACTTTGCTAGAAAAAATATTTCTCCTTTGCATTATGCTATAGAGATTTATCAACATGTAGGGGGTAAGGACACAGACTCTGTAGCCAGGATGCTGATGTTTGATTCTGTTCTGCTCTTGACAATCTATACAACTATGCACAGTTTCTCCATGAATGACATGAGCTCTCTCATATATGGATAAAAATGAGTCAAGAATGAAAAAGGGTCCTAACAAACCTATCAGAGGTGACAAGTCTACAAGTTTCTGTCAAGTGACTGACTTGGGGGTGAGCCAAGGATTTAAGGAATTTATGTCTCCTCCTGGCCTTTCTTTCAAACTCTCCCCTGAAAGCTAACATCCTGTTGACTTTGGAGCATACAGATGCAGGTCATGTCTGCACTGTGTGTTTAATTCAGGGCATTTATTTGGTCTGTAAATATTCTCCTTTTAGTTTGCGCTGTAGGTTAGGAAATGTAAATGCCCTGTCACCAAAGCAGCCTTGCAGAGTTTACAAAGGCAAATGAAGGAAAAGTTTTATTCTAAACTCAGCAGTGCAAAATATGAGTTTATTTGGGAGCTTTCTCTGCAGCCACTTGAGACCTATTACTTAGAATCAACTTGTCCTGCCATTTTCCCAGTTGAAGGTATTACTTTACTAATATATGAGATGGAATTTGATGCAGATCAATATTAACTGATAACATAAAACAACTTCTTTGAATTTTGTGAGGGTTTTTAGTTTAGACACAATTTTGTATCTTGAATAAATCTGTTTCAAACACATGAGCAAATATCATCTATTAGAAATTATTTTATGTACCCATTTTTAGAAAGCTATATGAAGTTATCATATGAATAAAGGCACTAAATCACCAACATACAAGCTTCCTTTATAATTAGGAGCCTGTGGGAACAGCAAAAGAAATTTGGAGCATGATCACTTTTGGCGTGGCACTTCAGTTCTAAATCTCTTTGGTTCTTTCTTCATCAAAAGATTGGCTTCTCATGAAACATCTTTCTTCCTGGAGGCCAATTTCAGTCACTTCTGCAGCATTACTAATGGTCTAAGATAATGCAAAACCCAACTAGAAAGAGAGTGCTTAATTCTTCCCACAGGCCAAAAACCATAGAGGTTTCCACTATCAAAACATTCTCTAAGTAGGTGATTTGTCTACTCTCCGGAAGATAAGAATGTTATGTGCCACAAAGTGAAAGCTGCTAAGAGAGCTTAGAAAATGTGGAGATTCATTTTGTCTTTAATTTCACTCCCTGTAGTCACACACATTTACTATTAGCAGCTAGTAATTCCAATGTGATGGAACGAGAATTATGGCCAGGAGCGTTTAATGATTTTTATTACAGATTCTCTCTGGCTTTGAAAGAAAGCATTTTTTTTTCTATTTTGTTTGTTTTCCCATCATTGTGGCAAAATATGCACAGAATAAATATTCTCATTTTACATTTGAAGTGGTTATTCTAGCAGAATAAGTACATTTCCAGTATTCATCACTGTGGTCCATTTTCAAAGCTTTTCATTCCCCATGCAGAAGTGTATCAATACATTTCCTTCTTCTCCCAAATGCTTTGAGTGTCTATTCTACTTTTGCAGTCTTGAATCCATCCATTTAAGGCCAGATAAGAGGATCATAGTAAGCTTTTAATTGGGAGTAACATAGGCTTTCTATTTTGAAAGGAAGAGGCTAGATTTTCTCACAATTTTAAACAGGAGGAGGGTGGGATGGGAAAGAACTATCCTAGAGGAAAGGAGTTAATATCCTACTACTTTGGGGACAGGGATTTCCAAAAGGTAACTTTACAGTTAGTTAATAAACTCAAAAGGACCAGAGGCCTTAGAGTTTGCTATCTAATACCAAAGGTGGAATTTGGAAGTGGTTATCAATCTTTATAAAAATAAATGCTAAAACAAATATAATACCCAATGTACAGATTTTTTGTAGAAAAGGAAAGAAAAATACCTCAAGGAAGCATTAGCAGCATCAAATGTGTATTTATTTATTTATTTATTTTTTAAACTTTTTATTTATTTATTTAATTATTTGCCTTGGTGTTTTGCCTGGAACTGGAACTACAGACAGTTGTGAGCTGCCATGTGGGTGCTGGGAATCGAACCCGGGTCCTCTGGAAGAGCAGACGGTGCTCTTAACCGCTGAGCCATCTCTCCAGCCCCCAAATGTGTATTTATAAAATGCCTGGCATGGACAAGCTGATACACATGGAGGACAGTGCTAATTCTTTATTTGCAGGTTAATGGTCTAAGTTCTCTCTGTACAGATAGCAGAGCTTCAGAGAAATACCCATAGTTTCAGGGATATAGCTGTCTTGTTTTATTGGATCTGGAAAATGAGAAAAATATATTTTATGACTATACAGGACAATTAAGCATAATAAAATAAAAGATTTAATCTTTGCCTCATTAGAAACATTTTCTACACAAATTAGCATTTTAGAAAAATATTACAGATGTAGAGCTTCCTAAGAAAATAGTATCTGCTAAGGCTTTAAAATTTTTGATACATTGACATTGTGAATAAAACACATAAATATTTAATCCTAAATAACAAGTAATTTAAGTATTATACAAACTTTCTTAGAACAAAAGTCAGTGCAAGACAAAGTTGCTTTGGGAGAAAATAAAATACTTTCCTCTGATTTAAACATTTACTCTTTTATTTTATGTATGTATGTGCATTATGTTATGTACACCATATGCATTTGAGTTTCTGCAGAGGCCAGATGAGGACTTTGGAACCACTGTAAATGAAGTTGGAGGAAGTTCTGATCAAACCCTGAAAGGTATTGGACTTTCAACTACTTTCTAATCCAAGAAGAAAAAGTTCTCTTAACTCCTGATCCATCTTCATAGCTACTTTATCTCATTTTTAAAATCATAATTTATTTCACCCCAAGCTTGCGTATTTCTGGTCATTTCAGCATATATTCTCTATATCTGGTCATTTCAGCATATATTCTCTGTTCCTGTGAGAAGAACCATTCTGCTTTTCAGGCATTAACACACAGTGAACTGGGTAAATTGAGTGTTTCTTGCCTGTTACCTTGTGTGACATAAGGCTTTTCAAACCCAACGCACAGGTATTTGACTTTTCTGTGTTTTATTCTTCAAGACACTAAAAGACTGTATTCATAGGCAGCTGCATGGTCCATTGGCATACCATCAAGTTCAAGTTTGATCCAAGCTGAATGATGTTTTAGAGTGTTAATTTTGGACATCTTAGCTCTGGTTTTCCTGTCTCATTCCAGAGCTGAGACTTCAGCATCCAGGACTGCTCGGAAAAACCCCAAAATGACCCAGTCAGCTATGTTACAAAATCTCTCCTGCGTGTTCTTCGTTACCACCTCTCCATTTTCACCCTGCATCTTGTCCAGCACAACTACCATTTTTGTCTAAAATTCAGTGATGCTAGAAATATAGATTCAGCAGTTACAAGGATCTGAGTTTAGTTTCTATCACACACATCTGAGAGTTTACAACTACCTGTACCCCAAACTCAAAGGGAACAGATGTCTTCTAGATACCACAGATACTTCACAAGCATATACTCCTATAAAATCACAATTTTTACATAATTAAAGATAAAATAAAACTTTAAAAATTTAGTCCATTGATCACTAGCTTTATATCACATAACTCCTCCTCTTTTTTTACATAGTACTTCTAAATAAAAAGTCTTTAAGATGTTACTTTGTGGCAGCTATATTATCTACCTACATAAAAGAACTACATAACGATTATAATTGCATGTAACCTTCTGTTCCTATAACCAACTTCCATGATGTTGTGATACCACTTAACTCCTAATAAATTTCAGTCATGTAGACACATGGAGGATTTCCATCTAAAAACCCTTTAATTGCTTTATAGACTTACATTAAACATCATTCTCTACACTTGAGAGGTCTTTCACAGTGACACCCATTTGAAGGCTAAAGGAATCTTGTATCCTCTGTTCTGTCCTATGTCTCTAAATGATTGTCTAGACTATATTGTCTAGATTGTCTTGATACCCTATTAAGTGAAATTATTTCAAGCATTGTTGAGTTGTCCCATATTAGTGCTTTCATGAAAGATTTCCTCACTTTGTACTATGGCCCACTCTCAGAATTCCCAGTCTCATATTATCCTTGGTACTTTGGACTTTTTTTTTAAAAAAAATTCATTATTATGTATACAGTACACAGAAGAGGGTCATCATAGATGGTTGTGAGCCACCATGTGGTTGCTGGGAATGGAACTCAGGACCTCTGGAAGAATAGTCAGTGCTCTTAACCTCTGAGCCATCTCTCCAACCTGGTACTTTGGACTCTTAAGTGGACACTGAATCAAAGATGCTGAGTTCACCATGAAATAGACTTCAGGAAAATACTATCACATAGGAGATCAACTTTAGATAATTTGGAAGTAGTCTTTATCATGGAGAAAATAAAAATATTATCAGAATGTACTATGTTACAATGATATCACAAAGCCCCAGCTGAAGCCAGGAAGCTATGAAGCTCAAAGAAATTTAAGGGCTATCTGAATGTAGAAAAGAAGATGATCTTCAGTGTTCTATAAATCACACCTTGAGTTGTAATCCTCCCCAAGGAAAGAGTTACAATCTTGCATAAGGGAACCCTTTTGATCCAAGAGACAAAGCTATGAAATCTCAAGGGTGAATTATTCTGGCATCCAGAGAACTCTCTTAGTTCTGAAGACAGAATTAGATGGTTGTATCCATAAGAAGAGCTTCCTGTACTGTCATTGAGATAACATGAAACCAAGCTTCCACAGAACTTTCAATTGTAGTGAAAATGTCCTTGTAAATCTTTGTCTCCTCAAAACCAACTCTGGGGGAGGCGTGCACCAAGCTACTGAACGATTTGTTTCTGATATTTGGAATAAAAGTGATACAGTCATCCTACAATGTCTTGTTAAATATTCAAGATAAATTTAAGTAAATATGTAAAAACTAGAAACTTGCCACAAGAATATAAGCTGAGTCAAATTACTTGGTAATCTCTAGACATGGAAGTACACCTATGTAATTTTAGTACTTGGGAGGTAGGGGCAGAAAGATGCTGAATCCAAGGTGAGCCTGAAGGCACAAATGGAAAATGGACAGCATGTTGTTATGAACCACATGTGATACTTTGTTGTCTAGTCAATGGAGTTGTAATCATGATACCACTTAAAAGATATACAATTCTTCTCCAAATCCCCCTGTTAAGCACAACACAGATATTTTCTGTCATTGATGAACCAAGAAAAAGTCCACAAAATAGTTCTGCAGCCATTTCACAGCATGTGTCTAAAAAATACAGTTTTTTGCCATGGTTTATTGTACTTAGAAGTATGCATAAAATAATTCAAAGAATCTGCTAATAGATACAATTTAAAAACAGATACTTTGTTTTTTAATCTGAAGCTGAGACCATTGGTCTTAGATATTTCTTCATATATGTGTTCATGCAGCATATTTTGCACAGCTTCAGTTTTACAACATTCCACAAATTTTGACAAGTTGAATTTCCATTTTATGTGTCTTCTTTGACCTAAATGTTATTGAAAGGTATGCTGTCTGATACCAAATATTTCAAATTATATATCTTTCTGTTTTATTTCTGTTTAGACTAAGAACATTTTTGAATGTTTTCTGTTCTTTTAGGTTTGTTAAGGCTTATTCAATGGACCTGAATGTGGTCAGTCTTGCTGAATATTTCATGTGAGACTGAGACATATGTGTTGTTGTTGGACACAGTCCTCTGTGAGTGTCAATTAGATCAAATTGATTGATAGTAACATGGAGATTAAAAATACTTTGCTTTTCTGCCTGATCATCTGCCAGTGAATGAAAGAGAAGTGTGAAAGCAATCATCTATGTTATGGGTTAATTTTCACTCTTTTCACTTTGGTTAGCTTTTGCTTCATGTTTATTGATGTTTTAGGCAGGACGGTGCACATGTAAGAATTTTTAAAACTAATTTTTACCAATTTATAGGATTTCATTTTTCCCAGAAGTTTCCTGTTATATGATTTATATGTTGTGTGTGTGCATGCATGCGTGTGTGTGTGTGTGTGTGTGTGTGTGTGTGTAAAATGGCACAAGGCTTCTTTAGGTTTGTGTGAGTATACTATATCTTTTTGATCCCTTCATGCAAAACAAATATAAATTTCTTTTTAATTTTGTGCATGTGTATATGCATATGTATATTCATATATGTGAGCTATACATGTATATGTGGGTAGATACAGTTGTACATGCATGTTTCCATGCATGTGAAGATCAGAGGACAATCTTTATTATTGTTCTGAAGCACTGTTCATCTTTTTTTTGTAGACAAAAATCTCTCTCTTACCTGGAACTCACAAAATAGGCTACACTGCTGATCAGGGAGCACCACAAATCCATATCACATCAGGATAACAGGTGTGCTAAGATGCTTAAATTGTGTAGGTGGGTTCTGAGGATGAAACTCAGGGCTGACATGATCACAGAGAAATCACTTTACATATAAAAACATATCCCAGGCCTTGAAATTATGTAATGTTACTTTTGAAGTTAGTCTCTGGACCTCTCTTCTGTCACTTCTCATGATTTTTAATGTTCTGGCTTTTACACTCATAATTAACTCATGTTGTCCACAAACACCAGTTAGATTGAACAATCAGATATTCTCAAATATGTTGGCCACAGTGCTTCTTGTCTCCTGGTTTATGCTGGTAGTTTGCTTTCCCTCAGTGCATAAAATACACTTATGTGTATATCTCAAATATAACTTCAAATATTCAAAATTTTCATTTTTAATTTTTCTAAGTTAATACCTTTTTTTGTTCTTTATATTACCATGTGATTAGGACAACCTTTTCTCAGATCAACTGTAGCATCAAACTATGATTGTTTATATGACTATTTGCTATACCTAATAATGCATATAGTATATTTCTTGAGAATAAAGATAATATACTATTTATTACAAAGAGATATTTGAAATTCAGTATATAAATATATGCTGAATAATAGACATTTGGGTCTTTGACATTAGTCAATTTTAAAACTTGCTATCTAAACTTAGATATTTCTATTATGTAAATACATCTGTATTCAGCTCATTGGGCTGGTCAGTAAGCACCTTTACCTGCTGAGCCAATTCCTTAGTCCAATCTAACTTCCTTTTTAACATAATCAATTTAGTGTTCTTTCTATGTATTATAATATTGCACTGAGACAGGGATAAAGTTGAGATTTGAGAAACTATAAATGTCAAATCTAGTGCCAAGCAGTTCTGCTACAGCTTGCCTCCATGACAGCCCTGATTATCATACATTAAATAGAGAGAGGCAAGGGAAGACTAGCTCATGCACATGTGCCAATGTCTCATTTTACAGGTTTTAACTGTAGAAAAACATAGTCATTTTAGGATTAAAAAGCTTACTATACAGTTCTGAACAATCAAAATTGTTATGTCAAGGTTTCCAAATTTCTTTAACACTTAGTTGTCCCTTTTTTTTAGCACCCTCACTTTTTATAAATAATTACTGTCTAAATCTGGTTTGTCTCCTAAAAAATTTATTTTTCATATTTGTATGAGTAATATATTTATGACTCATGTAAGCATGTAATTTATGCATTCAGAATGATACATTATTATGCTTTGGCTTGCATTAATTTATTTCATGAAAATAATTGCAAATTATTCCTTACTACTTTTTCCTTGGTTGACATGCAAACATGAACTATTTTATTTATAGTGTGGGTAAAAATTAAAATTTAGAAGTTATTTTTTATTCCAAAGAAAGAGAACATTGGCTTGAGAAAAGCAATTCATTTGCCTTATGAAAAATGTTATTAAGAAATGAAATTGCAGTAGGCATAAAGCTGTTTGGCAGACAACCAATTAAATATACTGTGAAGAAATTAATTTCTTCCAAGTCTAATCATGCTCACAGTAATACCTACAAAGAAGAATCTTGATGAGGACTGCTATTACATATTTTCTATGACATAGTCATTATTATGAACATGCAGATTTGGGCAAGATGACTTCCAGAGGAAAGGATATGAATTAGAAAATTATTGAATTCATCAGTGGCATAATGAATTGGAACACTTTAGTTCATCAATCAACTCCCAAACAACATAAGGAATACAAATATTTTTTTTTAAATTATATGTGCCATTTACAATGAACAGTGTACAACCAAATCACATTCCACTACAATTCTCTATGAAAGTGGGGTCTGTTTTTGGCCTTATCACTGTTTTAATCTCAGAATCAAAAACAACATATCTGATATATTGTAAGCCCTATGATCTTTACCTTTAACTAGTATTCAATGGGATGTTATGGGTTAGATATGAAGCATATTCTGAATGACTCAGAATTCAAAGTTTGATTCCTGTCTGGTGTCCCTACAGGTGAAGACTAGAGTGTGAGGGCATTAATTTAATCCATTGATGAATCAGCAAGAAGTACAATGGGAACAAAGTAGTAAATCATTAAATGCATGATGCCTTGGAACTGTGTGTGCTCTTTGTGAGTCCTCCTGTTTGTCCCTGCTTCCTGTTTCAAGCTTTACAAAATGGAAGTAAACCAGCCTGGACTGAAACATCTGCAACCATAATCCAAAGTAAGTTGTTTCTCCTTTTAAATTTTGTGAACACACATTGTACAGAGTAGGGTACACTGCAGGCCAGTTTTTGCCCTGTCTTCTACTCATGATTGCACACCACAGAGCCAGCTGCTAACTTGCTCATAGGCACACAGAAACTTGATATAAACTAACACCCAACAATTAATAACTTTGCTTTTACTTTTCAAGAAAATAATCATCTAGAAATCAGTGGTCTGTTCTGATCATGAAATACAAAAATGACAAGAATGGCAAGATAGCCCCAGAGGTGCAGAACTGAGTGACACTTATATTTTAGTAGTAATCAATGGATCTCTAATTAGAGTCGAGACCAGCTTATTGGAGGGTATTACCTCTTCTACTGGAAAACACACTAGCCATGGGTCTTAAAGGAGAACAATAACAGTTTTCCTAAGCCAGTATAACTTCTAACTGCATTCTAAATGCTTGTCTTTACACTCATAGATAAGTGTAGATCTCATCTCAAATAAAATAAAAAGTACCTTTTTTTTTTTTTTTTTTTTGGAAAAGCAGGTCATTACAGAAGGCTTTAGTGAGCCAAAATGTAGAGAACAACACATTTTGTAATGCCCCAGCCCCAAATAAAAATATCTTAATTACAACTCTGACACCTAAATCTCAGGGAACAATGCTGAAAAGCAGAAGACTAATCACAAAGATTGTAAGAATCATGGTATCGAGAAGTCTGCTGTAATACTTACTGTGCCTTGTACCTATAACAGGACTGTTACAACTTCTGAAATCTCAGCATGGCTGCCAAACAGAGCCTGAACAACTGAAGTCTCAAGGGGCCTCACCCCCTAGATTAAGAGCTACAAGCAATTAGCTGTGAAAAGAAGGAGAATCAGTCTTCTTTAGGACTTTGTTATCCAATAGTCAGACCTAAGAACATATACACACAAACAGCTTTGGTCGAAAAGACTTGACAAGTTTTATTTATGTTTATTAATATATATGCATATGTACATATAATAACAGTATAAGAAGAGGTCACTGAGTTTGGAAGGGATCAGGAGGAATATGAAGGGATAAAAGAAAGAAAAGGAAGGAAATGATGTAATCATATTTAATTAAATTCCTTTCTAAAATATCTGTATTTTACACCTGTCAAAATGGCTAATATTAAAAACACTGATGACAGCATATGCTGGATGGGATGCTAAGTAAGGGTAACATTCTTCCATTGCTGGAGGGAATGCAAACTTGTACAGCCACTTTGGGAATCAGTACATAAGGACACAGTAATGCCACTCTTGGGCATAGTTGCACCCAAAGGATGCAAATTCTTTCCACAAACACATTAGCATAACTATGTTTATAGCAGCATTATTTGTAATAACCAAAACCCGGAAACAACCTAAATGCCCCTCAACTGAAGAATAAGTTCAATAACTAGTACATTTACACAATGGAGTACTACTCAGGAGTCAAAATAAAATAACATCCTGAAATTTTCAGGTAAATAGGTAGAACTAGAAAATATCATCCTGAATGAGATAATACAGACACAGAAAGAACGGCATGGTAAGTACTTACTCATGAGTGAATTTTGGACTTAAAGCAAAGGAAAACCAGGCTATAATCCCAACATCGGAGCTACTAGGTAGGTAGCAAGGAGGAACCTAATACAGAAGTCAATGGATCCCTCTCAGAAGCAGAAACAGATAAGATCTCCTAAGTAAATTGAGGCCATAGGTGGGAGGCTAGGGGAGGCCAGAACACAGCATGAGGGAGGGAATGGGATGGTTGAGTTGGTGGGGGGAGGACAACAGAGAGAGAGAATAACTAAATAGATAAAATGATAGAGAGAGCCACTCTAGGGTTAGAGAGAAACCTGGCTCTAGGAAAATACCCAAGAATTCACAACGATGACCCTGGCCAAGACTACATACAATTGGCGTGGGTACCGAAAATGGTCCACCTTCATAATCAAACTGGTGACTAGCCTAATATTCAGTATAGAACCTTCATCCAGGAACTGATGGAAGTAATGCAGAGATCCAAGCTATGCACTGGGGAGAGCTCCCAATCCAGCTAAAGAGAGAGAGGAGAGATTATATGAGATCAAGATCATAATGAGAAAACCCATATAGATGGCTGGCCTGAGCTTTTGGGAGCTCTGTAATGACAGCTGGGGAACCTACATGGGAATGAATTAAGCCCTCTGCATGTGGATGACAGTAGAATAGTGTGGGTAGTTGATGAGGGCCTCTGCCAGTGGGAACAGAATTTATGCCTGGTGCTTGAAATGTGTTCCTGGAGCCCACTCTCTACAAAGTAACACCTTGCTCAGCTTTGATACTGGGGGGATGTGCTTGGTCCTACCTCAACTGGGTATGCCAGACTGCATTGACTCCCCCTGGGAGTCCTTACCCTCTGTGAGGAATATATGGAGAAACAGGGTGAGGGGAAGCTGGAGGACTGGGAAGAGGAGAGGAAGGTGGAACAGTGATAGGTATGTTTAAATATTTTAAATAAAAAATGAAGAAAAATGTAAAGGCTTTCAGATTAGAGCTAGAAGACTACATTGTTCAATATTTATAAAATGTCTTGTTGGCAGTGGAGTTAATGATTAGTTAAAAGAAAAATTACATTTCCATATAAACAGGTTCCAATTGCATAAATTAAGAGCATTACTATATGATATCCACGATAGACAAGTTGCAAATACCTATGTGTGATTTGAGTGAGACATTCCTGTGCCAAGAAGACATACTTACATTTCAAATCTTCAGAAAAAGAAGCTTCCTTGTCATTAATTTCATATTAATACCACCTTTATTTAAATTGCTGATGGTTTTTGTTATCTTTGAGTTTTGTTTTCCTGGGTGATCACCTAAAATTCTGAAGCAAGTTTATGAGTCAATATATAACATATTTATTACTGACACTTTCTGGGAATTTGCATTTTATTACAGAATGCCTTCCAGATATTTTCTACAAACTACTTCTGCTAGATTTATTAGTAGCCAAAGAAATTCAGCTTAATCTCCAAACTCCATGTCTTGACGCACAGAATCCACAGTAGTTCTATGGAGCAGAAGCGCTGTGGAATGCTTTCTAAATTCTAGCCTCCAGACTCTAAAGAAAGGCCAGAACTGTAGGAATGAGTGAGTCAGAAAAAGAAATGTGTCCTAGGGATTCAGAATTCTGGTCAAAGCCCAGCACATCTTTCTCAAAGTGGCTATTATGGAGCAAGAGAAAACGTTGCAAGGAAAAAATTATACAGAGGAATACACTATCATGAAAAACACAAAGGGGGCAAGTGTTATTTACAACATTCTAATGCTGACCTACCCGAAGTCCAGAGCACTTCATGTTCTCTGGTTTGACTACTAAACTTCCTTCATTAGATCACAAATAAAGCATCAGGGTTTGACTAGCTGGCCTGGGGATGAAACAACTCCACTCAAAAGGGTGGCTTGTGTCCCCAAAGCCATAATTAACCAAAAGTACTAATAACCATTTTTACTAGTTCCTGAAATAGTCAGTCTTCATGGAGGATTTTTTTTTTCTCACAAAATGCTTCGGTTTCCTGTTAGATTAAAAGGTAGGGTTAAAGGCACATGATACATTGTTCCAGATTTCTTTAGCTTTGGTGTAATCTGTATTTTTGTAACTAGTTTTTACAGACTTAACCACAGAATGACAGTGTGGCTTAAAACTGCTGAGAAAGCACAATGTGTTGCTGGAAGCCTGCCATTAAAATGCTTCTTATTCACCATCTTATTTCATTTTTCCCTGCAGTAGGCAGTTAGTTCCCCAAAGTAAGGGAGCATTTCCACCCTCCATTCTCAGGGTCCTTCTGTAGGATATTTCTGAAGGATATCAGTGGCAAAGAGCCCATTTACATGACACTGAAGTACATCAGGATTCTCCACAGCTGTGCTTTCTGAATCTTTTAGTCAACCTTGATGACCTGGATTTTAGCATTAAGGGTGTTTTGTTCTAGTCTACATCTGTTTCATATTGTTGTTGACATATTCTTTATTTCCTGGAAATTCACTGAATTTAGAAGCTTGAAACAATGTAAATGTATCCTATGGTCTCTAACACTACAAAATGAATTCCACTGACTTGGCTAAACTGAGAGCAAGACACAGGCAGGACTGAATTTGTTTATGGAGACGCTGGGTAAACTCTGTCTTCTCTCCACCCGTATATTTCTAGGCTGCCTATGATTGTGGCCTTTGGTCTACTTCTACCTTCAAATCAAAGAAGGCTGGCCAAGTTATTCATCAATGCCTCACTATGACAGTAACTCTCCTACTCTTTTCTTCCACATTTGAAGATCCTTATGATTACATCAGGCACATCTGGACGTCACTAGAGAAACGCCCTATTTTGAGGTCAACTAAATGCACATTAATTTCCATCTGTCTAGTAATGTATTCTCAGGCTCATAGCGTAGGATATGAGTCTCCTTGAAGTACTCTCTGCCGGCCATAGATTATGACCCAACTTCAAGTTTCTCCAACACTCAGACTTAGAGTATCATCAACTGTAACTTTCCAAGTAGAGAAGAACGTTTTGCCTCATTGCCCTTAATAACTACAAAATATTTGACACTATCTTCAAGGCATTGTTTTCAATCAACCAGAATTGGATACTTGCAGTTTTTTAAAAGTGAAAAATTTTGTACTTAATTTTTTTGTCTCTTTTTCATACAGTTTTGAGTGACAGTGAGCATGGCAAAAAAGGTTTGACATTTGTAGACCTTGAATTTCTTTTACTGTGCTATGCAAATGCATAAAGTGGGAATGGGGATAGATATAAAAAATGAGAATTTTCAGACACACTCACCCAAAACTAAGCCAAATATATCCTCTAGTAAGTTTTATTGGCAATAAAGTTGATGTTTTCTACCACAGTGAATCATCTTTGTCCAAAATAAGTTTTGTTATTACTGCCTAAAATTTAATACCCTTTCTCTATAGAAATACTGGATCCATTCAGCATCCAACAGAATCTCATACAAGCTTGATGCCAAGACTTCTTTCTTATCTGTTAATTACTATGGCCTGTTTGATTTCACTTTCTTAAAGCTTAAATAACATCATAAATCTGTGTTAACCACTTTACATTGTTGTGATAAAAATATATGACAAGCAACATCAAGTTAAAAATGCTATATTTTGAATCACAGAGTGAGAGAATTCGACCCATAATCTCTTGGCCCTTTGTTACTGGGCTTCTAGTGAGATAGAGAATTATGGTGGAGAGAGCAGTGTACTGTACTTATGGAGATCAGGAAACAGGAGTGTAGGACTAGGTATTCCCATAAGAGACAGGCAGTCAGTGACTTACCACCTCCAGGCTCCTTCTCTAGTCCACTGGGTTACAAAGCTCATGAGTGGATCAATCAATTGGTGACGGCAGTGTTCATTATCCAATTGCCTCTTGAAAATCCCATTAGCTGTAAACTAGGTTCCTAACATCATTAGCAATTTACTAAGCATATCAAAGTTAAGCAAATTCATATACAGTAAATACTCAAAAACAGAATCCAAACTTAATGTTGATAAGCTTGCTAATTTGGTTGTGTGTGTGTGTATATGTGTGTGTGTGTGTGTGTGTGTGTGTGGTTTTACTGTTCTTGTCAAATAGGTAAAAATAGTGTTTCAAATAATTTGATTGACAATGGCAAATGATATTATAATATGTCAACAGTGTAACTTTTAAACATTTTTCCTCATCAGAGAACAAAGAATGATATAATATGGGGAGGGGTGGAAATGCACTGATTCTTAATGCTCAGGAATGCAAATATAATAGCAATGTAATAATATGGTGCAGCTGTGCTCTTGGCTCCCTAGAGGCTCCAGTCATAATATGACATCTGAGTAAATTTACTCAATTGTTTTCCCAGTTGAAATTTGTCATGCCCAGATATAAGATGTGAAGTTGTAAAATTTGTACATATACTAGACTTTTTTTTAGAGGAAGGGGTCTCCATAAGATAGGCATCACTTATTAACTACCATTTTCTGTTCTTCTTACAAAAGGAATGCAACTTAAAAAAGTGTTCAGCAGCCTCATGTCAAGGCTGACACAGGTTTTTCAAATTTATTTATTTTAAACAAACTCTTTTTTTTCTCATGTACTCACCTGCTCACCCTCCCAGTCCACCTTTAGCCCCCCCCCACCCCATCTGCTGATCCCTTCCCCCAAAAGGGCAGGAAGTCCCAAGGTTGGTTTAAGAGTTCTTTTTATAACTGTTTGTAAATCGTTTATTTTTGAGATTATATTATAATTACAAATTGCTTCCCCCTTTTCTTTTCTCCCTGTAATCTTTCCCATAGACTCTTCCTTGCATTTTTCAGAGAGAAAGCCTCTTTATTCATGCATCCATATTTCTGCATATAACCTTCTGACTCTATACAATGTTACTTGTGTGTAATTTTAGGGATGACCATTCAGTATTGGATAACCGATAGGTGTGTTCTTCCCTGAGGAGACTATTTCACCATCATGCAGCATTTCATAGTTGAATATAACCCTTTGTGTAGGGGTGAGTTCTCATGAGATTTTCTGCTTTCTGTATTTAGCATTCCTATTGTTGTTCTGATTCAAATCATGTTAATGCAGTCGTGTTAGGGAGACTTTATGAGTATAGATTCTGAAATTCTCAGAGGATGCAGTCTTACAGCAAACACCCTGACCTTTGCATTTTACAATCATTCCCACATCCCACCCCAACCTCTTCTTCAATGTTCCCGGGACCTTAGATATAGAAGTTGCATTGTATATGTATCTGTTGGGAATTGGCTCCACAACTCTAGAAAAAGTTTGTAGAATTCACAAAGAGATAAAAATTAAATCTTTTTCTTAAAACAAACTCTATTAAGAGATGATAAAACTTTCAGACATAAGCTTGGCTGTGTAAACAGTCCCCAGCAACATTCATATGTGAGTAGATTTTTTTTTAACAAATTTGTTTATTTATCTTATGTATATATGTGTTCTGCCTGTGTGTATGCGTGTTTTTGCTTGGTACTTACAGAAGTCAGAAGAAAGCATTAGATCTCCTAAAACTAGAATGATGGGTAGTTGTGAGCCTTCATTTGAGTGTTGGAAATGAAACTGGGTTCTCTATAAGGGCAACACATGCTCTTGGTACTTTTAACTGTTGGTTTGCATCTACAAACAAATTCATGTGTGTTTCTGGCTGTTTAATTCCAAATAATGATCATTATTGGAAACACAAAATGTTTAGATAAAAAATATTCATATTTTCATGACTGCTCAGAAATCTGTAGCTAGTGGTTCTGTAACATCTACTGTTTCATACCTTCCTGGATCAGTCTTTCAATCGGAAAAATATTCCATGCTTTGAGTTCACTGAGTTCAAGGTCAGATTCTCCCCATGATATGCTTTGAGATTTTAGGAATAGTCATTATACTTTCAGCCATTGGACTTTCAGGCATTGTTTCTAAAATAAATAAAGACCTGGAGAGAAAATACCCAAATGTTCTGAATTGTGAAAGATACTGTGGCTTGTTTATATTTTAGAAATTGATTTCTTTGAATTGCATTGCTTAAAAATGGTCTCTAAATATATATGTTTGAGTTTTAAATACTGAATTTTTTATTACTTAGTATGGTTCCAGTTCACATAGAAATTAGTTTCTGTGTTCACTCTATCACGGATACAAATATACAGATATCTAATATACAGATATTAGATAACATTAAAGGTGATACAGAATTCTAATTCATATGTCATTTTAAGTATCTGAACATCTGACTAAGTTCTAGACTTATAAAATTTTGAATGAAGATTAATGTATTTCACTATTACTAAAGTTGAAACTTGATTTTTTTCCAGGTGTCCCAACTGTTCCATGTCTTCATCTAGAAAACAAAATTTCTAAAAACTTAAATGACAGTGGCTATGACAGAGGAGTAGCAGATGGCAGATAACTTCAAGGTGTCATCCCACCAGAAGGGAAATTCCTGATGGGCAAATCTTGGATAAGAAAGGCCTTGAGACCATATACTCCAGAATGTCCTTTGCTTCTGCTGTGTCTTTATGTGTTTGCTGCTGCCATTTTTCTCTGGTATCTGGTATGGTATATATGGACATGGAAAGATTCCCACTGCCTGAATATTGTCAGTTTATCTCATAGAAAAATCCTGTTCTACTAGGAATTATTACCTGTAAATTACTATGTAGATGATTTTTTATAAGATGTACTGTCTAATTGATAATAATAGCTTTAGTTTAAGTAGAACTTCGGTGATAAAAATATGAACAAGGAAGTGTCATACAGCTGGAACACTTGAGTTTTTATTGAGGACCCATGTAGACTGAGTCTTATGTTAATGATTAGTAAAAATAAATGAGTCCCAATAGCTCAGATAGCTTAAATTAATTGAAATTTTTCACAGTATTCAGTGTGCATCATAAACTGAAACAGAGCCTTATAATAACTTCAGGTAAAATCAGATGTTTAATAATAGCATTAGATGAAAAACTTCAATCTGTTTTAAAATAAAAGATAAGTGAGTGAGGAAATCTTTAAAGTGGGGGAACAAAAACAAAGGAGCCTAATTATTACTAGCTGATAAACTTTTCTTTCTAGGATTTGTTGATGATGAAAGGTGACATCCCATATACCAATTTCTGCCTTCAATCCCATGATATATATATAAGTGTAAGTAGTGGTTCCTTTAAAATTCCTTATAAGATTCCCTTTCAAGATAAATAATCGGCCCTTTCTATGTAACTGCAAAACTCAACCTGCCAGTAAAAGACCTAACTGAGAAGGGTATCTTACTTGCCTACACAATTAATCTATAATAAGTTGCTTAGGTGTGAATGTATGTGGGCTCTTGGGATAATTTTATTTTCATCTGTTATGCATGAAATGTTTAATCATGTAAAGAATATGGGGAAATATGCTACTTTTTAGTTGCATTTATTGTAACCATTCACTTGAAAAACAGAATGTAGCCACATTGTGATTTTTGTATTGTCTGAAAGATTTTACTAGGGCATATAAGCCATAAGGAAAAGAATAAATTTAGAGTTAAAATGAGTTAGAAGAAAAACATCAAGAAGAAGAGAACTATAAGGGAAACATCAAGAGTGAGAGTTAGAGGGAAATAGAAGAATAACATGAAGAATAAAGATAGAGTTAGACGGACAATATCAAGAATGAGAGAAGTAAGTCAAGAGAAAAATAAAAACTAGATAGTGCAAAAGAACAATAATGATAAGGTCTGAAGGAAGTCATTAAGAGAGTGTGTGATTGTCTTTTTCCCTTAATACTCTCAGATAGAAAAGTCATAGCATACACTGACTCCATGGACTGCCTTAGAGCCCTGCAGTGTGGCAGTCTGGTCTCAGCCAGTGAAAGTTGATAATTTTCATTTTAATATTTAGCTAATAATTATTCCCATCTTTAAAAGAATATTAGCTGCATGGATGCTAATAATACTTAACAGAAAGCTTCTTTTTGATGATTTTTGTTCTCTGAGTAGGACATTTTCTCTAAATGTATTAATAGATCGCCTTTCTTCAGAGATAGCATACTGTTTTACTTGATTTCAACAATTTGTTACCATTTGATTTTTCATTACTGAAGCATTTGAGTTTTTTGTTTTTCAGAATTATAGTAAAACTGTGAGTTGTCACCAAAAACAAAACAAAACAAAACAAAACAAAACAAAACAAAAACAAAAACGATGCTGGTGAATGCTGGTGAGTAGGTGACAATACTCAATAACTAAGTCTCAGAGTCTCAGACGCCAGACCTTTATACTGTTTGGCTCGATCTTCTTTCTTTTCTTTTTCCTTTTTTCTTTTTTTCCTTTTTCTTTTTTGGCTAAGATCTTTGTTATACATGATATGATACTTTATGATGTTATTTGTTTATTTAAAAAGTTTGTTTTATATTTATCACTGACCCCCTTCCTTCCCTCAGCCTCCATTCATCTTACCCAGCCCCCATTTCTTCCCCAAGGAGGGCAAAGAGTCCCAGGGTGAGTCAGTTTGGTCTGGCATATCCAGTTGAGGTAGGTCTGAGTCCCTTATCTCAGTATGAAGTTCAGTTAGGGGTTTCTCTGTAGAAAGGCTCTGAAATGTCCCTTTATGCACTGAGAATATACTTTGATCCTACTGCAAGAGGTTCCACAAACTTCCTTTACCATTTGATGGTGTCGAAATTCAGAGGGTTTAGTTCCTTTCCACGGAGGTTCCTCAGTGATTAATTTAGAGTCAGTGATTTCTCAATAGCTCAGGTCAGCCATCTCTGTGGGTCTCCTCCTCATGATTCTGACTCCTTTGCTCATAGACTCTCTCTCCTCTTTCTTTTCAGCTGGACCAGAAGTTCTACCAGGTGCTTAGGTATGGATCTCTGCTTTTGCCTCCATCCATCGCTGGATGAAGTTTCTATAATGACAGTTAGAGTGCTCATTCATTTGATTATAGGGGAAGTCCTGTTTAGAAGCCCTCTCCACTATTGCTTAGGATCCTTGGCTGGATTTCCTATAGACCATACGTGTAATTTCCCTGGCCTGATGTTGCCAATCTCTGTCTTCTTAAGGGAGGTTAGATCTTTTAAAAAATATCTCACCTGAATTTTTTGAATCTGAAACACTTCACAATGGAGTTATATCTCAGGGCTCTATTTAATTCTTCTTCTTCTTCTTCTTCTTCTTCTTCTTCTTCTTCTTCTTCTTCTTCTTCTTCTTCTTCTTCTTCTTCTTCTTCTCCAACCCAAAATCTTTCTTATGCTGCATGTGTTTTCTGTATCACTTTGTCCAATCATTTCAATGAATCTAGCAAGTACAAATGTTGTCAACCTGTGTTACTTTCTTTATTCATTGAGTTGAATTGTGAACATTTTAATTTTATGTTTATTTTAGTAACAACTAAATAATAAATAATTTGAACCATGCACTAGGAAAAGTACAAAATGTTGTAAGCATAAGACATTATAAACTAGTGGGATGACATTTGACGTCTCAGACTGCTAAGTTCCAGCATTTTCTCTTTTGTCTTGTCTTCAAGGGTCACTCTAACTAAAGTGAGTCTTGGCAGACCAGCTCCATTTGAACATCCACTTACATTTTCCTCTGTTTCGTTAGGTGATACTCTCACATCACAGTAAATGAGGGATGCTCCAATACATCCCTGGAGGAGTTCTCCATAGCACAGTGTCGGAGTAGTCTATAAATTTTAAGCAGTAAGCCTTCAGTGGCACAGCAGGACCTCTTCATACTGAGCTTTTGGTAACCTACTACACAGCAATATGTAACCAGCATAGGAGCTCTGCTTCAGACTATTACCTTCCAACCTACAAATTCACCATGCCCACTAGTTTCAGGACCATTTGAAGCACTCTCTAGTTCCTTAAACTGTTTATAAATTATCTTTGTTACTTATGAAATGTTATCCAAATGTCTATTTTGAAAAAGAAATGACCCAAATAATCAGAATGTTCTCATTGGACAATAGTTAGAATCCAACTGAGTGTGATTCATAAAGTGAAAAAATGTATTCAAAGTTATATTATCATATAGTATATAAGGTTAGCTACAAAGAAGATGTGGGGCTTCCGAAGACTAGACTATAATACAGAATCAGATCTTAGAGCATCATTCATATTTCTTCTCTGTAATGTTGAAAATATGAATGAAGCAAATATAAGGTGTGGGCAGTAGGAGGAGCAAAAAGAAATTGTATGTTGATTTTGGTGAAAGCTCCTGTGTCTCCAAAAATTTCAATGTAGGCTATTTTAACTATATAGCAGTTTATTGAGATGTGTAGACTTTGGGTTTATATAAACTTTAGTGTGCAATGTATTGTATTGCAAGTTTCATATAATAAAGTTTACAAAATATAAAAAATAATTACAAAAGTAAAATAAAGTATAAAAATTGTTTATCACTTAAAATTAATAGTCTTGTAATTTGTATAATAAAAGAAACAGTATTTTACTCTTTAAAAATGTTCAGTGCAGAATACAAAACACCGGCAAATTTAAAACATCCACATATAATAATTCTAGTAGCCAGAAAAATATTTACAAGAAATTAATATTTTATAGTGCTACCATTTCTGCATTATATAAAATTCACTTGCCTTCACAATGATGAAATTCCAGAAATATTATAAATTATTTCTATGAAGTCTAAAATGTAGATTTGTGCATTTTCAGATTCTATATCTGATCATTTTATATAAAATTTACTAAAATGATATTTTTACAGAATAAATTATTTAAAATATAATACTATCATATTATTGACTTAACTGGACAGAAATATAATGAGAAAAGATATATCAGCAGACTCTATATATGCACTGAAAATTAACTAATTGTTTTATTCTTTTTACAGAATCTATAATGCCCCTACAAAATTACAAGAACTGATTTCTAGTAAGATGGTTCTAAGACAGATAAAGATTTTATATCTCAACAGAAGGAAACACATGTAGAGACCCAAACATTTGGCAGATCTCTAGGGAATCATGTCTAAGACAGAGAGGAAGGACTGTAGGAGCAAAAGGTGTCAAGAACACCACAAGAAAATTCACAGGATCAACAAACCTGGGCTCTTAGGGGCTCACAGAGACTGAACCAAAAATCAGAGAGACTGCTTTGGACTGAATTAGGCCCTCTGCATATTTGTTACAGTTGTGTAGCTTTGTCTTCTTGTGGAATTCTTAAATGTAGGCTTCTCTGACTATGGTACCTGTTTTGGGAATCCTTCCCTCCTACTAGGGGACCCTTCCCTCCACATCCAGCATTTCCCTGGTTGATATCCACGGGAGCCCTGTCCTTTTCTAAAATTAAAAAAAAAAATGGAGGAAGGAAACATAAAGGCAGGGGAAAGAGGAGGTCGGGTTGGGAGGGCCTGGAAGGAGAAGATGAAAGGAAAACTGTAGTCCATGTGTAAAAACAAAGATCATCAATATATTTTTTAAAAGATTCCCCATCTTGAAAAGGAAATATATTCTTGTATCCTTACAGTGAATACGTGAGATCACAGAATATGCTAATGCGTTTCTAGAATGTTACCAGAATAAGCATTAAAAGAAAAAAGAGGCCTTCTAAAAAAATACATTTTAGCCAACTAGAAGATTCAATACAAAAACAAAACAAAACAAAACAAAAAACATTCTCTGTGAGTTAGACTTATTTAAATAGCCTCAGGATATTGCAAACAAATCTGATGTTAACAACAGCCCTGTGTGTTGATAACAGCTATATAATGTGCTTCATTTATTACTCAAGTCTATGGCAGAGAATATGAAAATGGAGAAAAACTAACAGGAATCCAAAATATAGTAAATTACTAAACTATATATTTTCTTCCCAAATCGGGCAATTTTCATGCAGGAACAATTCCTATTATTTTAATTATTCACTTTTGTAAATGTGTGTCACAAAGCTTTGCTAACTTTTCTCCTAAGAGTTTACTGAACCAGTAAATCTTTCCCATCTAAAATGACACACAATTTTTTTCACCCAGTACATATAATATGATATTATAAGTCTGAATAAACATGGACTTGGCAAGAATCTAATCCCAAAACATGACTCCTGGGCCATCATGAGCATAGAATTACCTGGAATGAAAATTAATCTGTACATGAATAAACCCCTGTTACAGTTCTTTTACTATTTTGGATTTGGCTGTGTGCATCCATACATTTTATGTTCATGTGTTTATTCATTAATCAAAAAGTTACCAAGATCTTCAAGGTCATGTGCAGGGTCTGTAACAGTAAAGTGAGAGAAAGCAAGGTCCCTTATTCTTGTGGTGAGGTCCATAAGATAGTGGTTGAGAGAGAAAATAAGTATTTGAATAAATATTTTTCTTTTCTTTTCGTTTTTTTTTTTTTCATTGGGGTCTCTCTATGTAGTTCTAGCTGGCCTACAACTCTCTGTGTAAACTATTCTGGCCTCAGAATCACAGAGATATGCCTGTCTCTGCTTCCCAAGTGCTTGGAATAAAAGATGTGTGCCAAAACTGCTCCTGGCCATAAATAAAATATTATTTCTTCTATGCTTTATGTAAAGGTTGAATCAGTTCTTACGGGAGCATGTTCAGAAAAATAATCAATGTGTCTTCATTTGCATATTGTCATGGGCAGTTGCTAAGCTATCTTATGGGCTATTTGTGGGTTTTTTTGTTTTTTTCTTTTTTTAAGTACTTTAACATCTTATTATTATTATTATTATTATTATTATTATTATTAACAAAGAAGTCACACTTTCTAATCTTGTATATCCTTATTCAAGGTCCCTACCCCCTCCCACCACATCAGGTGATTCTTTCTTCTCCACAAATCCCCATTCCATCCCTGGCTTAGTTCAGTCTCCATTTGTAATATGGATAATTAAGAAAGTTCTAAATTCTCTGAGGAAGAGGATAAATAATATATGATATTCATATGCTACAATGCAACTCCTTTATAAAAACAGATTTAAAAATATAATTTGAAAAAAATCAAGGCAGAAACAATGTAATATAATGGCTATTACTCATCAAAAATGCATGAGTATATGAGTATGTATATGTTCAAAAATCCTTTAAATGGACAGAAATGATAAATATCAAATCCATGCTATTGAGTGTACTTCAGGAGATGAAGTGTTGTATGACTGAGAAAGAGATAGAAGTGAAAGGGCAGTAAAGTTTGTCAGTAGCATGTTTTTAGTAAAAATAAGATGATAAAGAAAAGGATAAGAAAAAAGAAAAATGCCCTATTATGTCTTATCCTATTTGTGAATAACTGTGACTTATATGAAAAAAGGATCATAGAAAATGAGAATATTCATTTGCTCTCAACTTTTATAATGTCAGCTACTTTAACTCAGCACTCCATTCCTCTAGCAAATAAGTTTTTGTCAGATGAATGTATTGTAGTAAAAAGTTTTTGACCTGTCTGGTCCAAGGTCAGGACCCACTCACAGCCCTGCTGCAGCTTAGCTGCCTAAAAAATAAAATATAATGGCATAAAGGTAAGGCACAGCTATGTGGCAAGACAAATTAAAAATGGATTGAGTTAAGATGTGAGAGCTAGCTAGCAACAAGACTGAGCCATAGACCAAAGAACATATAATTAATACAGGCATCTGAGTCATATTTGGGGCTAAGCAGCAGCAGAGCTGCAAATAGGATCCAACCTTCAACCTGATGGGTCAAAAACATTTTACTACAATGTGCTTTTTTTCTCTTTCTTTTTCTTCTTTGTTTTTTAGCTCTTATTTTTGAAGTGAAATGTATTTTGAAGAAGTGTGGAATAGGGTATATGGGAAGGTGTAGAGGGAGAAGACAGAAGGAAAAATGTTACAAGTATATTAATCTCAAACATAGAAACTAAAAGCACTAATGAAGTAGATTTATTCAGTAATTCAGGGTTTTTTATTTCATGTTTTGTGTGCGTGTTGTTTTCATCCAGAGACTTCTTCACATCTGGGATCCAGAACAAAAGACTCAATTGCTGAACTTGAAAATGATTCAAATGTCAATGTGTCCCAGTGCTCTGTCACAGGATTTCTGGCATGGTTTCTTTGTGTTTGATGACTTACAAGCAAATATTTGCTTGATATTTATGAATTCCAAGGTTTTGTATTTTGGTTAGTTTTATTTTTTAGAATGTAAAGATACTTTATATATAAGCAAATATGCATGTCAGCCTGACTCCTTTCCAACTCTGATGGTTTATAACTTTTACCGGAAAATATCAATCTCTACATATCCTCACTAAATGCAGTGACTGTTTCCACTTTGCAACTCACATAAATAGTTCCTCAAGTGGACTAGGATGAGCATCCCCCAAACCAAAGCTATTTGGCCAACATCAATTTCTTCTTCCATAGTCAGAAATGCCTTCATTTCCAGTACTCACTGAATAAAAAACAGATATGTTTAAAACAGAAGTTTTTATCATGGTTATTAATCACTGGTAGCTGTTCAAAACTCCAGTTAAATTAAGCAATACACCATAGACTTACCACAATATCTCTTCTTTTTTGGCTTTTTATCAGGATTTGATGAAGTATATTTTTGTCTTCTTAAGGAACATATTCCCCTGATCCCTTGTGCTATTTTATAAGATTTTTCAAAGGAAACATTACTATAGTAGATTCATTTAATAAAGCAACTTCATAAGAATGTGTGTATGAGTGAAAAATAACCATTTTCTTACATCCTATTGACCTCACAATGGCTTCTTCTACTTAAATTGAATTATGAGCAAAAAAATATGGGCAATGTTTCAAGATGTTAACTTATTTTTTACATACTTTTTCATTTGCCTTCACTAACTCACACTCCACAAACCACTCCTAGGACGCAGGTTTTGCAGTGAATGCCTATTAATGTAGTTTGCTTTGACTTGGAAGAAGTTTCTAGGGTTTTTGAGAACTCCGGTAACATTTTAGATACTGAAATAGAACAAGTGGCCAATGAGGAAGCTGGAATGTCTCAGCTCTTAGAAGTATGAGGATGTCACTGGCCATTCTTCTCTTTCTGACCCTGAATTCATTACGCTCTGTTGTGGTCACTTCTTGCATCTGCAATTCCAATACTCTGGTGGCCATCTTCATACATTATTTTTAATAATACTTATTGTACTGGTTAGTTTTGTGTCAACTTAAGAGAAGCCAGAGTCTTTAAAGAGGAAGGAGTCTCAATTGAGAAAATAGTTTTATAATGCTGTAATAAAATACAGGTAAGACTGTAGGGTGCTTTTAAATTAGCTATAGTTGGGAAGTGGCCAGATAATTGTTGGGCCACCCCTGGGATAGTGGTCCTTAATTCTATGATAAAGCAGGCTGAATTCCTGATTGAGTTCCTCTCCTCATGGCCTTCAATGATGAAAAGTGTTGTAGAAGTATAAGCAACAACCCTAAGTCAGTTTTGGTCATAGTGCTTTATGACAATATTAGTACTAATGACTAAGACATGTGCACAAGGAACTTTGGTAAACTAAAACCACACAAAAAAATGTTCTCTTATATTACTTGCAATAGATTCTGTGTTTTTGACATCCTCATACATTACATGTACATGTTGTGCCTTTTTAATGGATATATCTTCATATTGACCCTAGTAATGTTCTAAAGTAACACTTTTGACATAGTGCTGGACTCTTCCTGTCAGGTCTTATAAAGGACATCACCATCACCCTGACACATATTATGAATCTAACTTCCTTGTACCATGCTCACATATCAGGATTATGCAACTCCCTGACAGGGTGAGGGAGAGGCAAACATGGAAGAAGCATTATCTATCATCATTAAACTGTTTAAATAAAGAAAGAAGATAATATATTTTAAAATAATTAAATAGCATGCTTTAATATTTCTAAACTCTATAGAGTAGATAAATATATAATATTTAAAAAAAATTATTTGGAGAGTTGAAGGATATAAAAGCTATTTGTAAAGGGATATTAAGACAAACCACTTAAAGTAGAATTTGATTTGGAGAAATATTTAGTTAATTCATTTTGGGAGGGCTTTTTAGGCAAAGTCATAGTATTTCTGTTTGCATAAGACTCAAAAGCCTTCTGAGTCTTTTGTGCTAGAAGTATTAGAGGTACATTTTGCCCAAATCAACACATTATTCATGGCTAACATTCACTAAGCACCATGAAAACAGTGGAATAATGAAGTTACCAAGATGAAGAAAATATGCCAATATGGTCAAGAAGATAAGTCACTAGGATGTTTGGGCAATAGTAATATAGATAATTAATATACATTTGTCTATAAATGTGAGCAGTAAGTTGTCATAATAGTATTTCTAAACATTTGCTATCACCTTCTGGGAATGCAAAAATGATGCATGTTAACCATTATACTCTTTTAGGAAAAGAAAATGTAGTAAGGCAAATGGGTAAGCTATTTTGAAAAAAAAAAATGTAACTGATAGACTGAGAAGTTTTGCTCCCATAATTACAGCATTCACATGAACAAGTAAGAACAATTTATAGAATACACACTGAAGTAAAAATGAACATGGTATGCTTTGTATCTTTGAAGGGTTTGCTATTTTGGTGATATTTAAATTCCAGAAGAAAATGAGTAAGAATGAGTTTGGCTTACAGTAGAATTTAGAGGCAAGTCAATGAGGCATTCTGCAGTGTTCTGAGAAATGTTCAAATGGACTACATTTAACTGAAATTCAAATAACTTGAAACTGATCAGAGATCTAACCAAAGTTTTTTCTCTTTTGATTATATATGTCATATTTTGATTATATATATATATATATAAAGGTCTTTTTTTCCCCATGTAACCCCATGCTGACCCATTCTTCACTGTTCCCAATCTCTCCTAGTCTGCCTTCAGCCTCCTCCACCCCACCCCTTCCATCCCCTCCCCCAAAAGGTCAGGAAATCCCAAGGTGGGTCAGCTCAACATGGGGCATCCACTCCAGTCAGGTCTGATTTTATCATCCCAATATCAAGGCTGGGTTAGGCACTCCTCTGCAGGGAAGGGGCTCCAAGTTTCCAGCCCATTTACAGGAACACAGTCTGATCCCACCCCGCAAGGCACTATGCTGCCCATGCTAATAAACAGTTGTCTACCCTTGGAGGGCCTAGCTCTTTGTCCTATGGTTCCCCAAGGAGTGTTCTTGTTTCAGTGTGCTCTCCAGAACTCCAGGCCATCATCTCTGTGGGGCTCCTTCTCTTACTCCCTACCTCCTTGCTCACACAGACTCTTCTGCCCCTCTAGGCAGCTGTAAGGGGAGTTCTGCCCAGTGCTCATTCAGGAATTTCTGCCTCCACCTCTATTCATTGTTGGGTGTAGGTTCTGTGATGACTCTTAGGGTGATTATTCATTTGATTATAGGGGGTGGGGTGTACTGTTTAGGCATCCCTCCATTATTGGTTGGGAACCTATCCAGGGACATCCTGTGGGTTCCTGGGGGCTTCCCTAGCACCCAGTCTCCTTTCAGCCCCGCATTGTCTTCCTCTATTAGATACCCATATGTCCACAGTCACCCATACTTGTTGATCAAGAACACTCAAGATACTCTATTTAATAAAGTTTCGAAAATACAAAAAGGGATTTTTGAATGAAATGAAAATGTAATGTAATGTTTCATGAATATTAGGGGAACTAAAATAAGTTGCTGAATGAATGATTCAAAAGTCTATTTCTGATTTCTCATACTAGGAGTTGAAAACATGAGACTTGGAAGAATTATTTTTCTGACTTTATTAAAATTTCAGAGTGAAGGATTCATGACAAGAGGCAGGAATGGCTCTGGGGCATAGCAATGGACACCTGTTGTCTAAAAAGCTGCATAATCAGTCTGAAGGGAAATTGGTGGGCCTGAAGTAACTCCAGATGAGTCCTTTTGTCAGTTAGTCAAAGAAATTATTAACTTTTGAAGATTTATATTTAATTACTAAAAGAGTTTTTTTTTTTTTTTTAATCAGTAGCTTAGAGATTCACAGTGTGATGGTCTGTCTGAGTTCAGAAAGTTCTAGTTGACTTTCCCAGTAGAACCATCATAGAAAACCGTCAACAGCAAAGGACCACTATGAAACTTGCACTCTGAAACATGACAATCTGTCACCTGCTGTGAGAAAACAGTGTCTGGACTCAGTGGTCCCCTCAGCTGAAAATTCTCACATCCTTTTAAAGCTTGATATCTCATAATTTCTTTACAGTAATGTTTCCTAGCTACTTATTTTGGTAAACTGAATAATCTCAAAAGAGATATAACATCACTTTTAAGTTTTTACCATTCTGAAAGTATGACTTGATTCAACTTTAACAGTTTTTAAGAGCATCCTTCGAACGAACATACTTTCACTGCCACACTATTTAGTCTTTTACTTTGCTGTTTTGATATTTTTTTTAAAAAAACGACTTCTGTCCAATCACTAATAGTCTCTCTCAAACATTTTACTATATCCTGCCTTGTACTTTAAGTTTTGATGAAATTGTATTTGTTCATTCCCTCCAGAGGAACACCTGACCCAGTCTTGATGTTGGTGTGAGGAAAACAGATCTGCCTGGAGAGGATGCTGAACTAAGCCACCTTGGGACCTTGGGACCTCCTGCCCTTGCTGGGGAGGAGATAAAGTGATGAGGAGAAGAGTGAGAGGCTGGAATGTGCAGGAAAGGGAAGGGAGTCAGAACAAAAGGATACATGGATAAAAAATATGTCTTTATTCATAATATGAAAAAAATTGTATCTGTTAATTAGATGTTTCTTATATACAAAACTCTTTACCCTAATGTTTTACTGAACACATTCAACATGCTCCACTTAGGTGTGGACACAGCCAACATTAAATTCATTTGGTTTCATTTTCTTATGCTACAACTAACTGTTTGGGATGAAACAAACAGGTGAAAGCATAACATCTGACCTAATTTAGTAAGATAGTGAACAGGTTCATATTTACTACATATGGATGATATATGGGGCAATGGTAATACTGTATCTTATTATCTAAGATTTTGTAAAATGTCTCTTTTAAACATGAATATGAGAGATTACATTTATGGAATAAAATTATATACTTAAAATTGATTCATGGAGGAATTGGAAGGAGGGTATCTGACAGAAACTATAGGGAGGAAGAAGGAGTGAGGTGATGCTATTTTGACTAAAAATATATTTAAATAAATAACTAAATAAAATCAATACACATGTTCAACATTAGCTCTCTAATTCAATTAACATTACATTACTGATTACAAAGAATATATGCTTATGGGGACTCCTGATGAATACACAATGAAAACATCTCACTTCATAATTTAGTGCAAGTAGTTTCAGAGAAAGATCTCTATAAGCTTTCAATTGCAACATCTTTATAAACAAATATCATTTTTCTTGTGTTACTTACTGACGTCTGAAAGTTTGGAGCACATCCACAGGACCCAGTAAACATTGGCACTTTGTACCAAAAATAAGCTTTGCGCACTAACAATAGGTCAATAGAGCTCTTACCAAGCCAACATTTACTGTCAACTACAGATTCAACCTATCCTTTTGTTTATGATTTTTTTCTTTTAGGTTCCAATTGTTATTGATTGACCTTTGGATAAGTATAGATTATTGGGCTCTGGTTTACCCAAAACAACACATGCTAAACTAGGCTAACTAGAGGCTTAAGCTTAAAAATGATGTTGAAATGCTACTTTGGTTAGACACAGTTTCAGCCAAAGAAGAGACTGTAGAAAGGAGGACAGTGCCTTTCTACAGAAAAGGAGCAACACTAAGAAGTTGCTAGTATTTTCCACTGTTACCTCTTTCCTCCCTCATTCCCTCTGTACAAAAGACATCAGCAGGTCACAAGCACTTAGAATATTTGGTAAAGAAAAGCTTTAGGAAACAATATAGCATCAGCCATTCAAAAGGACCTAGACAGAGTAAAGACTGACATACTGAGATATTAATCTGTGTTTTTTTTTTTCTTGCTCCACACAGTTTGGAGACACTCCACATTCATTCAGTGTAGTATTTATCTGTACAGAGCACACTTGAGGTAATATTGGGAGGAGATAGTGTCATAAGATAAAGAAGTTGGAGGGGAGATAAATTTTCCATAATAACAGATTACTGTTTCACTATTTCTGTGAGTGGTGCTGACCCAGAACCTTGGAGTGCTCAGGGTAAAGGATAGTATCACAGAGTAGAAGGCTACACAATGGACAGCCAGTTCTACCACTACCAATATCCCTTTGCTCTGTGCTGAACACAAAATATAGAAAGTGAGGTTTTCTATGACTGTGGACAATGGGCGTCAAAGTAACTCTGTATATCCAAGGACACTTGGACTTGGAGTAATATGAAAAGAAATCAAGACATTTTTATAACTTACATCATTGTCATTTTTAACAGATATTTATTGGCAGATTTACCTTGATTTAAAAGGGGACAATTCAGGTGAGTAGATGACTAAGTCAATAAAGTGTTTGTATCATGAGTATGAATACCTGAGTTTTACTCCTCAGAACCCATGTCAAAGCTAGGGAAGCTAAAACATACCTATAAGTCAAGGACCAGTGTATGGAGACTGGTGATTTCGTGAACTTACAAGCCTTTTAGCTGGCCTACAAAAATCAGTGAGTGAGTTCAGAAAGGGACACTTTCCCAAAGTCAAGGTTTAGAGTAATTGAAATAGACAACTAACACTGACCTCAGACTTCCACAGGCACTCAGATATGTGCATACAACCACATGAACACATACACATACACACACACACACACACACACACACACACACACACACCACGTGCATACATCCATATGAAATCATATAGACACTAGACACACACATCACATACACACATACACATTAAGAAATGGTAGGAAAAGAGAATTAAAAATGAACATGCCCAAATTGTCATCACAGAATGCCCCGACCTGTGGGACTTCAACAAGGGAGACCACCTACGAGAGAGAATGAAGGGAAGGGAGACACAAAGGAAGGCAGCAGGTCAAATGGGATTCTGATCGAGCTGCGATTTATTGCGATTCTAAACGTGCTTTATATAGTAGAATATGGGGAGGGGGCAATCTTCAAACACCTGCAGGAAGCTGGCCAGGGGAGCAGGATATTGGCAGGGTAAAAAGGTGACTGGTCTTGCTTCAGGGGAGAGTTGATAGGTAACCTAACCATAGAATGTTCTTGCTATTCTATCCTTTAGAGCTACCTTTATGGGAGGACTGCTAAGTAACCTAGCCACAGAATGTTCCTGTTATTCTATTCTTTAGAGTTACTTCTCTGTTACTTTGACACAAACTAAAACATCTATTTTACTTTGGGAAAAACATCTATTTTACTCAAGGTCGTGCTGGCTCAGTGGTTGGTTTCTCAGTAAGTTCCCATGGGAGCCTTTAGCTGAGGCCTAAAGGCTCAAGCCAGGGACTTGGTCCCTGACAACAGAATCTTCACCCAGCAACTTATGGAAGCAGATGCAGAGATCTGTAAGTAAGCATTGAATCAAGCTCCCAGTCCAGTGTAAGAGAGGGAAGAGGAATTATATGAGCAAGGGGGTCAAAATCATGATGGGAAGACCAACAGAGACAGTTGACCAAAACTCCTGGGAACTCATTGACTCTAGACTGAGTTCTGGGGAACCTACATGGACTGAACAAGGCTCACTGAATATGGATGACAGGTATGTGGCTTGGGCATTTAGTGGGGCCTATGGCAGTGGGACCAGGATTTATTCCTAGTGCAAGAACTGACTTTTTGGAGCCCATTCCCCATAGAGGAAAACCTTGCTCAGCATTGATATAGAGGGAGCGGGTAGGACCTGCCTCAGCCTGATATCTTAAACTTTATTGATTTCCTATGGGAAGCCTTACCCTCTCTGAGGGATGGATGGAGTGGGTGAGAGGAGGATGAGAGTGAGCAGGAGGAAGGAAACTGTGGTTGGCATGTAAAAAAAAATGAAATAAAAAAATTAAAAAATAAAGGAACATACTGCACAACATCTCTTCCATATTCAATTACTAGCTGAAAAATCATACCAAGTACATTCTCAGCATGCATATGTGTGAAACTTGTGACACATTTTTTGCTGGCTGGCAAAAAGAAGAATAATTAGTTTTACAAATTCTAATAAAAATGTATTACTTCATGGTAGTTACCCTCTCTACTAGAGGAAACAAGCCACAAGATCTGCCTGTTTGCCCATGTAAAAGGTAGTAAGCAACCTATTATTTGTATTTCCTGCAGTAGCTCCACCACAGGCCCTGATCTGTCAGACCAGCCATTGTATAGGGCAGTTTTGCTACAATGTGGTGACATATTGTATATTTAATAAAAATCACCCTAGAATAGCAGAGGACACAATTACCCATAGTCAAACCATGAAGGTCACAGAGTGGTTACTCATGCCTTTAATACCATCACTCAGGAGACAAAGATATTTGTGTTCTTCTGTGAGTTCAAAGCCTAATAGCCAAACAGTAGTAGCTCACACCTTTAAACCTAACACTAGGATTATGATGCTTAAATGAACCAGGAAGTAAAATAGCTGGACAAGGAAGAGGAGGCAGACATCCATTTATTTTGTAGAAGTGACCAGCCAGGTTGAGCACTCTGAACATTCACCCTGTTCAATCTGAGAAGTTGGCTGGATGAGAGTTGACTGGTCTATTTCCTCTCTCTGATATTCTAGCTTTTCCCCAATATCTGGCTCTGGGTTTTTGTTACATACTAACTGGAATTTGTTCAATACTACAAGATTATTACTAATATCCACTTTGACACTTGAAAACAGATCCTTGATTTAATGACGAAAGTCTTATGACCTAACTCATAATATGGTTTTGAGGAAATCATCAAGAGACTGTATCATCAAATGGAGATGTGCTTTTTTACACACAGAAAAGTCAGAATTTGCCAAGATTATAGAAATTAAGAAATATTAATCTGTAATTAACAAATTTAAATATTTACTAGAAATACTAAAAGTGAACATAATAGAGAACAATATTTAAACTTCCATCTACTTTGCAACATTAGCAAAAATTAATCTTCTAAATCTGCAGAACATAGAAAATCTCCTCAAAGACACACACATTTTCTGACTCTGTATAAGAAAAAAATACTCAAATTATTATTAAATAATGTACATGAACTGATACAAAAGATTGACCAGATTATTTGTATTTCTCCCCTTTGAATTACTACAAACAAACAAAAACATAGACACTGGTGACTCTTGTGACTGTAACTTAGAGGCTGGGTGCAATGGTTCCTCACATTCCTTGGGGTGAAAATGCTAAACATCTTTTTGATCTGGGTAGTTGGTTAAGTTCAAGAAAGCATTAGAGGAAAATAAAAATTTACTATAATAAGCACAAGTTTTTTCTTAGACAAGATAAACAAAATTAAAAATAAAACATTCATTAATAATTATAAAATATCAAAATGCTTCAAGAGAGTTGAAATCAAATGAATATACTTGGCAAATAATTTTTTTCTTTTTTTAGAAGGGTCTCACTCTCCTCCAGTACAGGCTGACCTTCATGATCTTCCTGCTCAGCTTCCAGAGTGCTATGATCGCATAAATGTAACCTACACCAGGAAAACCTATATGTTTTCCATTTGTCAACTTGAATATTAAAAGAATTAATATTATTACTTTTTCTTTTATTATTATTATTATTATTATTATGAACAAAGAAGTCACACATTCTATTCTTGTATATCCTTATTCAAGGTCTCTTCCCCCTCCTGCCACATCAGGTCATTTTTTCTTCTCCACAACTCCCCATCCCCTCCCTGGGCAGACAGCAGACAGTCCCATGGTCCCACTGACCCAATATTGCTTAGTTCAATCTCCACTCCTGGCAGATCCAGCTTTCTCCCCACTCCCTCAAGAGAATTAATATTATTACAGCTTAGTACATATTTCCACTTGCACAGGTTTCGCAGCAAATATTTTATATTTAAACAATATTTATCCATTGTTTTAATGATTTAGTGCACATACAAACACACATAGTAAATCATTAAACTTGTATGTTATATACAAGTGCATTCACACATACATACTACTAGTACATTTGAAATCACAGAAGAATTTCTAGGATTCATTTTTCTCCTTCAGCCATATAGGTTTCATGAGTAATCTCAGGCAACTGGGCTTGGTGGACAGCACATATACTTACAAAGCCTCTTGTCAGCCCTTGGGGTAAATATTTTAAATGAATATATTATTATTATCAGCAAAATTAAAATGATTTCATATTAATGTTGTAGTAATTCACTTAACGTTGAGGATGTATCATATAGAATCTTATCTAATGGTTTATTACCCTCATTAGTAAGAAGAGACAATATTTCCAACAATATAGAAGATTGAACCACTAATTAAAGAAACAATGTCATCCAAAGAACAGAATGGTAGGACAGAGTTACTGGGATATGCAGAGAGAAACCTATAATATTCTGGAAAGTTTCAGAATCTTCATCAAATTTGGAAGGTGGATCTCACTGTTTTATTTTGGCACTTACAAAACATTGAATTTGTTTAAACTGGAATGTGGCAATTTGATAATATAAATCAGGTAAGTTAATGGAAAACCACTCATGCATACTTACTCTCATACGCAAAGCAGCATATAAAATTAGACAAAAGATCTGAAGAGATAGCATGGCTATAATTAAAACTGAAAGAATATTAATCTGGCCCTTAATAAACTTTACTCCCATGAGCTTAGCTTAGCTGATTCACATTTGCTTGGTACTAATTACTTAGAAGGTTATTTAGTGCTGAATTCATAATGCCCTACACATTTTTATTTTTCCTTACAGGTAGGATCCACTACAGTTTAAAACAGCAATGCTTTCTTTATGTCTCCTCTCTCTCTCTCTCTCTCTCTCTCTCTCTCTCTCTCTCTCTCTCTCTCTCTCTCTCTCTCTGTGTGTGTGTGTGTGTGTGTGTGTGTGTATGTGTGTGTGTGTGCATGCACACACATGAGTTTATGAAACTTACAGAACAAGTTTGCTGACATGTCTGTACATGAGGAGAAGATAACCATCATCAAATATCCTGGAAGAACTTACCCAGGAAACAGGTGCTTTAGATAGTATTTACATGTTAGCACACAAGGAAATGATCTTCAAAGACCTTTATGGCACTATTCACAATATTTAGTGCATAGCATTTGAAACATCTACTTCTGTGGACATAGATAAAAAATTATGATATATCCATATGTCAGATTCTCATGTAGCTGATAAGAAAAGATATAAATTTAATAGTTGGAAAATATTGGTATACAGATTAGTTTACCATTTAAATATATGAAAGTTAGAAATCCATTTAATTATGTGTCCCTTAATGACACAGTAGGGATATATCCAGAGAAGTTTGCCATTAGATTATTCTATTGTGGAAACCTCATAGAATAGACAGACACAGGCTTAAATGGTACAGGCTACTAAAGATGTAGTGGGTAGTTTCTATGCCATCTTGACACGGGCTAAGGTCATCTGGAAAGAGGAATCTTCAATTGAAAAAATGTTTTCAACACCTTGGAGCTTTTTCACATTTCACTTTTGCCCAGTGATGCCATTCCTGGGCAAAAAAAAAAGCAATTGATAAGAAATCAAGCTGAGCAAGCCAGAAAAGGAACCCAGTTAGCAGTAATTCTCTATGGTCTCTGCTTCAGTTTCTTCCTTCTTGGTTCTGTCTTCAGTTCCTGTCTTAAATTCCATTCATGATGGACTGTGATCAGGACATGTATACTGAAATAAATTTATTTTCCTCTAAATTGCTTTGGTCACAGTAATTTAATCACAGTAATAGAAATGTATCAGGACAATAAACTGGGCTCTAAAATATGTAGCATTATCTTTGATCCAAAATAAACATGGCTGTACATTTAAATGCAGGCAAATAGACCCATAACTGACCCCTAGTGTATATACATGTATGTATATATATGTATATATATTACATATACATGTATTTATATATATAAAACCAACCACAAATAAAAATAAACATTCATAAATGCTCTGCATATATGTGCAACATATATGACTTTTCCTTGTCATTTCTTTAACATAAGATTCTACATAGCATTTATTTTATATTAAGTATAAGTAGTTATTATGATTGCTTCCCACTGTCAACCTGACCGGAGTGAGAAACATTTATGAGATTGTAAAGAATGACTAGTAGGGAGTATGTAGCATTTCTAGAGAGACTAGAACATGAGGGTTTTCATGTAACTAGTAATTTCATACATTAACAGACTACAAAATTTATAAATACGATTCAAAAGTAGAGCAACTAATAATCTAGAGATACTATAATGTATATGGAAGAACGTGAAAGTTGTATACAATTTTATTAAAAAGATTTGATCATTGTTACCACGAACCATTTTCTTATTACTTACTAAGATATATATATTTTACCTAGTACTTCATACAGTAGTTTTAAAGGTCAATGTAAGTTTTGTTTATGGGAAATTGCACAAATACTGATTTCAATGACACTCTGTTTATTTGGAAATATGAATGCTCAGTAAGTTTATTGAAAAAATAATATAAGATACACAACAAGTTGATGCCTTATAAAATACAACAAATAAATGTTTAGATATCATTACCTTTCAGAAATTTAGACATAATTGCCTTATGTCTGTGCTTTGACCTTCTATAGAAAATTACTTTAGCTGATTGCATATTTACATTGATACAGACATAAATTTCCACTGGCCTGTAAAGGTTGAATCTGAATGCTAAATACTTATTCAACATTTTTTTCTATTGAGAATGCTTTAGCACAGATTATCAGATTATATACCCTCAGAAGAGCAGTGAATAATAGATTTCTCAAGGTAACTTCTAAAGGTAATTTAAATGCAATAAAACACTGGAGTAAACATATCAACTGAAATGAAGCACAGAATGCACAGGTATCAGCATAAAAATCAAATAGCCATAGCAGAGCTCTGATCTTTTTTGATTCATTAATATTTGTTCACCAAACAACCACTTTGTGAAAAAGAATATGGGGATTATTTGATATATATTGTGTACTTTATTACAGAACAATTCAAGATATCCTATCAACCTTGAGAAGTTTATAGCTTTAGATATGACTTACAAATGCCGAACTACATTTTAAAGAGCCATAAAAATATTTAAGTGCCACCAGTGAGTCCAGCTACAGAAAGCAATATCTCCTGGATCTTTGAGGTGACTGTACATGGATGAAGACACTTAGGACAATCATTTCACATACAGTTATTAGACCTTGACAAACAATGCCATTTATTGTTGTAAACACACGGAATGGTTCCTTATATGTGTACATTATTATCTTATAAAATTATCATTACTGAAATTATAAACTTTCAGGATTAATAACAAAGATGATAGAGCAAATGAATAAAGAGTAGAGAGAAAAAAACAACATTGTTTATGGATCATACACCTTGGTCCTGACAATTGCCTCAGCTGTTTACAGATTATTATATTCCAAAACTATTACTGCCAAATAAGATGCATAAATTATCATTTATTTATAATAAGAAAATTCAGGGTTAAAGATTAGCAGTTTCAAAAAAAATAAACAGCCAATTACAGTTAAAAACAGAATACTATTATAACCAGAAAGCTGTAGCCATAAAACCATTTTCTTTGTTTTGTCACATTTTCAAAATAACATAGTCAGAAGAGTAAATAATCAAATTATATTGTGTATTTTGTTGAAAAAATGTCTATATTGAATTAAAAATAACATCATTGAAAATACAAAATTTTGTATGAATGAGTAAATAAATGTTTAAAAAAATAATTAAATGCATAAGTAACACAGAAGGTGGGTAGTATAAAATTGCCTTAAAGCCTTAAGCTGGGTCTTCCACAGACTTCCATGTGCAGTCTTTCCCATTTGCCCATGACTTAAGCTGGAAATTCAATAATTAAAATATTCCAACATCAATCAAGTACCATTTAATAACCAAAGATTTTTATTTTAAGATATCAGTAAGATACACCTTTCAGTCATAATATCCCTTGGTATAAAATTCATGTTGACTGCCAGACACTAAATTTTGATTTTGAGTTAACCTATGATCTCCACTTACTAATTTCTGAAATATTTGAGTCCTAAATTTGGATAAACAATAGCGTGCCAATGGTTGAGAGCCTGGAGAAATGAAAGTTTTAGTCTGTTGTTAGCTTAGGCATAGAACTCTGCGGAATACTTTTTACTTTTGGCAAAAACAATGGGAAAAAGGCATTACCTCCCCAGTGTGGTTTTGGTACTTCCTTCTCTAGGCAAGTTCACAAAATCCAAAAGAGATCAGAATTTTTCACTAATTTCTAACCTTCTGTTTTCTCTCCACTCTGGCAATAAATTATGGAAAACATATTTGTTAAGGTTAATGTGAACTTTTTCTGAACCCTTCAAGTCATGTACTCTTAGTCATAGAAAAATGGAACTTTTCAGCTCCATTTTTAATACAAATATCAAAGACACTTCTGAATCATGCAAACATTTCTCAAAGTCCAGATTGATCAGAACCCATTCTTCCAGTAATCATATTGTAATTAGTGTTGTGATATGGTCTTGATATGTAAATATTTAACAGATGACATGGCATTGGTTTAGGTGCTTGAATGTGACTTTGCTGCCTCCTAACTTGTTTGAGCTCAATTAGATTAAAATAGAAAGATAATTGGCTGACTGGGATAAATTATTTTCTAAATGTCTGACTTTTATGATATTTATGCTATTAGCCATCAGAATGATTCACCCTTGGAGGGATGGTATGACAAGGGATTGGAGACTGTTTATGAATGGAAATGAATTTGAAATGAAAGGAGGAGACAATAGCCCCCATGGTATTCCTTCTCTCATTCTACAAGGAAAGACAAACATATCTCAAATTAAATGTTGGATTGCTTTTCCTTTGAATAGAGTCTAGAGATGTCTGATTATCTATACAACTACATCTGAAGTAGCTCTTCCCTAGTTCTTGCAATGGATCTGAATGCCTCACATTATCATGTCCTGAAATGTTCTCTTATTAGGTTTTCAAACTTGAAGTGACTAAACAAATGCAAATCATTGTTATCAAATAGGTTGTACCAAAACAAGCAGACTGGATATTTTCTATGGTTTATAGTTTGGCAGTCTCTTCCCTGGTGTTGGTTGGAAAGCTAAACCTTAAATTTAGCCATTTTTTTTCTTACACTATTGGGAAGGAATTTCGGGGCTTTTCTTGCACTAGCAAGCCTCTTACAGAGTGAAGTCTCCTACCATTGTCATTGCTGAGTACAGCTACAATAGTCATGTGCAAAGTGCAAAACCCAGGGACTGCCTTGACTTCCACATAATGAGCTGTGATATGGACATGTGAGAAACAAACTATTTCTTCCTCTTAGCTGCTCTTGTCAGAGTGTCTTATCATCATATCAGAAAGTAAACTAAACCAGTCTTATTCTTTTTTAAAATTATATTTTAAACTCTTTTCTTTAGAATGGCATACATAAATACTATAGTTACATAATTTCTATCCTTCCCTCTCCAACACCTCCTGTGTCACCCATAACTATCAAAGTAACGTTTTTTTTTTTCTTTAACTATTATTATTTAACATTTAGAAATACAAATTCATTAATGCTGTCTCTATGTATACATGTTTAGGGATAAAATTATCAGGACGCTCACCTTGGAAAAGGTGGATACTCTCTCTCTCTCTCTCTCTCTCTCTCTCTCTCTCTCTCTCTCTCTCTCTCTCTCTCTCTCTCTCTCGGCAGCAATTAATTTTATGAAGCTTACTTCCCAAATTCATTTCAACATGTTAAATGGTGTTACCATTTACCATTGTGTAGGTCTTGTTTAGATGACCTTCTTGTTGAGATTTCATAGATACAATTTCTTTGACATATATAAAAGATACAATCTCACAGCTGAGGTCCAGACTTTCTGGCTCTTCCAACCTTTGGCCCATTTGTCTAAAATGTTCCCTAAGTCTTAAGAGCTGTGTTGTTGATCTATCAAATAGGATACAACACTTGAGAATAATTCTTTAATTTTTTACCAGTTGTGGATTTCTGTAATGTTTCCATCTGCTGCAGAAAAAGAGAAGCTTCTTTGATGATGGGTGAGAGCTACACTTATCTGTGGGTATAAAAAAAGTTATTGAAATAAAATTAAAATTACTTAGTTGTTATATTGGTTGGTTAGTTGGTTGGTTAGTTGGTTAGTTAGTTAGTTAGTTAGTTGTGAAAAAATGGCTGTAGTAGTGTTTTCTCCAGATTCTATGACCTCACCAGGTATAATGTTTAAAACTGATAGAAATATCTGTTAGCTTCTCATTTTATTACCATGAATGTTTCCAAAATCCTTTCTTTTTTGGAAGTCTGTAGAAAAGCACTTTCATCTATAACTACACCACTGTGCAAAAACAGATATGTTCTTGTTCCTATATAACTGGAAATTAATATCATTGGTTAACATTTCCTCATCCTTTCTCCATGTGGTTGTATGGCATTCCATTCCATGTACATACATTTTTCTATATTCATTCATTTATCTATGAATACCTAGGTTGATTATATATCTTGGATATTGTGAATAACATCACTATAAACCTGAGTACAGATAATTCTTGAGCATATTCCTTTTTATTTTATTTTTGTGTATGTATGTATACCTTATAAGAGCAGAGATTGATCTTACAAAAGCTATTTTAGAATTTTGGAAAATTATCTATTCTGTTTCCTATATTTAAGTTTGAGTTGATTTTTATTTAATAATTATTTATATGTATGTTTGCCTGTGTGGATTTATGTGCACCACATGAATGGAAGAACCCAAGGAGGTCTGAAGAGGGTATTAGATCAGCTGGAACTGGAGTTATAGTTATAGTCCATGAGTGTGCTGGGAAACAAATCCCAGTCCTAGGCAAGAGCAGCAAATGCTCTTAATTGCTAAATCATCTCATCAGTTAATTTTTAACTGGTGAAATATATTAATTGTTTGACTTGATATAAAATTATTTGTAAATGCCATTGAATATAAATTGCTTAGGAACTTTGGGAAGATAGTGGCTTACATTTTCTTTCATTCTGCCCTCTTTGCTTTCATTGAAGCAGATTTTGCAAGAGTATCATGTATCTTTAAATTTTTTGGTAGAATTCTCTAATGAAGCCATCCACATATAGAGTTGTTTTCAGCTTCTTTAATGCTTATAGTACTAACCATGGAGTTTAATTCTATTTAGATGAGTTTCTGTAATTTAATAGCCTTGAATGAATTGATTTATTGATAAACATTGATTTTCTCATATTAACTTTGTTATAAATGCCATTTCTGTATTTCCAAGGCTTCTTGTTTTGTGATGTTTATTTATTTTAATCTTTTGTCATCATTATTTTAACATTTACCTGCTTTAAATTTATTTGACTTTTGGTTTTCTAGGTTTCTAAAAATTAGATGTTGTCTAAAGACCTTTGTTTATTTTTTAATATAAGCATATGTCCCATAAGCTTTATTTTCAAAACAGCTTTGTGTGCACTCCAACATTTCAGATATTTGACTTGTGGAGGTTTTATCCCTGTGCAAATCCATGTGAGCCTTTGAGATTCTTATTTGGACCATCAGGTTCTGAGAAGCTTGTTTTTCTCTCTTTTATTGGGAAGATATATCTTTTTGTTGTCTTCTCTTCTTTACTAAATTTATTTTATTTCATTGTGATAAAAGAGCATACTTCTTATTATGTAAACGCTCTCAAAGTTTTAAGATGTGTTATAACCTTAAAAAGTTTGGTCTATGTTAGGAATTGTTTTGTGGGTGCTGGAAAATGTGTATTTAATTTCTATTGCATAAAGGATTTTCTATAAATAAAAATAAATTTTGTCATCTTAGTTATAATTGATGATCAAGTCTTCTTTATTTTTGACTATCTGCCTTAAAGTTCTATAAATTTCTAAGAAAGGAATTCTTCAGCATTCCTAACTACAATTCATTTCCTAACTACAAGAATATTTTGACTATTTTATAAAAGCCATATATACGTATAAAATTGTGTATGTGAGTGTGTAATCCTACAACATACCCATAGCACAGGAAAATTTTACAATGTTTCTTAGACATAAAGTTTCTTTTACCTTTACTAAGTAAAAAATAGAAGTTTTATGGAGGCATGTAGTAAAACAAGGACTTACAATGTTGTGAATGGAGCCTGACTTATCTAAGTTTTACAGTTTCTAGGGCTCACTGATTTTCCCTATATGAATTTACTTTTGCTATTTTATTATTACTACTTCAATCAGATTAAATGTGAGACAGCTCTTTACATACTTTAGATCTTTTCTACAACTATGAAAGCCTGAGAAACAATTGAGGGATCATTCTCCCTCATAATGTTACATTATTTAATGAAGCACAGAGGATTTTGTTGGCTAAGTAGTCTGAAATGGAAGTTTTATAATGTGTCCAAGATTCAAAAATTGCTGAATCAGTACATCTTTATGTAACAGCAAAACAAGAAAAGTGCAGCAAGAATGTTGAACATGGTTTTAATTAAAAACATTTCTACAGCTGGAAGTTGACTTACCCAGTGTTTTAAAGTTCTTATTTTTTTTAAAAAAAAAAAATCTCCAAACACTTAAAAACAAAATCTACTCTTTCTTGTGACAAATGTTTGGCTGTTTCAGATGATTTTTTTTAAATCAAGAATCATTTTTATCTCATATTATTAACAAAGATGACTGCTTTAATTACATGTCGCAGTCAGCTAACAAAGGGGGTGTGTGGAATGAAACCTTGCCCCCTTCTCCCTGGAGTGTGAGCTCAACTTTGGGAAAATAATAGAAGCACTTATGTAAGAGATTAGTTCCTGATGTTTATGCAATTCAGTCTACAATGTTTTGCTGTTTGCTTAAAATCAAAACCAAAGTTTGTTCTTTTAGTCTTTGTCTTTTGTATGTGTACGTACCATGTCACAGCCTTAGAAATGGCCTCAAGCATAAACCCTGTTAGTAGTTTCTAACTTTCATTCCGTTGTGTCTGACAATATTTTCTCTTTCATCCTAACTTATCCCTCCTCTGGCAAGTGGGATCTTCTTATAAAGAAGAGGCTAATCAAAAATAAATAAATAAATAAATAAATAAATAAATAATAAAAAAAATTCCTGACCATTTCCAATTTCCAAAAAGAGTACTAAGTTTGAAATGTTATGAACTGTGTTGAAATTTCTTCCGTCCTTAGAACACTTTGATAAACTACTTTGAAAGAGTTTTGCTATTAAAAAAAAAAAGGACCCAGAATCCAGAATTCTCCTATTGCCTCATATTTTCACATGGTTGCCCTGGGAGCCTCTGGGAAGGAACATCTGGGAGAGCTCTGGTTACAGAATCTAGCTATTTGGAACACAAACCCATTTTAATCCCAGCTTTTCTCAGTGCAGAATATCATGTTCTCATCATTTTATCTCCATTCAGATCAACATCATGCCCCAAAACTTGTAAATGCATTTACTAAACGTCTGTTCTGAGTAACTGCATTTCCACATCACATATGGGAAATATGATATAACTGCTTTCCTCCCACTGCAGCTGACAGTGTTAGTAAATACAATATAAAGACAGACAAGGGATACACTATAGATATCATGGGCTCAAAGACAATTGTTTTTGTTTGAATCATTGCTAACTAATGTGAAAATGATCAGGTTTCCTTCTGGCATTTTCTTTCTTTCTTCCTTTCTTTCTTTCTTTTGCCTAGAATATTCCTTTTTTATTTATTATGAATAAAGTCTTAATTTTTATCCATATATCCCCTTGTTCAAACTCCCTTTCCCCTCCTGCTCATTCCGGCATTTTCACATGCACTATGCACTTTATTTAGCTTGATTCTCTGCTTTATCTCCTTGCCTGCAGGCTGGCAGCTCTGACCCTCTCATCCCACTCCACTAACTCCCTCTTTCTTGTCTGATGGAGTCTATTGCCTTCTCACTGCACCTTCTTAAAACTACTCCCCTGCCACAGTTCCCTTTCTCGATGTATGATCTATACCAGTACTAGGGCTAAATAAATATAAACTTATGGAACTTAGAATCTGTGTAGGCATCAGAACATGTGGCACCTGTATGACTCTGTGTTTATTTCTTACTTTATCACTTTCATGGTATAACATCAGTAATACTTAACAAAGACCTACTCATTTAGTGAAACTTTAGATACATAAACATTATTCTTGGCACAGGCACAAATGTAGCACATCGTTAGAACTTAGTGATGTTTTCTTACCCACTTTTTTTTTTGCTGTATGTGTGAATTCATATCTTGAAACTCTCTTCCCTTTTATTGAAAATAAATTCTTTTCCCTCTCATTACTCCTTCCAGCTCTTCTTCATCTCCTGTTCCACCCAAACCAACTCCCTCTGCTTCACATTAGGGAAAAAAAAAGGTTTCATTGAAGTTGAATAAGGCAAAGAAAGCAAAGGAAAGAGCTCAAGAAATGGAACAAAAATCAGAGTGCCACTCATTCACAATAAACTGAAAGGTATAGTGTGTACACCGAGCACCTGGTATAGACCCTTGTGTAACCTATGCCTGATGCTTCTGTCGCTGTGAGTTCGTATGACTTTGCTCAGTTGATTTAAATGGACTTGCTCCCTAGTGTTTTCCATTACCTCTGATTCTAACGACCTTTCTGCATTCTCTTCTAATGACATTCCATGAGTTCTGAAAGAAGAGATTTGAAGGAGACATCCCATTTATACTTGTGTGTTCTGAGATCTCTATTATCTATCTATCTATCTATCTATCTATCTATCTATCTATCTATCTATCATCTATCTATCTATTTTTCGTTGTGAAATATCTGGCTGTGGGTCTCTGTATTTGTTTTTGTCTGCTGCAAGAAAGTTCCCTGACCATTGTCAAATAAAGTAGTGATCTCTGAGTTTAGTAGGATCTCACTTGGAGTCATTTTATCACTATATTTATTTCCTTTTTAAGACAGGAGGTGTTTAATTATACCTCAGGTCTCTGGGCTAATTAGCTTCTGGTTCCTGTTTATCCAAGCAATGTCAGGTATGGGTTCCTTCTCATAGTGGGGCTTAAGTCAAACCAGAATTTGATTGGTTACTTCTACAAGCTTTGTGGCACCATTGCCCTAGCATATTCTGCAGGCAGAAGAGCATTGTAGTTCAAAGGGTGTGTGGCTGGTTTGGTGTTTATGTTTCTCTTTTGATAAGCTCAGAGTACCTTCCTCTACCAAAAACACTAGACTATAGGATGAAGGTTCTACATATGCACCTGATAGACTTCTCCATGCTCAATGAGTTGGGCAGAGAAGTAACCTACAAAGTAAAAAAGAATATTTTTAAACTCCACATTCAGTAGAAGATTAATTTCCAAAATCTATAAAGAACACAAGGAATTAGATATCACAAATAAATTACACAATTGAGGAAAGTGGATCTGCCTGGAGTGGATGCTGAACTAAGCCACCTTGGGACTTTGGGACCTTGGGATCTCCTGCCCTTGCTGGGAAGGAGATAAGGAGATGGGGAGAAAAGAGATTGACTGGGAGGGGCTGGAGGGAGAAGAGAGTTTGAACAAGAGAATACATGGATAAAAAAGTAAGACTTTATTCATAATAAAAAAGGAAAAACTAAAAATAAAAAATAGGGCACATATCTAAACAAAATTTCTCAACAGAAGAAACTCAAATGGCTAAGAAACACTTAAAGAAATTTTCAACATCTTTAGTCTTCAGGGAAATACAAATCAAAACTACTTTGAGATTCCGTCTTATACTTGTCAGAATGGCTAAAATCAAAACTATAAATGACAGCTCATGCTGGTGAGTATGTGAAGCAAGGGGAACACTTTCCTATTGCTGCTGGTTGTGAAAACTTGTACAGCCACTATGGAAAGCATTGTGGTGCTTCATTAGAAAAATGGAAATCAATCTACCTCATTCCAGATATACAACTCTAGGATGTATAACCAAAGGATGCTTAATCTGAACAAAGGACACTTTCTCAACCATATTCACTGCTGTTTTACTACAGCTAGAAACTGTAAAATGCCTAGATGTTCCTCAACAGAAGAATGTATAAAGAATATGTAATATATTTGCACAATGGAGTATCACTCAGATGTTAAAAACTGACACCACCCATGGCTCCTCTTACCACTGAGGGCCATGTAGATATGCAAGGTCTGGCCAGCCACCGGAGATTATGTTGATATATAAGGGCCATTCTTGGGCCATACCAATATAGATGACCTGCACTGCCACCAGGATTATGGTGATGTCCAGGCCCAAGCTGCTGCCAAGGGCCATGTCTGGCTGGTTCTGTAGTCAGTCCTGCTGCAGCGAGCCCACTCCTGACAGGAGAGATGGCCCCACCTCTTACCACAGGCATGGAAGAGTTGGCTCTCCTCCTCACCTGAGGGAAGGGGTGGTCTTAGCAGCCCAGACTGACCAAATCTGCTACCCTAGAGATCCAGGGCTTTGAGTTGGTTCAACCAAACATCTACCCCATCTATAACCTGCCAGAGTCTATGAATGGAAGGTCCTGCAGAACTATGACCACAGGATCTTCATTACTCAGGCAACAGTAGGATATACTAGAAGAGTTCAGTTGAGGGTCCAGTGATGATGCTGAAGCAGAAACCAGAGATCCTGAACCAGATCTACAACTCATTGCAATGAACATTTGCAAGTAAAGATATTTGAACAAAAGGGGTTATTGCATGACAAACCGAAGTTCCAAGTGCCTCTCAGAGAGGTGAGAAATACAGAGCAGTGAAGTGTGATTTTGTTAATATACTTTTTATCTCCTTTTAGGGAGATATTACATGGGTGAGGGTCAGATACAGAGAGACGAGGACATTAGAGGGATTGGGGTGCATGATGTGAAATTCCCAAAGTTTCAAGAAAAATTGTGCTAAAAAAAATAACATCAAGAAATTTGCAAACAAATACATGGAACAAGAAAAAATAAACAACTACAACAACAATGAAAAACCATTCTGAATGTGGTAACCCAAACCCAGAAAAATAAATATGATATCATTTATTACATGGATATTAGCCATTAAGTAAATGATAAGCAAGCTACAATCCATAGACACATAGAGCTTAGGTATAGAGGAAGGAACAAGTGGAGGAACACGAAGATATTCCTAAGAGGGGAAAATAGTTTAGATTTTATGGGTGAACCTTGGTGGGAGGACAGGAGTGGGAGGAACAGATGTGAGGAGGAGAGAAAGCATTGAAGGAAGGAATGCAGAGAGAGAGCTGGAACTGAGAGGCATTGAGGTAGTATGGAAACCCAGAGCACTAGAAATGCCTAGAATATATTAAGATGTTCCAAACAAAGGAATAAGAAGGCATACCAACTAGCCATCTCTTTTTACCTAATGAAGCTTCCAGTTATATCCAGTTGAGTTGTTGACCCAAAGGATCCCATGGAAATCCCTGAAACATCCCAACTTGTTGCAAAGACAATAGGTTGCTCTCAACAAGCTGACAGCAAGGTCCTACTTCATTTGCAAATTTTTAACTTTTAAACTATATCTTTATTTCTAGAATAAACATTATGATTGATATTGTTATCTTTTTGAACTGTTTAGAGTATCACTTTTCTTCTTACTTGTATCAAAACTCAAGCTGAACGTTGAGTTCTAGTGGATGTGCACTTTTGTTGAACTTTTGGAACACTGCTGTAAATAAAAATCTTCTTCTAAAACCCAAACTCATTATTCAGCATGAGTTTGGACAATCAGCATTTTAAATAAGAAAATATATAATGCATTTTTATAATAAATTTGTTTTCTGAAAGTTGAGAATTTAATAAATGTGACTTATAATATGATACCTTTAATGAAAGGTATTATACATAAATGTAATGTTTAAGAAACAAACTTATGGAAAATAGTAATTACACCTGTTACATCATTTTAACATATATTTGTGTGAGATCCTGGTGATGAAACTCAGCATGTTGCAAAGTTAAACAAGTGTTCACCATTGAGCTGTATCTCAAAACATCATATATGAATGAAAAACAAACATTTTAATGCTACACTTTTCCAAGATAGAAATTTATTTAATTAAAGAAAAGACAAGGATGTTAGACCCTACAACAAACACTATTACTAAGGAGATGAAGCACCAACTTCTGTTTCCTGAGTCATTTCTACCTCAAGTTAAGATGAGAATAGATGAGTTACTGAAAAACTCACAAACGTTATTATGGAAATCTCTAGCTAAACAACAGGGTTATTGGCTTTCATTGCTTCTGTACTGATTTTGCTATTAAGGTGAAGGGCTGTGACATGTATACTGACTGCTCCCAGACTGGGTGAAATAAATAGATTAAAAAGGAATCTATGCCTTTCTGGGGTTGTCAGCACAGGCAGAAGTAAAACTGCACACAGCAGTTAGAGATTGAGGAGACAGGTTTCTTTTGTCTTATGCAAATAGTCGAGAAGATAAAAAGACCAGGACAGGACAAGCAAGCTAGCATTTGATACTGATGATGTACTTTAACATCTCATTCTTTTCCTCACATCATTATCTTAAAAGAAGAACTATGTTGTTCCCTAATATTTAAGAAAGAGAAAAAATGCTCAGGCCAGAACAACTACCCTACTTGCACTAAGTCTTGGGTCTAATCACTTATCTTATATTTCTATTTCTCACTTTGACTTCCAAAACACAATAGAATGCTGAATCTTTGGTCATTATAAGGCTATCCTGACATCTCTGACATAATAATTTAAGACTATTTCCTTTGATTTACCTAAATAAGATAGTTGTTCTTCATCAACATACCCTTCTCTTTATAGTCTATGACTTAATCTCTGTTCATAGCCTGCAATGGGCCACATAATCCTCTTTCACAGAGGATATACACATATGCATTTTTATATATCTTATATCACAGCTCATCTATGTACATACCTTACCTCTATGGGTCCTGTGCTTTTCAGGACATAATTAAAAAGTTTTCCAAGCAGGATTGTTTTATATTAAAGACTCTTGAGTGGTTACATATAATTAGTTGGTTTCCAAGAGTTTTCCTGTTGACATGGAAGCCACGTAATCTTAGCTCTATAGCAACATTCTATGCTGAGGCCTCTATCTAAGCTTAGTTTCTGAAATTTGCCAGTCTCTCATATATAGCCTGGGACTATGTCAGCTAATTTTTAATTTAATAATGACCTATTTTTTCTGTTTCTTGTGAAGATAAAAATTAATGTAGAATTTAATTTGGAAATAATAAATTTCTAACATGTGGATGGCTCTGGACAAACACTGCACAGTGTTTAAAAATAAGATGAAAGTCTTCTTTTTGAAAGGACATCTAAGGGCCAGAGGGATGACTCAGTAGACAAAAGCACATGCTGTCATCCCTAGGACCCACAGTGAAGAAGGAAAGAATCTATTCCAGTAAGCCAGTGTCCACATTTCCTTCATGTGTGGCAGAATTGCACTGACATGTACACATGCAAACACAAACTAAATAATTAAATACAATAACTTCTCATATTAACATACAATAATAGGTGGAGGAGACATGACAAGATAATTTCAAACATGAAGTCTGTGGAGGGGGAAGGGAGTTTGAACAAGGGAATACGTGGATAAAAAAAATATGATTTTATTCATAATAATAAAAAAGGGGGACCAGAGGGGTCAGGAGTAGAAACAGACCAGGAAAAAAAATTTCTAGGCCCAATTTGGGCAAAATTAATAGATGTACAGAAATTATGTTTTACATTCAATACTAAAAAGCTTTTTAAAGTTTTAAAATAATCTCAATTTTACCTCCTCGTTAATAAATAGCAAAATATCAAAAAAAGAAAGAAGAAGAAGAGTAACATTTGCCATGAATGCAACTAAGAGGAAGTCATGATAGACTACAACCATTAGGAACAGAGTAGCGACATTAAACATTATCTTGTCTAGTAGTTCTCAAACTTCGTGAGAGTCAGAATCCTCTAGGACGTTCACCAATACTCAGATTATTTAGCAGCATTCCTAAAATTCCTGATTCAGAAAAACTTCAAAATAACATTTGTTGCAAGTTCCCAGTAAGGATAAGAAGAAGCTCTTGCCAGTTAGCCAAGGTCTAATTTATGCATTCTCCATTCATAGGTGAGAAATGGACCAAAGAGAGATGAAAACTTGCTGAAGTGGCCATAGCATGTTAGTGGTGGAGCTAACAAAGCTCCAAACTCTTGGTTACATTTATTTTCATTCTCTTACTACTTGTTTCTTTGAGCAACAAATTTAAATTGTTTTATTCTCCCCTCTCTCCCTGCTTGTTTCTTCTTTTTTGTTATTGTCTAATGATAGAGTCTGGTCATGCAATCCAGCCTGGCCTTGAACTCAAGATGCTCCTGGTTCATGTTTTTGGGCCCTGAGATTTTTATTGATATTCAACCACAAGTGTATGTAGTGTATCCCACACTACCATGAAATAAAATAATAATTTGGAATGAAAATAAATTTCTCAATTTATTTTAAACTTTTTCATTGCTGGTATAAAATAGATATGCATCTCATTCATGTTTCTTGCTTTCCATAGTCATTTTAATAAATTAAAAAAAGAGAAAATTCAATTAGTGATGAGTTAAGAAATAATAGGGCAGAAATCTTATTTTCCTCTAAAGGTTTGAAGGGTTTCAACTTCAGAGATAGCCTCTAATGAACATAAAAACCTTCAAGTTTATGCTTTGGCAAAAACTACATAACAATTTTGTTTGAGGGGAAATTAAAAAAATATTTTTCCAAAGAATTTAATTTCCTCAGTCTTATTTCTATTCATTATGTTTACCCTCTAAAGATCATCATATGATTTCTAGAATTAAACTCATCTGTCCTTATTTTCTACAGAAAATCTCTCAACTATGGACTCATTATATAACTACAGGCTGTTCCTATACTGGACTTAAGTCCATACCCATGGATAATAGATGGGTTTCCCATCTCATATTTTAGATAGTGCAAACAGAGGACATCATGATGTGATTATAAGATTGATGTAAATATTTCTGCAAAATTTTCACTGTTCACATTGGACCCTAGATTTGAGGTGATTTAATATTTGCACTTTTATCATGTTCTGGCCTTCTAGACTGAAGATCACTGAATCATTAGACATTGAGATGGGTGGCTTTGTTGCGGCTTTGACTTGAACATCTATGATAAGGAAGATCCAAGAGACAGTAGAATAGGCTTATGCTATGGGGCTGATATCCAAGGAAGGAGGGAGGTGGAAAAACAATCAGGGTCCAGGATAGGTGTCAGAATATCTTGGCCATGATGGTAGAAGAGAGCAAAAAGGGCATTTTCATTAGACCGTTTCTAGTGGCAAGGAAGCATTACTCCAACTGTCATTTATAATTTGCAAATAAAATGCGATCTTAATATTAACTTGTCATAGTGAGGATGCAGTACTGGCCTGGGATGATCCTTATGACTGAGTTTATAATCCTGATCATGCAGGGATTGCATCTTGGAAGAAAAAGTCACTTATTTTTCCTGCATGGTCAGAATTACAAGCTCACAGTCAAGGAGATTGTGCAGATCCATGCACAGATAGGCTACAAGTGGACTCGGTGGATTTTAAAAATGAACACATAAAGTCAAGAAGAAAAAAAGGGTAATAACAGGAATAAGGGAGAAATTTAAGCTCTGGAATAGGGTGGATTTGATAATGACACATAAAATGTATGTAGTAAATTATCAAACAAAAAGTAGCTTTTAAAAGTGTAGCAATGGAAGTTAGCAACTGTACTTCTCATACCAAATATTACCTCCAAACATGTCCCAATAGTCTGCTACCATGCAGAAACTTCTCTTTTATACAAGAACTGAGGAGCTCTCTATCTCTTTTTTTCTTTGGCTCTCTCTCTCTCTCCCTTTTTCTAGGTCTCTCTCTGTGTCTCTGTCTCTATCTCTCCATGTTTCTCTCTGTCTCTGCCCATCTCTCTCAAAGGCTGTTAAAATAAACTGGATACTAAGAACTTCTCAATGCCATGGTTCCACCATGAAACAGGCCATCTTGGAGAGCATGTAAGTTTATAACTGTGGATCTCTCTCAGGCAAGTCTTTCCTTGAAGCTAGTGAAAATAGATGGTGTCAACACGTGCCTATAAAGCATATAAATAACAGAAGTGTACTTTGGACCACACAGATTTTACAGGAGTAGTTCAGAATTCCAAGAAAAAATAAGATTCAGACACATACTATTGGCTGCTGGCTGGAAACATATAGAGGGCAGACACAGTACCAGGACCAAATGCTCTCAGAACAATATAGGAATAAAGAACTGAAATCTGGTGCTCAGGCCTGAATCCTCTTTCTCCCACTCAGAATATTAATATCAGCTGTCAAAGAGATTTGAGAAGAAAAACGAGGAAATCTTAAAAATTTAAGCAATATGGATACTGGAACAGAAAATAAAATGAATAAATTTTAAAAACAACAATCAATAACTACTAAGTTATTTAAACTTCTGTGAAGTAAACATTTGAGGAAATAATAGAAACAGTAATAGAAAAACTTACAGCATTGGGGAAAAGGATGCTTTACCTATTCTTCTTTGATAATTATTTTTCCTTTCTTCTGTTTGATATTCTACATACATTCTATATCCTGCTAATCTATGGGTTGTTCATTTCTTTGTTTTCCTTCACATAGAACATGATGCCATTAGGCATCAACAATTCAATAGTGATGTGTCCTTCCACAAGAATTTCCTTTATCTGCATTCAGCTCTTCTATAAAAAAATTCTCCAGCATTTCTGAAGACTAATTCTGTCTAGCCTACCCACCTCATCTTTACATCTTGGTTCATCCAATTTTCTTTTAGACTTATGTATATATATAAGACTTATATGTATATATATATTTGTTATATTCTCACTCTCAAACTTTCAAAAGTCTATCCAATACACTCTTTCTAACTGGTATTTTGAAAACCTGTGTCTTCTCAGTATTAACAAAGCAGAATTAACAAAGTCCATAAATGACCTGATACCAAAATCTGAATGACCTTCAATACTGAAGTAATTCTTTCTATGCTCTTGAATCTTATAAAATATTTCCTAGCTTCTTTTCTTACATGTTTGCTGAAAATTTTTTCTGTTATTCTAATGTGTAAGTTCCAAATTTATACCTTTTCTTCAGTCTATACCTTCTCTCCTGGGACCTTATTCACCAAGTATCAGCACAGTGACATTCAACTCTGTAGCTTACCAACCCACATTTTTACACAGTACCTAACATCTAAGAACTACTTGCTGCCTGGCATCTTCAACGAAATCATTTATTGGAAGTTGTGTTTTTCTTTGCTTCCAATGAACTTTTGCCTCTCCTTTCTTGTTCTGAATGGGGCCACATGATCTCCCAACTAAGAGACTAAAGAATCAAGTAAACATCTGCTCCTTGTTGACTATTTTCAGTTGGTTACTAAGCTGTTAATATCTCATGCATGTCTTCCTGGTTTTCTTACTCAGTCTTCTCCTTGCATACTCTCCTTTACATGCTGCCAAGATAGCTTTCTCTAGTAAATGCAAAATATAAGTCCAAGCATGTCATTTTCCCATTAAAAATTCCCCAGAAGTTTCCCATCATCTCCAAGATTAAAGCTAAATTACTGCCACATCTGTAAAAGGCATATAGAAACCTGCATGCCTTGGTCTCAGCATACTTGTGCAACCGCACCCAAACTATTAAATAAACTACTTAAAAGTCCTCCAACAATTACGGTTGCTGTATGCTCTTGAACTTTTGTTCATAGTATTTCTACTAGATAAACTCACATTTTCATTTTCTGTTTAGCCTCTAAAATCCCCTTTACACCATTTGAAACACATGAAACCATCATCTACTCAAATTTATATTATGTCTGCCCAATCTCCACTGAATAATTATATCTTAAACATAATTTAAGCTTTGTATTTTTTTCACAAAATATTGCAATTTTTCACTTTATTTCTTGCATTCCCATATTTTTCTTAAAAATAAAGATTGTCTTCCTGTCCCTTCTATTCTCAGGACTAGAATAAATTTGTTCTTTTTTTCTCCATAAATATTTATTTGAATAAATTCAATTTCAATATATAATGATTTTAGAGTAAGATATTTTATGTGAAACATATTTTATTTATAAGTAAATAACAAATTTTCCATCTTAGACTTAAATAAAATTCTTGATGATATATCTTCTATACCCATAGCCCAGAGTATACTTTATGTATGTTCACAAGAACATTTTCATGTACGTTTCAGAAGAACGAATTGCATGAATTTTGTTTTGAAGTCTATGTTTTGCAGATAGATGATGTCTTTTATATAACATGGATGAACACGATCCTCTGGTATTTGTTTTTACAAATGTAATAGTATGTGAAAGCAGAAAATGTTCATTGAATTATTTCAGTATATGACAGTTATAGGAAAAGTAGCAGCTGAATTTATCATATCGCTTTGGGAGTGAGCATACAGAAAACTATTGTAGTGAATGGGCAGGAAGACCTACAGTAAATATTCGTTTATGTTAGATCAATTGAAAGTAAGCAACTCTGAAGGGAAGGAGAATTAAACAAGGATATTCTATAGACATAGATGAGGAACTTTATATAAAGTAAGCTATATACAAAGAGTTGTATATGATAGATTTTAACTTACATGAAAGATTGCCTAAAGAAGAGAATCACAATTGAAGAGGCAGGAGAATAGTCAGGTGATATACATTATGATAAGTGATAAGTAGGAACATCTGTGTCCCTTAGCATGGGAAAGTTAAGAATTTGTATAGTAGAATCAATGTTTTGAAAAATAAAAGTAAAATAACACCTATCACAACATTTGTTCTGTACATCCAGTCTCTAAAGTCTGTTCCTATTTTAGAAGCTTCGCTATATGCTGAGTCTTGGTTTTGGTACATTGATTATTCATACAAAACTTTTAAAACTTTGCTTTCAGCATCTCTCAAAGTTATATCAGAATCTCTGTCAGCTCTTACCTGACTGTATGCAGTCTCAAAATAAAAGTGTTTAAAGCTGTCTGTTGAGCAATCACTTGTGGCAAGAGGGTAGGAGCATGACCAATGTGTCATGATGCCAGAGCAATGCCTGCCTTAATGGGTAAAGGCATCTTATGCCAAACTTGATATCCTGAATTCAGTGTCTGAGACCCACATGGTGGAATAATAGAACCAAATCCTACAGGTAGCATGAATTCGGATTGTACTGAAAGAGACTCAGAGCCAAATATCAGGGAAAGGCTGAAATAACAGAAAGAGGAACCATCACAGTCAAATCTCACCCAGCTGTCTACCAACTTCGTCAGCCTCGCTCCTGGTTGCTTCTTCCTCTGCTGGTTTCCTATGCTGCCTTAGATGCCCTTCTCTCCAGCTGTATCCCATCCAGGTTAGGATTAAAGGCAGGAACTACTCTATTTGGTAGTCAGCCTTGAACCCACAGAAACGCAGAAAGTTCTGTACAGAGTTATGGGATTAAGGGGGTAAATCAACCTTAAGAGAGAAAGCACTCCCAGGCTTTCTCTGTGCTGGGATCAAAGGTGTGTGCCATTGAAACCCAGCTGTTTGGCTTTGTACTCAAAGATCAAGAAATTCCTGAGCTGTCTGCCTACGTTTTGACTATGTGTTGATCTCTGTATATTTTAGGTTTTATTAAATATGTAACATATCACCAAACCTACAAGTTCCAGGAAGGGCAGCAGCTGAGGTTGTGCCAATCTATTATATTTCCAGTATCTATAATTCTATATTGCAACATATATGTACACCTACCAGTGGCTTCACAGGGTCTTTATGGGACAAATTCATTAATAAAATTTTATAATATTTATAATAATTATATATTGACCATGGTGATATAGTTATCAACTGTAGGCAGTAAACATTATTTTAGGAAATTGTTTTTGACGAAATTCATTTGTGTTGGCTTATGTTCTCAAAAATGAGACTTCTGACTTTTTGTGTTTCTTTCTAATATAACCCAAACTGCAATCTCTTATTAATGTTACACCAAATATTATACTACATGTATATTGTATAAATATAGGTGGTTGCTAAAAAGTAAAACATGGATCTGTGAAGAGTATAAAACATGAAATAACTGCAAACCAAAGCAGATAGTTTTAGCACTCAGGTGAAGGACGGGGCATATAATGCACAATTGATAATTATTTCTGAGTTATGGTATCAATCAGGAAGTTTCAAAGAAAATACAAATTTTTAAGAAAGAAATTTTTAATTCTGGAGAGAGAAGCAGGATTTTGGATAAGGCAATGGCTAGAGTCAAGGATATGTAGACTTCCATTGGAGATTATTGGACAAAGTCAGAATACCTAGATGCAAAGGAATCAGAAACAAAGAAGGTAAATGTTTTCTGTGCCTCTCTCTGTTTCTCTGTATCTGTGTGTGTGTGTGTGTGTGTGTGTGTGTGTGTGTGTGTGTCTGTGTCTGTGTGAGCTTTTTAGATGTAGTTCCTCAGACTCTCCTTGTGAGTCTAATTGCTCTCTCTCTTTCCCTCCCTTTGTCCCTCCCTCCCTCCCTCCCTCCCTCATTTTGAGAAAGGTCTTCAAGTATCTCAGGCTGGTCTGAAACTATGTAACTCAGTCTGGTCAAGAATTCCAGATCCTCTACCTTCAACTTCTCAAGTGCTGAGATTACAGACATGCACCATCATATGTGAATATGGATCACTGTTTACCTCATCTGAAATGAAGTATAGAGGAGTATGGTCTACTTGAAAGACAATGGGGAAAATTTTATATAGAAAAACAGAGAGATCACAGGCACATACTTGAATGTGCCAGGGATTTGCCTACCATGTTAAATTTTGATCTATCAGAGTATAAATGGTCAGTTTGGTTGGGTCCCATTTCACTCAATTCCTTAGGTAGCAGCTAAACTCACTTCAGATTTACCCTTGTCTTATGGAGTACAAACTAGTGTTCAAACAATAAAGTTGAGCATCGGGTGGATATAGAAATGACTTCTTCAAAATAATTGTTATTAATGAGTTCAATATCCAAAACCAAATTAAGACATTGTTTTCTAATACAAGGCAGATGAACTCAAACCTTGATCTCTGCACTCCATCTTCACCAAAGTTGCCACATTTTTCAAAAATAAAAGATTACCCCAGGAATACTCAAATGAGAATAAATCATACTAACATCTTTTTTAATTCACAAGCATGTAAAATCAATGATTGTTTGGGCCACCTGATCTATATTGTGATATAAAGAGGTACAGATCACTAAATGAGCTACATACATAAAATCTTCATCAAAATTCAAAACAATTAAGAAGAAATGGGAAATGAATATTATAATTAGGAGGACAGAATTATTTTTAAAATCAAAAACTAGTTTGTTTGATGTTACTACTACTTTAGAAGGGCAAAATATATGTTATATAAATTATTGTTTAACAAACAAGATACAAGTATTTGTTTTTATTAGTTATAGATAAAAGAGAAAGAGTATAAAATGTATTTCTAATTCTATGTGGAAAATCACACTGATGTGGGATGTCTTTCTCTACTCTGCAAGTATGCTTTATTATTGGTTAATAAAGGAACTGTTTTGACTTCCCAGAGAGCAAGATGTAAAAATACCAGTAAGCCACAAGTCACATGGCAATACAATAAATAAAAAGAAAAGGGTTGAGGTAAATTGTAAGAGCTAGCAAGTAATAAGACTGAGCCACAGACCTAAAAGTTTGCAATCAATATAAGCTTTTGTGTGATTATTTGGAACTAAACAGCTGCAGAACTGCAAGTGGAGACCTCAGGCCAGACAGGCAGGAAGATTGTAGCTAAATCACACCTACATAAGAACTATACAATTAAAAATATGTTACAATGAGGGACCTTTCTTTCCTTAGGACACCATGTAAAATACACTGAACTATTAACATGAAGAATTTAGTTCCAGATGATGCAGGACCTAATTAGACTTAGTAATGGGTGTGGACATTTTTCAGCAGAAAATTTTAAGAGTATAGTTTACTAGCTTCCTTTCCTGAAGTTTAGTAAGAGTGCAAACAAGTTTGTTCTTTTTCTTATGCTAAACTAAACAAAGAAAACCATTTCTAAATCTCCTCTGATGCAAAAATGCCATGTGCCATCTTTGGAAGGACCCTTTGAGGAAGAGAAAAATCCTAGAATATTGGTGAGAAACTACATAAAGCTACCTATGGATTAAATCATTCTTACCCCTGATGTATGATGACTGAGATACAAGTTTTACTTTGGATCTAATAGAAAACTATTAAAGCACAAGAAGAAATGTAGAAAAAAGGAAGGCAGAATAAAGGAAAGAGGGAAGGAAGAAAGAGAACCCTGAAGACTTGTCCCCATATGAGAGACTAGGTTTCTCATGACATTGGATTGTTGCTGTTTTTGTTGTTTTGGGTGAGGTTTTTTTGGTTTGTTGACTTCTTGTGTGTAGATGTGTTGTGATTTTTTTTGTTATTGTTTTTATTTTTGTTTGTTTTGAAACAGGACCTTACTATGTAGCTCTAGTTGACCTGGAACTCACGTTGTAGAGCATGCTGGCCCCCAGTTCACAGATTTACACCTGATTCTGCCTCCCAAATAGTGGAATTAAAATCAAGTCCCACCATATCTGTCTTCATATATATATATATGTGTGTATATATATATATATATATATATATGTATGTGTGTGTTTGTGTGTGTTTAATATATATTTGTTTAATGTTCTTCAAATGTTGCTTAGCCAGCTTGTCTTTGTTTTGTTTTATTTTTATTTGTTTTTATAAGTTCTTTGTGTTTCCTACATGCCTTGTTCATTGTCACTACCACTTTTCCTAGATCTACCCAGCCATCCTTTCTCATACTATGTTGTGTCCTCTTTTTTAAGAAAAATTTTTGCTGCACCCAATATTCTCAGATGTGTCAGATGACGACTAGAGAGTAGCTAACCTACAACTTTTAGGGAAATCTTTTTTCTTTCTCTTCTACCAGATAACAACTGCCCATAGCTCCAGGAGTAGGGATGGGATTCTGTGCCTATTTCCCACTCTGTACTAGAATTTTGTCTGTCTTGAGCCAGCACAGGCTTTGAACAGGCTGACCCAAATGCTCAGAGTTCATATGTACAACTGTCCTATTGTGTCTAAAAGACAACATTTCCTCCTTACCACCTCTGGCTCTTACATTCTTTCTGTCTCCTCTCAATAATTCTTCCCAAATCTTTTGGAGGGAGTAGTCTGAGTATGTTCCCTGTCCATCTGAGAATTATGCACACTCTTATTCTCTGAGTTGAGCTATGCTTTACTTCCAGATCCGATCTCCTCTCTAGCAGTCTAAAGCAGTCAATGGAGAAATAACAACCTTCTATAGCATAAAGCATTGCAGAGAAAAATTGGATCAAATAATAGCATTGGGGAATGAATTTTCTCTTTTTAATTGTTTAAGTTATTGGTTTATAGTCTCATTATGAAGAAAGCTATGGAATAAGATTATTTAAAATCGGCCCTTGTAAAAGCATGTAGTTTAAAGGCTGGTCAAATTAAAGCCCAGAGGAAAGTCTTGTTCAGACAGAATGAGCACCTAGTAAGACTTGGAGATTGGGTATTGATAAATGAGTAAGACAGTAAGAAAGTGCCAGCAGGAGAGAATGATTGCAAGGCCCTTAAAGCTTCCACTATGGAAGTGACTTAATTTGCATGGCTTTGTCAGAGACTCCCTTAGGTGATCCATGAGAAATAGAGAATACTGGTGCAAAAAGGAGGGTTATCCTGGAGACACAGTTAAGTGGTAATGTTAGTTTGGAAAGGAACAACTATGGAAATTCAGAAGGACATTCGACAAATCCTTTGGGAAGTGATCATCAGGGACTTCCTGACAGCTTTGACATGCCAAATTGGATTGGACTATCAACCAGGATTAAAAAAGAAAAGCTTGAGAATGACTGAGAAGTTTGACTTTTTTATTGATATGACAAAACATATGAAATAGAAATGTAAAAGAAATTAGTATTCCATGTTCAGTCTAATTTTAGGTATGGTAGTCACTGAACCACAGAAATGTACCTAGCAACATCTCCACCAAGATATCACTTTTGAAAAATAAATAAATAAAATTTTAAAAAGGCTTGTCAAGTTTCAGGATATGTTTAATGCAATTATGTTTGTGATTTGAATCTTCTAAGCTTCAGAGCCCAGTGATATCTAAATCTAAATTCTACTTATAGTCTACAGGATTTATAAACATTAGAGATCCCCTCCCTTAAGCTTTTCATCTATAATGTTAAGCTTATTTTTATAGTGTCCAATTAGAGAGATTTTTATTAATTATCCTTCACCTCAGGTGGCCTGCCTGCTGTTATTTTCAAAAGATTAACCCTGGGGGTTATATTACATAATGCTTCTCTTGATTTGACCTGAACCATTCTTTCTCTTTTGACAGACAGGATGTGGCCTAAGAGAAAGGGTTCACAGAGATCCAGTGCTAGTACAGCTGCTGCTCATTGCTGCCAAGGGTTTCAGAAAAGCTGCTGTCTTCAGCCCCACAGGCTGTCTTGAGTGAGGAGGTAGAGTTCTTTGGGAATAGCCTCTGGTCGAGCTTCTTTGTGGGTGGCATGTTTATCTTTCTCCTTGGAAAACAAAAGGTCAACTAGAAGCACATGTTTCTATAGCAACAATAAATTCAAAGGGGATGCTAACTCTTAGCGAATGTGGATTCAAACAAGGGGGAAGAGTGGAGTCCATCTCCTTTGAGAGGAAGTGAGTGGGTTGCATAATGGGTCTTTTTATTTCAACTTAATTCCACATGAATTTACATGTGATACAAGACTCTAGTGGAAAAATATGCAAATAAATGAATATTGTGCTAAAGAACCATGCCTGAATAATATTTAAAATAAATGCTTTAATTTAATTGAGAAAACTGGTAATCTTCTGCAAGCCAATGACATTATCAAATTCAGAAGAAATCATTTAGTGTACTGGAAGTGACTTAAAATAGACTGCCTTCAGCCCTTATAGAAAAGCAACATATGTAAATACGAGAGCAGGAACAAATGCATTTTGTCATTTGTCTTCTGTTTTCAGTCATCATATCCTCCTGGGGCTTTGTAATTCTTTTAACAAGTTGAAATTGATGCATAAAAGAAAAACTTTCATTAACATCATACAGGAAGATGAGAGAAGTCATAAGTACATGGAGAGTGAGAAAATCAAAGGAAACAACATAGTATCCAAAATTCAGACTATTTAAAAGAGAAAAGAGAAAGCAGGGTTATATAAGTTACACAGAAGAGAAAATTATTTACCTCCTTCCAGATGGACTCTGCTTTTTCAAGTCTCACATAAAGACTTTCCTAGTCCAAAAACAAGGCAAAGACCCTGCTTCATTGTCCTTTATCTCTGTGCTGGCTCGTTTCATGTCAGTTTAATATAAGCTAGAGTCTTCAGAGAGGAGAGAGCCTCAATTGAGAAAATGGCTCCATAACAACAGGCTGTATGCAAGTCTGTAGTTTTTTAATTAGTGATTAATGTAGAAGGGCCCAGTCCACTGTGAATGGGGCCATCCCTGAGCTGGTGGTCCTGAATACTATAAGAAAAAAAGGCTGAGCAAATCATGATGAACAAGCCAGTAAGAAGCACCCTCCATGGCCTCTGCATTAGATAATGCCTTCACATTCCTGCCCTACTCTCAATGGACTGTGATAAGTAATCCAAATAAACCCTACTCCCCCCAACCAAAAAAAAATATGTTTTAGACTTAACAAGAAGAGATATAAACTAGAACTTTTAAAAGCATGAATTACCAGATGCACTTATGGATAATTGCTATGAGAATCCAGATTGATATTAGAAAGTCACCCTGCTTTGCTCTCTCATTTATACTGCTGCAGGTTCCCTGGAGCTTGGAAGGTGAGAGTCCTTCAAGGCCCCTTAGAGATAAGATAGCATGAGCTATTGAGAAGCTTCAGCAGAAAGCTGATTCTTCCATTGGTTCCTCTGTGGCTTCTGGACAATTAATTCAACTTCTTTATATCTGTAATTCATAATGTGGGATGCAAACTGGCATCCAAAAAAGGTGGGTAGAATTTGCCAGATGAAGACATGTTGGGAAATCCTGACTAATCATTTTATCCAGAAGATGCAGATTCTCCAGATGAAAGCCATACCCAAAGAACCAGAGTGAAGCACATCTCTATTTTCCCACTAAATGTCAGGACATCTCCTTTAAAAAGTTATGAAACAACTATCTACATTCTTTCCAGATGACAAGGTCTGGTACTAACAGAATTACTGGTGATACATGCCAGTTTTACTTGCATAAAAAGAGAATCTCCCTTATCAAATATTTTTTATACCCTGAAATGACTAACTTGTAACACATGCCACTCAACAGAAAAGTTAGTTTAGAGCCTAAAGTAACTTGATATTTCACAGATTTGTCAGCATTCATTTTGTTGTATGTTTACTATTAAAACATTCTCTGGTAGCATTGGGTTGTAATTGGCTGTTTTATTTTATTTTTTAATTTGAATGTGCATGCACACACATATACACACATTCATATGTTACAATGATGATGTGTGGAGTTATGTTTGAATGGGTGTTTGCATGTGAGTGCTGGCATATTATTTGTGTACTGTGGACTGGCTTTAGAGGTTTAAGAACTACCTCAGATGGCCTTCCTCACCTTAATTCTTGTCTGAGACAGGCTATTTTATTTATCACTGCATAAGTCAGTTAGCTGGTTCTTAGGCACCTTAGTTTCTCATGTCTACACTGCCAAACTTGCCCATAGTGGGATCTCAGACACTTGCACCTGAATCTGTATTTGCTCTTGGATATACACCCAGGTCATCATACCGGAGTAGTACCTCCCATCTCTCCAGCTCTGAATCCATTTGAATACTTCTGTTTCTTTTTTTACTTTAAATTATGAACTGTATTTTTAAAGGGAAAAGGTAGTTATTACTATCATGTGAATGCAAACTGGGAAGGGCAAGGGTGTGGAGGCCAGAGAACAATTTTTTGGAAATAGTTTTCTCCTCCTAATTTTCAGTGAGTTCCAAGGATCAAATTAAGGTTGCCAGGCTTGAGTGGTCAATGTCTTCATCCCATGTGCCATCTCTCTTATTAGTATTTAATTTTTCCTAGCAATTTCTGCATTATTAAATTTTTCCAAGTTCTATCACATGTACTAACGGGATATTACCTGATTAAGTCTCAGGATATCCCATGATGTGATTTAAAAGTTCTGAGTTTCTCAGATAGTGAATTGGAGAGGACAGAGAGCAGTGTTAACAAAGGTATAAATTTATTAAACCAAAGCACACAAAACACACCGTAGAATGAGCAGCTCTAGCACACTATGTTTCAAGAGCTCCAAGTTCTTTTTTGGAATTCTTATTATGTATTTTAGAGGTAAAGCTGCTGTGCAGAAGCAGTATTAGGGAGTCCTTACCCTGGCTGGCAGACTGTTAGACAACCTACACATGCTCAGGCTAGTTGTCTTGTAATTTTAAGCATATATAAGGCATGCAATGAATACACATGAAATGGTAACTGGGGTTTTCCACAAGGATTTTGCTAGATATTTATTTGACACACTAATTGATATTTAGGTTATACAAAGAACTCAAAAAACTATACAAAAATAAAACAATCCAGTCAATAAATAGAAACATACATTATCAGAAAGTCCTTGAAAGATGAAATGCAAATGGCCAAGAAACTCATGGAAAATATTCAACCCCATTAATTACCAAAGGAATGTAATTAAAAGCTACACTAACATTGCATATTACCCCTGACAGAATGCTACTCATTAAGGAAACAACAAAATGTTGATGAGCCTGTGGCCGAAAGGAATGTTTATATACTGCTCAAGGGAAAGAAAAGAGGATAGCCACTGTGAACAACAATATAAACTTGTCTCCAAAGTAAAAAATAAATTAAAACACCCTTAAGAATCTATCTTCCATATGATCCTGTTCCTTGTATTTACCCAAAGAATTTTAAGTTGATGTATTAAGAGATGCTTGCACATCAAAGTTATTGTAGAACTATACACCATTGTTGCTAAGTAATGGAATTAATGCAAGTGTCCAACAGTGGAAAAATAGTTAAAGAAGTTTTTTTAATGTATTATGTATATGCAATAGACTTTTTTGAGTTAGAAAGAAGAATAAGGTTATTTGTTTACAGAAAAAAAAGAATGCAAAATTAGTAATATGGCTGAATACAAATTATTGTGGGCTTAAGCATTAGGAAAATTTTTTAAATCATAAAACCATTTATTTGTTTATTTGCATGCTTGTTTCCCTCTAACCTCAGCTTTGAAATACACCAGCTCTTATAAGGATGTATGAATAAAAATTAATTTGAACTGTAGAAAAATTGGATGCAAATGGAGATTTTCATATTAAGTTAATTAATTCAGTCTTGAAAAGACAAAACAATGTTCTCTCCATTGTGGTTACTAGACTTTATATAAATACATAAAACTTTATTATATATTCATACATACACATGTATGTTATAAAAAAGAAGAAATGAAATTGTCTAGAGAAACAAAAGGGACTAATAGAAGAGGGGAGGCTACTGTGAAAGAACCATGTGTAATAGAAATGAATTATTTATTAAAAGGGTTTGATTGGGAAGCAATTTACTTATGCTGAGCAAGACAAAACTCAATCGCCGAGTCACTGGAAGCCTGTAGAGCAACCACTCATGCTGCCTGTCTCAGTCTTCTTCATCAACCAAGAGCATGAGAGAGAAGGGGCTTCCAGATCTTAAACTGGTTGTCCAGCTATGCCACAAATACTGGTGTTCAGTAGCCATAGGTATTCCCCAGCTGTAAGCTGGTTAAAAGGCCATGCCCTAAAGTCAAGGTAGAATAATAGCTGCTCTCCACTACAGGAACCAAGACAAGGAAGTCTAAGAAGAATGGAAGCATATGATCAATACACTGTACATTTGTACAAAGCTCACACAGTTTTTGAGAGAGGAATGTTTTTTATATTTTCTTAATAATAATAATCAGGTTAATAAAATTTTCTTTTACTTTATATACTATAAGTTGAGTTCTATAATTATTCTGATATTTATACAACAGAAACCAATTTCTGGATCCTCAACACAAATCTGAGGTACCTGAAGGTCCTGTACTATTATTAGACTGTTCCCTAGATGTTGAAGAGGTTAAAGAACCTCATGGTTGAGCCTCTTTATGATCAACCTTTTGTGAAACTGAGGATTAGATCTGTTATTTTGAAGGATAAGACCTGAGCCAGATGAGGGTTGTTGAGGGAATTCACAGCATTCTGAAGTGTTCAGAAAAATTATTAATTGATGACACTCTCTATCTGGTCTCGGAGTCCTAAACCACATGAGGTGATTGTATTCCACAAAATTTCAAATCCCAAAACAGACAGACAGATCATTGTTCAAGAATAAATCCACGTGAACATGTCATTCACCTCTCAGGAATGTCATCTGTTCAGGAGAATTTAGAATAGGATATAGTCTAAAATATAAATTGGCCTGTCATGCTCGTGAGGAAGTCAATTATTTTAAGCTGCAATTAACTCAGCCTTCTCTGCAAGATACTCTGTGAATATCCTCTGAATTCCTGGATGAAAATCAGAGGAGCAGGGAGGTAAGAAAGGGCCAAAGGGAGGTCCTGGTGAGAGCATTGTTTTCATTCTGTAGTAAGAAAGAAAAGAACATCTGCAGAATTCATGTGATTTCTAGAGCGTTTTCTTATATGAAACTTATTTTCTTCAGCGCTGTGAACTGACTTTATTATTATTTCTCAAACACACTCAATCCAGGATTATTCTCCTACCTAACAGTAAGTAGTATTTGCTGTGGTTAAGGGCCAGCCAGCTGGTCTTTTTCCTAGTTCTGAGGTAAACAGAAGGCTGCCTACTTTCCCTAAGTCTACTCTCCCTCATTAGAGTACCTGTGTTATGTTTCTCTATAAGGACCTTGTGGAAGATGGGAAATCTCTCTGTTCTCCAAACCTCTCAGTATTAAAATACCCTCTTTTGCATGCCAATGACTGTGGTTTGAAAAAAAATTAAAAAAAAAAAAAATCCTTAACACTGACAAAGCAAAAGCAAAGGAATCTTTGGAAAAGAAATTAATCAATGTCTAGAATACAAGTCATACACTAGAAAATAAAATTTTTCTTAAACGAAGATACAGCAAAGTTCTCCTATCTTTGAAGCATAATGAAAAGTTATTTTACTTAATGAAAAATTATTTTACTTAGTTTCTTCCTTAAAACAAAAATTCTTGGAGGTATTATATATTTATTTTCTTCACTAACTTTTACTTGACCTCCAGTATTTGGCTAGAAGTAAAGGCCTATGGCTTGACTAGCGAGTTTCTTTTTTTTTTTTTTTTTCCATTTCAATTGAAGATCAGGGCTTGCCCATAGATTTCTGAACATTTCAATATAAATGGAGTGGCAGCATATAGGAAAGAATAATGACAACAAACAAAAATACAAACAGAAAGTAAAGTAGCTCTAAAGGAGAAGAGAGATGTTGCCATTTGTAGTTTTGTAAAACCATGTTTTTTTTTTTACTTTTGTTATGGATTCTTATATGTATACAATTTGCTGTGATTGTATTCAACCCATTACCTTCTGAAGGCCTGTTTCCTTTCTATCAGATTCCATTTTTCCCCCTTCACATCCTTCAGGATACACCGCCATAGAAAGTGGTACATCATCATCTCATGATTTTTAATAGTAATTAGTACCTCAGAAAGAGAGGAGACCTCATGGCCACCTGTCAGGGACCAAGACCCTGGCTTGAGCCTCTGGGCCTCTAGCTAAAGGCTCCCATGGGAACTTACTGAGAAACCAACCACTGAGCCAGCAGGATGTTCTCCCAAGTAGAATAGACAATCTCCCAAGTAAAACACATGTTCTCCCAGGTAGAATAGATATTCTTCCAAAGTAAAAAAGATGTTCTGGTTTGCTTCACAGTAACAGAGAGGTAACTCTAAAGAATAGAGTAACAGGAACATTCTGTGGCTAGGTTACTTAGCAGTCCTCCCATAAAGGTAGCTCTAAAGAATAGAATAGCAAGAATATTCTATGGTTAGGTTACCTAGCAATTCTCCCCTGAAGCAAGACCAGTCACCTTTTTACCCTGCCAATATCCTGCTCCCCTGGCCAGCTTCCTGCAGGTGTTTGAAGATTGCCCTCTCCCCATATTCTGCTATATAAGCACGTTTAGAATCGCAATAAATCACAGCTCGATCAGAATTCCATTTGACCTGCTGCCTTCCTTTGTGTCTCCCTCTCCTTCATTCTCTCGTAGGTGGTCTCCCGTGTTGAAGTCCTGCAGGTCGGGGCAGCCACCTCCTCTATTCCTGGTGAAAAGGTGGAGGCCTGCTCTTGTGCAGGTCTCCACAGCTGCTGTGTTTGTGGTTTCAATGACAACACTATACCTAGATGGCAGCATCTCATGACACTCTTCCCGTCTTCTGACTTTCACATTCTTTCTGTCTTGCCCTCTGTGATGTTTCCTGTGCTTCAGAAGAGAACAGAGAGTACCAATCTCCCACTTAAAGCTAGATTCTTAGTCAATAACAGGACACAGAAATCAACTTGGAACTGAGCTCCAAGTTTCCTGACTGTTTGCTAGTGTTCATAGAGGCAGAAAGGTCTATGCAGCCTGCTGAGAAAAGACAACTTATGGAGTCACACAGCTATAGACCATGGCTGCTACATTGCCATCCTTCAGAGCAAAATCCTCTCAATGGCACAACTATTGTGGGAACATCTGCTTTCTGATGGGATTTGAGGCCTGCTCTGGGGAGGGAATACACATCTGGTACTATAAACCCTAGCCAAAAGTCTTTGGCTGGGAAGGTCATGAGCCCAAGAGGGAACACACTACCGTTGTTACTCTAAATGAACATGTTGTCAAACTGTCCTGTAAATATTTATGTTGATACCCATAACCAAATGCCATTCTCAGCCTGCAACAGAAAAGCTCTCTTTTACAGATATTGACAGTTAATGTAGGGACTCCTATGGCCAAAGTAACTTGTTCTGGAACATACTTTCAAATGAAGCACATAGTGAAAAGATGTTTATGTGAAGATTTTCTGGGTCTTGGGAACATACTTCTCACTTAATTATTGTTGGCAATTTTAAGAGCAACTGCAGGGAAGGTACAATTTGCTTTTAACTGCTTAGTTCAAACCCATGTCTGTTTGAAAATGATGTTGGCACTAGATCCACCAGAAAATTAGTTTTTATATGTACTACATCTGAAGGTAGAAATTCTCCACTATGGGATGCATTTCTGCATATTCAAACACTCATTTATTGCTGTTTAGGTTTGGAATGACTACTTTCCTTAGAAATATTTATTAACTATACCTGATGTCACGCTATAGTCTAAGCTTGCCTGGAGCTCACAATGTAGTCCAGGACAGACTTGGACATGAAATATATCATATTGGAGTAAGGGGGTATTATCTAAGTTCACTAGCACTTAAAGTACAGAAAATGCTGTTTTACACACTCATGCACACACACACATACACACACACACACACACACACACACCCCTGCACAGAAAGGAGCACCCTTTCTAAATATGGTTTCACCTCCACTACAAAATAGAAAAAAAATAAAAAAAAAAACCAGAAAGCAAAATATGTGCCCAGTTCCCTCAGCCTAAGGCTTTACTTAAAAGCCCCCATTAGTTAATTGAGGTTGTTAAAACTATGAATCACTTTCTCTAATGTTACATGAACACATTGGAAATCTCTACTATCCCAGAAATGAAATGATCAAGTTTCATTCTATCTCCTATAATAACTCTCTGGACTTTAGAATAGGGTAGAAATTATCCAAGATCTTCTTAATGTCATTTCTTATGTTGTCTACATGGATATTGTCTCTATCTCTTTCTTTCCTTCTTTCTTTCTTTCTTCTTTTCTTTCTTTCTTTTTACTTCTGTCATATACAATGCATCCTAACCTCCTCACCTGCAGCCTCCCTCTACCAGTCCTCTTATTCTCTTCTCCCCAGATCCACTTCTCCATTTTTCATCAGAAAAGATCAGGCCTCCCATAACACCAACTGAAAAACACATAATAAGGAGCAAGAAGACCAGGCACAAACCCTTATTCTAAGGCTTGATGGGCAGCATGAAAAGGGTCCCAAGAGCATGCAAAAAGGCCACAGACAACCCCCTCCCACTGCCAAGGGTACCACAAATACCTCCAAGCCAAACAACCACAGAATGTATTCAGGGGACCCAGCAAAGACCTATGCAAGCTCACTGACTGATGCTCCAGTCGCTATGATCCGCTCTGAGTCATGCTTAGTTGAATCTCCTGGTGCCCATGATCCCTCCAGATCTCATAATGCCCCTTCCTCCTCTTCTGTAGGGTTCCCAGAGCTCACCCAATGTTTGGCTGTGAGTCTCTGCATCTGCTTCCTATCAGCTGTGAATGAAGACTCTGCTGTTGATTACATTAAGCATGATGTGTGAGCACATCAGGACATAATTAGGAATCATCTTACTAAATTTGTTCTTCTCTTAGTCAGTTGTTCTACCCTAGGTCTTAGAGCAATCTAGCTTCTGGTCCCTAGCCATCCAGGCATTGTTGGGCCTAGGTTCCTTTTCATAGCTTCAGCCTCAAATTAGATCAGTCATTGGTAGTCTATTCTCACAAGCTCTGAGCAACATTTGCCCCAGTACATACTATAGGCAAGACAGGAATGTGATAAAAAGAGATACTCTTGATTGGCTTTTTTTTACATCTCTTTTTGACATATTATAATTTCATTTCAAGATAATAAAATTAACACATAAAAATATAAAGGCAGAACATATTTTATGTATGATTGTTTAATGTCTTGCATCTTTCTTTTTTTCTTTTATTTTTCTTATGAATAAAGTCACGTTTTCTATCTGTGTATATCCTTGTTCAAGCTCCCTTCCCCCTCCCACCCCCTCCAGTCACTCTTTCTTCTCCACATCTCCCCATCTCCTCCCTAGCAAGGGCAGGAGTTCCCAAGGTCCCAATATGACTTAGTTCAGCATCCACTCCTGGCAGATCCAGTTTCCTCACCCTAACATCAAGTCATGTGTTCCTCTAGAGGGAGTGGGACCAAGGTGCCAGACTAAGGTATTTCAGATCTCAACCTCTTCAGTGGTTGTGGTTTGCAGCTTGGACATGCTTGGCTTTTTTCTTGTTTGTTTAGAGTCCACTAATGAGTGAGTACATCCCCTGCTTATCTTTCTGGGTTTGTGATACCTCACTCAGCAGGATATTCTCCAAATTCATCCATTTGCCTGCAATTTAAGGATATCATTTTTTCTTACTGCTGAGTAGTATTCCATTGTGTAGATGCACCACAATTTGTTAATCCATTTTTCAGTTGAGGGGCATCTAGGTTGTTTCCAGGTTCTTGCTATTACAAATAATGCTGCTATGAATATAGTTGAATTAATGCCTTTGGAGTGTGAATGTGCGTCTTTAGGATGTACACACAGAAGTGGTATTGCTGGATCCTTGTGGAGATTGATTCCCAGTTTTCTGAGAAAACACAACCCTCCTATACGCTAAAGATAAAATTGCTGAAAAAGAAATAATGGAAACATCACCATTTATAATAGCTGCAAATAGCATTAAATATGCTAGAATAACTATAGCCAAAAAAGTAACAGCTCTATTTTTTTTTAAATCACTGAAGAAAGAAATTGATGAGGACAGCAGAAAATGGAAAGATCTCCCATGTTCCTGGATAGGTAGGATCAACACAGTAAAAATGGCAATTCTACCAAACACAATCTACAGATTCAATGCACTTCCCATCAAAATCCCAACACAATATTTTACAGACCTTGAAAAAACAATCCTGAGCTTCATTTGGAATAACAGGAAAGCCAAGATTGCCAAAACAATTTTGCTCAACAAAAGAAACTCAGGAGGCAATATCATCCCTGACTTCAAGTTATACTATAGAGCTACAGTAATAAAAACAGCCTGGTACTGACATAAAAACAGTCTTGTGGATCAATGGAATCAAATTGTGGATCCCGACATTAACCCAAAAACCTATGAACACTTGATCTTCGACAAAGAGGCCCAAAATATTCAATGGAAAAAGATAGTATCTTTAACAAATGGTGTTGGCATTGCTGGTTGATAGTGTGTATAGAAAAATGCAAATAGATCCAAGCCTGTCACCCTGCACAAAACTCAAATCCAAGTGGATCAAAGACCTCAACTTAAACCCAGCCACTTTGAACTTGATAGAAAAGAAAGTGGGAAATACCCTGCAACTAATTGGCACAGGCAACCACTTCCTAAAAGTAACACCAGTGACACAGACACTAAGAACAATAATCAATAAGTGGGACCTCCTGAAACTGAGAAGCTTCTATAAAGCCAAGGACATTGTCAATAGGACAAAATGACAGCCTACAGAATAAGAAAATATTTTCACCAACCCTACAAGTGAAAGAGGATTGATCTCTAAAATATATAGAGAACTTAAGAGACCAAAACCTTGAATATCCAAATCAAAAATTGGGGATCAGATCTAAAAATGGATTTCTCAGCAGAAGAATTATGAATGGCTGAAAGGCACCTTCTTTAGCCTTCAGAGAAATACAAATCAAAAAACTTTGAGATATCACCTTACACCTGTCAGATTGGCTATGATAAAAGGCACAGATGACAGCCTATGCTGGAGAGGTTGTGGAGCAAGGGGAACACTCCTCCATTGTTGGTGTGAGTGTAAGGTTGTTCAGCCACTCTGGAATGCAGTATGGCGGTTTCTCAGAAAACTGGGAATCAATCTCCCCAAGGATCTAGCAATTTTTTTTAACATCATAACATCCTCAAAATTTTAAAAATTATTCTTTGCATTCCTTCCTACAGCCCCTGTCCTAAAAAATGAAATTAACCATGAATGGATACTTACAGTTACTCTGTCATTGAAGCAGAGCCAAATTGTGTACTTTACTTTCAGATTAATTATGAAAAACTTTCACCATTGTGTCTTTGCATCTGAGCATAGACGATAAGTGTTTTTGGAGTGGATTTAAGAAATGCAAAACCTCAGAGGGTAAAGTGCAACACAATCATGTGAAACAATAGTTATTGGGTGTTTTGTCACTGGTTCACTATCAATAATCAACAAGACCCACCAGCACTGGCTGACTTTCTGATGTCAGTTTTAGTTCTGTGGTTGAGTTTCACTCTGCCTCTAAGCATACCCTCTCTCGGAAATTCTATAAAGATGGGACATACTTCTTGCCACTTCCCCCAGAGATCTTCACCTGACAATTTGTTACCTGAGCACTCCCCAAAGTGCCTCTCTCCTCCACCATAACTACAGATTTAGGGTCACATTCCTCCCCTCACAGAAATACTAATGTCTTTTTGAGTAGATTCTATTATATTTTTGCTGTTCTCATCTCTAAGATCATCATCAATCCATACAACTCAAGGATCAGTTTCTTGGCTCAGTTATTGTTTCCAACATTGTTCATTCTGTGAATCATAATGATTTTGACAGTCACAAATGTATACTTGCCAATTTTCAGAATTCTCTGCTCCCTGCAGATCTTTTATACCAGCTCAGCAGATTACTGATGATTCATACTCATAATTGCTTCTCAGTTGTTCCCCAAAAAATATACATAACCTCATCTTAGGGTCTTTGCCAATCCTCTATATATCTGGTATACATCTTTAGCAAATTCCAGTTTGAATTTTAATTATCTGAACCCTCCCTCACATTCTTTCTTAACCAGACTCACCTCCCACGTTTCTGGATCTTCCTGTCCTGTCCCTCACTGTAAAAACTTACCTCATTCTCATACCATTTATTTGTGGAATTGCCACACCTATTTTATTTAAATTGGGAAACATTAAATAGATTGTGTCACTCCCTCTTGTATTAGCAATTGAGTTATATATCATGCATTCATGTGTTTTCCACACATATGATGTAGTAGACATTGAGTGTATTTGACAAAGAACAATTTTTCTCCCTTAAAAATATGATATAGTAAATATTATAATGAAATACTTTGAATATTTTGAGTGTTGAAACCTCGTGATAATGTGAATTTGTGAATGATTAACAGGAAGATTGGTCACTTTATGTCAACAGGATGCACCCTTTAACTACCCTGTGTAAATTCAAAGTGTTCTTTTATTTAAAATCTGAAGCAGGTATGAAATGTAGACAATGATTGTAGTTTTTATTCCCAAGTATCCTGTTTATGAAATTATCAAAATTTGGCCAACTTTCAGTTTATGTCAGAATATAGTCTTTTTAAGTAAGCTTAACATTCTGAGTTCAATTCCCAGAGTTCACAATAAAATAAAATAATTGACTTCTCAAAGCCCTGTGGCATCTACACACACACACACACACACACACACACACACACACACACACACACACCAATAATTAAATAAAATTAATTTTAAGACTGTCTCAGAAGAATAGTAAGTACATTTCTAAGGCAATTTCTTTTACAAGATAATAATAGGAATTATGCATAACTTTGTTCCTACTCCTGAATAAAACCTTAAATTTTAGGAAAAAAACAGTCACTATCTAACCATCATTGTCTGTGTTACATCCTGTGACATTCTGCGGTCCCCATCTGTCATCAAAGGACTAGCTCTTCACTGCTGCTTCTTCTCTATGTGAGTATTGAAGATATGTGAAAAATTTTAGGTTTTGATGATGGCTGCAAAGTCCCAAAAGCATAATGTCCTGGTAGATCAACTGCTGGCTAACATTTAAAAGGAAAAAAAAGCAATAGCAAAAATTTAAATAGACGACTGCTTAAACTGCTTTTAATTGTAGGTCAAATGTGGCTGAATATGAACAGGAATATGGTTAATGTAATGTATTTGACATTTTGCACCCATAGTTGTTATTCAAATTTAACAATAGTAATACATTTTGGTAGAAAAGACTTTTTCTTCATCTCTGGCACAGTATCGTAATAGTCGATGAATTCAACAATGTATATAGGACAATATTTATTTGTACCTTTTGCTTATTTGTCTATGTATTTATGAAGCTACTCTCCACTAGAGGCTATAAAAAGCATCTTAAGGTATCTTAAAGGCTGAGATACATGCAGGAAACAGTTAAGATGCTGTTAAAGTCTGACTCGGAGAAATGTTTCAGGAAGAAACAACAGTAACTTGAAGTCTCAATGGCCAGAAAGCATGCAGAGAATACACACACAGTCCCATATTGAGCTAGTCCATGTTGTCTTCCAGGTCTCAAGTCCTGCTTTCCAATGCCAGAAAATGTGGCACAAAGCATTTAAATGTGCAGAGCAAACTCTGCACAAACTAGTGATCAAGAGATAAACTAGTAAGGTGAGTGTAAACGTCATAGGTAATGTCAAAACTTTTGATGTTATCTGGAAAAATAAGTGATACTTATTGACTTTTGTTTTGCTTGTACATTTTCTTTCCATTCCTTTCCTCTCCTACTTTTCTGTTTTCCTTTCTTTCTCTTCTTCCTTTCCTCTATATTTTATGTAAACATGAGTACCATCATTAAGTCATTAAAGAAATCATAACTAGTCCCATACTATTCAGAATGTATTCTGGGAAATGTTTCTTAACAAAGGAGACTGGTTGTACTCTTCTTGAAACTTAGAATCTGGAGGGCATACATGGTGAGGAATGTGAAGTAATCACAGAGCTTCCTGACTTCATAGTAGGGAAGTACCATGTGATGAGTGACATCAGATAGGACAAGTCACAGGAGATAGGCCACTGGATATGCTCACTGCCATGCTCTCTACAGAAAGATGGCAGCTTTAGTAAGGAAGTAATAATGGAGTCAGGAGCAGATTATGATATTGTTGGAAATATCAGTGGATCAGGAGAGGTGAACTAATCAAAACCATGTGGTCAAATATTATACGGATATAAACATCAACATCCAGTACTGCATCCATCCTGTGCTTTCCAATATAATTTCCAGAAGCATAGCAAATAGATCCTACCTTTAATTATTTTTCTCCCCTCAGTTCACCTCCCTCAATATGGCTTTCATTCCTCTGTGTCACTAAAACACTTTTTAAGATGCACTCAAGTAGCTGCAGTAATAGTGAAATTACTAGACATTTTCCATTCGAGGGCCCAACATCATTAAATTGCCTCTTTCCAGAGCACTCCATTCTGTTGACTTCCATGGCACTGAGTTCACCTGCCACTTCTGTGGCTATTTTTTTCCTTTCTTTTCTGCCAGTTTGGCTTATTGTTATCTGCCTGTCTTTTAAATACTGAAATAGTTGTGGCTCAACTCTGAGAGTAAATGACATTTCCTTGTTGTCTAATGCAGAGGAATGTTTCTTACATTTCTGCTTTGATTGTATTTAACTTTTTTCTTCTTTTTAATATTCTTCTCTCATATATTATATCCATACTACAGTGTCTCTCCTTTCTAGTCCCTCCCCCACTTCCCTTCCCCTAGATCCACCCCCAATTTGCCTCCCTCAGAAAGGAGCAGACCTTCCAGAAACATCAACCTAACATGACATAACAGGCCATAATGAGACCAGGCACACACCATCACATCAAGGCTGGATGAGGCAATCCAGTAGGAGGTAAAAGGTCCCACAATCAAGCAACACAGTTATAGATACCCTCACTCCCACTGTTAGGAATCTCACAAGAATAGCAAGCTACTCAGCCATAACATGTATGCAGAGAATTTTTAACAATCCTAGGCTCTAGTATAACCATGACTGTTAGGTATTCCTTTTAATTATTTACACACAATTCAAACTCCTTGTCCCTATTCTGAGAAGATTCGAGAAGAACAAGGATGTCTGAAGACACCAGTGGCTGATTTATAATGAAGAAAAACCATTTGTAGATATAAGAAAATTTGTAGATATAAGAAAAATAAAGATATACGATATAAGGAATAGGATATATTTTCAAGCAAACCTGTGAGATTACTTTTATAATATTAAATAAATGCAGTGCCTGATATGTCTTTAAGTGAGAGATAAGGTCTTTTATTATTTTGAAATGTGAAAAATAAGTATAGCTGACAATATTAAAATAATAAGGAAAACTGTGGTGAAAACAAGCAAAAAATGAAGCCTAAAAGTCTATAAAGAAATGGACCACGTAAAACCTAGAACTTCACTTACCCTTAATTACAGAACTGCTTTTTAACAGCAACAGGAGTAATATTTGCACATTTATATTTGCTACCTGAACTACACCAAGTTGTGAGAGAAAGGCAAGCAATAGTCTCCACCAAGTAATCGAAATATATTTTCTACCCCCTTTTGTGGGTCCCTGAGAAATGAATTAAAGCTTAGACACATTGAGAGAAAATAATATTTGATAATAGACTTACAGGACTATCTTTGCAGTATTCCCAAACAAAATTTTTAAATGGCAAACTGTAGCTGTTTATGTATTCAAAATAAATGATTCACAGAAGCCCATAATAAAAATGCAAGGTCTGTTAAAGAATTTATAAAAATTTAATAATTTCTCTAATTGGAATAAAAAACATATCATCATACCAAAAGATAGAGCAAAAGCAAATTAAATTTTCCACCTTCATTTACAATGGAAATCAGCAAATTATAAACAGAAGAGAGGCTTCATTCTCTGATAATGGTTACATAGTAAATGGAGGAGTGGCGAATGTTTTCATGTAAAACTGGAAAACATTTTTTTTTAATGCCAGTATTGTATTGGACATTTTTCTGAATGCAACTCGAAAGAAAAATAAAAGGCATGGTGACTAGAAATGAAGATTGTTTTCATTAGTGGCTGAGAAGGTAGGAATGATCTTGTCTTCAAAATACCAAGATAATGTTGAGAAAAGCTCCCAGAATCACAAAGTAAATTTGTGACCATCTTGGACAAAACACCAAAAACAGATAGAAAAACACAAACAGGAAAATCGATAAAACTTATACTCACATAAAAAGAGGTCTTTGAAGGAAATGAGCAGCACCTAGGAAAAGGGCAGCATGCTGGTAGGGGATGGATAATAATCAAGTAATCATCTTATGCTTTTCTGAAGGTTACTGAAAACTCACATGCTCAAGGACAGATATTTTGATACCGTTATTCTGTCAATCGCACAAGTTCATTTACAAATCCAACTCAACTCCAGTGAAATCCTCAGGCAATTTTGTTTCCTACGATATCGGAGCAGTTACCATCAGGATCGTAAAGGATCAAGACAATAAACTCATGGACAGAGAAGAAAGCTAGGAAAACCTAGCTCTAATGCCATTGTGATTAATAAAGCACATTGGAGCAAAATATGGCAAAGAGATTAAAGGAAAAGAATAGAGAAGTCATAAATTAACTTATTAGTCATATATTCACTTATCCAGCTAAACAAAGACAGCTCATTATATACATGTAAGTGTCTATGCATAGATAGGCATATAAATGCATATACAAACACATATTTATTTATACATAAATATATCTAGATATGCAAAGATGTAGTTATATTTGTTTTCCATTGGCTTGGTTTCATTGGACAGCCCAGACTGTTGCTTATATAGTAATATAGTAATCTTCCATTCAGGGTTAGAAGTCATTATAAAACAGTGAATTTAATAAACAGATCATCTTTAGTTCCTAACTGAGAATTTGTGTTCACTTTGCAATAATTATTAAAACCCTGTACATGTGGATTAGCCTATCAAAATATGCATATTTTCTTCAACAAAATAATTTTAATGTGATTCTTGAAAATAAGGAATGAAACTGTCATATAGGTTACATATACAACATTAGAAGACAAAATGAGTGAGTTTACATATATTATTATTATAAGTGCAATTCATAATAATTAATCTTCAAAGGTTCACACACATTATAATACCATCTAGCACACAATATTCAGTAAAACGCAACAAAGATAATCATAATGTCTTTTTCTTTAAAGAGAGAGAGGGGGGAGAGGAATAGAGAAAGAGAGGGAGAGAGAACAATTAAAAAAAAAAAAACAAAAAACAAAAAACAAGAATCCTGATTTCAGTCCAAGTTAGCCTGGAACTCATCATTATAGCTTAGGTTAGATTTATACTTGGAGCAATCCTTCTGTTTCGGGCTCCCAAGTACTACAAATATATGATCAAGCCTCCATGTCAATACCTAACAGATCATGATGTCTACATAGAAGAAAATTTATTGAGATAACTTGAAAGGAAATAGAAATAAACAGGGAAATATAGCACAATGGTATTCTTTAGAGGTTCCTAAACTATCAGCCTGATTCTATGACATGACAAGAGAGTCTCTAAAAGCATTAGACTTTCTTTTCTTGCCCAACTGCTTACAACGAGAAAAACAAAACCTGGGAACAATCTGAGTGGCTGACCATTGGCACAGTATTTTATCTGCTACTCTGAAGTGCTGCCTGAACCACACATAGATGTGGAAAAAAAAGAAGGAAAGAAAAAGGAAGTTTCCAAATATCATGGTCTTATCTCATTTCTGTACAAGCATTGCCACACAACCCAATTATCTGGTTTCTACAAAAACATCATTAATCTGTGACTCTCAGAAAGATGTACATGACTTAAAAAGGCTGGATCAAATGGGAAAACATTTTAGCTTCATTTCCAGTCCCCCACTTTTATTATTTCATGTGTTGCAATGGGCCTGTTTTTAAAAATATAAAACTATTTTTAAAAGAAAATGGTTTTCTTCCTGGATCAAATGGAAAGCCCCGTTACTTTTTCCCTAAGTAATCTCAGATACTTAGCTTTCCTCATGGCAATCTCCCAGCACCGGTTGCTTCTTGTCTAGTCTCATTAAGCCCTGCCAGCCTCGCCTTTTGGTGCTGGTTATTATATTCTTACAAGCATTTACGTTGTGTTCAGATAACTATGCAGGCCAAGTTTCAAAAGAGATTCCAGTAAATCCTTTCCACTTACCCACATTTATCTATGAGTTCACCACAGCTTCTTGCTGCACTTTTGTTTACATACAGATTTCATCTAGGTTCTTTATGTATTGCCAGAACCCAAAGGCACAGTTTTCTCTTAAAGCATTCCAGCCTCCACAGGACTGTAGAATTTGCTGGCTTGATTTTCTTAAGAGACAGCCAGCCCTTTTATTGAATTACAAAGACTCAAGATTTAACCTAAGATAAATGTTGAATAATGCTCATGGTCCTGGGAAGCATCAGACACTGGTTGAAAGGGTGGACCTACCTCCAAGTTGAAAGCAGCCTGTTTGAAACTTCAAGTGTACATTTCATTTTCTACTGCTCTGTCTCACATAGGCTCTGACTCTTGACAACCAAAACTCACATCTCCATTGAGCTCTTTCTTCCCTCTGTGAGCTGGAGAAGAGTACAGACTCTATGATCACTCATTTCTCTCTCTCTAAAAGCAATATATTTAATTCCTGTTCTAGGCTTTGACAACCACAATGGCCCAAAATTGTCCTGATGGTTACACATAAATTCCCTCCGTGATTTTCTACAGCTGACCAGAATAGTTTATGCTAGTAAGTTTGCGTCTAATGAAATCTAAACATGACTAGTCCATGCAAACCTCCTTCGGGGTGCCCTTCCATCGCAGCCAATGGTGGGAAGAAAACCATACAGCTTCCCAGTCCAAACCTTGCCCTGCTCTCTGCTTCTCCACAACCACTCACTTGCTTTCATTCTTTTAGTGTCCACTTTAAATATTTTTATTTATTCCTTGTTAATTTCATACATAATATTTTGATCATATTCATCCCTCTCACCCAACTTCTTCATGCCATGTCTCCTCCTCTTAAAACCAAGGGGAGAAAAGACAAACAAACTAGCAACAACAACAAAACAAAACAAACAAACAAAAGCAGTAACCATGGACTCCAGTCTGTGTTGGCTGACTACTCCTGAGCAGGAAGCCTACCCTGGAGTGTGGTACATAAACTGGGTATCAGTACCTGGAAAAAAACAACTGACTTTCCCTCTTCAAGAAGTAATCAAATGTTAATTTCTACTTAGCTAGGGTTAAGAGGTGGATCTGGACCAACCCCCTACTCTGTGCTAGGATTTTGTCGGACGTAATCCTGAACTTGTACATAACATAGTAGGCTTCTCATGAAGTTTAGCCCTTAAGCTTTTTTAATCTGTCACTTTTATTATTTTTAATTCTCCATTTGTGTATGTATTGTGTATACGCATGTGAATGCAGTGCTTACAGAGGCCAAAGGCATGGGATTTCCCTGTAGTTACAGATGGTTGTGAACACTCAGACATGTATTGAAACCAAACTTGGGGCCTCTGCCAGAACAGCGTATGCTCTTAACTGCTGAGCTATTGACTTAACAAGCTATATCTTCTACTTGATTTCTTCTGTCTGCTCTCCTTTGGAAAATGATCAATGGTTATATGTGAATATGTTTGTGTAATTACATACACATGAATGTGTTCAGAAACATGTATCTATTTGTATGCAAAGGTTAGAAATGGAAGCCACTATTTACCTCTATCACTTTTTATTGAATTTTTTTATAAACAATAATTTTATTTGTTACAATAGCTAAGATACCCATTGATAAAATTCTTGGACTAAGCAACCAATAAAATTGATATTAAAGTCTAGTATAAATAACATCATGTAAGCTAAAAAGTGTGGTAGTCTAAGGGGGGAAAAGACATAAAACATGACAATAAACATACCTGAAAATAGGAATGAACAGTATAGGCAGTGAAACAAAATACTTCCTCTAATAAGAAAAAAGATAAATAAATGGGGGTGGTCTATCCTTTTAAAGGTCTTTCTTTGACCTGGGTTTGTCTTTTCTTGGCTAGGCTAGATGCCAGCCAGCCTAGGTGATCCTCCTGTCTCTAGCCTCAGCCTTGAAAATTTGGGTTACAGGCATGGTGCGGAAACTGTGTTTGTTAAGTAGATACCAGCTTCTGAGCTCTGTCCCTCACAATTCTACAGCAGACACTCTGAAAGCCATCTCTCTAGCCCCTTCCATCACCCCTCTCTCTAACCTATGTTCTAAAACAGAGAGAAAAAAAAGCTTCTTTGGGGGGGGTTGTTTTGATTTATCTTAAAGAGCTTTGATGTAGAACTGGAGAAGCAGAAGCAGTTCTGCTTAAAGATACCAGCACTCCTCTAGTGTTCAATTCTGGGCACCTCTGGTACCTCATTAATTAATTAATTAACTAATTAACTAATTAATTTGGTTGGTTGTATGGGTGGGTGGGTGGTTGTTTTAAATCCTGACCACAGCTTCTCTATCATTTCCTCTTACTTCCTCCTAGCCTGCTGCCCTTCACCACCCCCTCATCCACCCCTCCTCCATATTTCCTGAGAAATGGGCAGTCCTTCCATGGACATCAGCAAAACATAGCATATCAAATTTCCATAACATCAAGCTCTGCTCCCTGTGTTCAGGCTGGGCAAAGAAGTTCAGCAAGAAGAATAGCTTCCTCAGAGCCAGTCAAAGCACCAGGGATAACTCCTATTCCCATTGCTGGGAGTCCCACAAATAGACCCAGCTACACAACTGTCACATACATTCAGCAGGCCAAGGTCAGTCCCAGGCAGGCTTCCTGTTTGTTGGTTCAGACTCTGTAAGTTCCCATGAATTAGCTTAGCCATTTCTGTGGATTTTTCTCCAATGTCCCGAACCACACTGGTTACTACAATCACTCCTCCTTTTCCTCAGCAGGTCTTCCCAAACTCAGCTCAAGATTTAGTCATGAGTATCTGAACCTGCCTCCATCAGTCACTGGATGAAGGGTCTCTGAAAACCAGGGTAGTTTCCAATCTGATCATAGAGGATGGGCGGTTCATGCTATTCATCCTGGGCTGCCAGGAGACTTAGAAGGGGGCCATCCTTGTAGACTCAAGGAAGTTTCTTTGTATCGTGCTTCTGCCCAGTTCTTTAGAGCCTCCTTTTCCAGTTATCTTTCTCAGCACTCTCCTTCTCTGCCCCACCCCCAACCTGATCCCTCAAGTTCCTATGCCCATTGGTCATCTCCTTTACTTTTCCTCCCTGGGGTTATGTATGCATCTCTCCCCCAACTTGGGCCTTCCTTGTTACCCAGCCTCTCTGTGTCTGTTCAGAACATCTTTATTTGTAATAACCAGAATTTGGAAAGAATCTAGAACCCTCAACTAAAGAATCGATAAAAAATAATGTTGTACATTTACACAATGTTGTATTACTTGGTTGTTAAGAACAATAACATTAGAAAATTAAAAAGCAAATGGATAGAACTAGAAAAAAAAATCATCCCAAGTGAGGTAATCCACATGCAAAAAGACAAAGACAAACATGGTATTTGTTCACTCATAGCTGGATGTAAACTTATAGAACTCTAATGTAAAGGCTCACAAATTCTTGAAGCTGTACATTCTGGGGATCCCATGGCCTTTTTGTCTCCTTGGATACTCACACACCTCTGGCATATATTAACATACACGCACACAAATACAAACAAAATCTTTATAAGTACTTTTATTTATGACTCTATAACATCTACAAATGTATAAGGTATCTATGGTATACCATTGTATAAACAATGTAAAAGTCTCCCCAGATTTATCCCCCTCCATGTTATCTTGGCAGTGGTGATGGTGATGGTTGGTTGGTTAGTTGGTTTTGTTTTAGAGATATTAGGGTTTTTTTTTTAAAGCTTCGGTATATATATATGATGAATGCCAATTGTACAAGCTCGGTTGTTCCACAACGATGAGGGATTTTTAACAAGGCTTCTTACACTTAGGTCTACTGTTTCCTTTGTGGCATTGACTTTTATGACTCAGTTCTGCTTGGCATATTCTAAGTCATCCTTTAAGAGTCTACTCATGCATTGTAGATTCTGAAAGCTTTATAAAGTTCTTTGGGTAAGCTCATGTTCACTTTTCTCTTGATAGCAGTATTTGGAGTTCATTCAGTGTGTAACATATAATATTTAAACCAATAAATTTCTCAACAAAACCCATTAATTCCTCCAGGGCTGGGATGACAAACTCATATCCTGAAACCAGGGTACTTTCTTGACAAGGAAAAGTCCAGTCCTGTGGGTATTTCATGAGAGCAGGAAATGTCTAAGTGGAGTTCTACCACAGGGTTCACGGAATTCCAGAAAGCATCTGTGAACCATGTCTGAGACCAGGAAATGAATCACAGAGATGTCTCTGTTATTTTGTTTAAGGAACATCCTTCCATGACCCTCAGTGGAATTCAGTGGAAAATGACATCAATTTCCTCACTGCAATTGTAGACTAAATTGTTATTAACAGTCTGACCCAGAATACTGTAAATTTCATTTCAAGACTATGAAATATTACAAACCCTTGATTCCTTTTACCATGACAATGTCAGGTTTAATTTTGCTTTCCACTCAAAATTTGATTCTGTTCCAGAAATTCTGTTTAGCAAATTTGTGTATCAAAGTACAAATTCTTCTCTACAAAGTGTCATGTTCTTATTCTTACTATAAATATGAACCTATTATATTGATTGTGTATCATTCTGGAAAATTACCATTTGCAGTTACCATGAAGAACATATGTGAAGGAAAATATAAGTCTGGTATCATATGTATAAATTTCATTTAAGGGTTATGATACTTAGAAAGTCCATGTCACTTAGAAGATATCCATTCCTGTATTCTGAAATAAAGAGGCTTCTCTAGATTCTTTTTTTAAAATTTCAAAACTATGGAATTTGGAGCTGGAGTATAGGCTCGGTGATTAAGAGCATTTCCTGTTCTTGCAGAGCATCCAGGTAAAATTTCTAGCAACCAGATGGTGACTCATCCCCTGTAATATCAGCCCAGGAGGATGCAACATTCTCTACTGATGTCTGTGAGCAAAAAGGCACACATGGTGCATATAAAAATGTATGAGCAAAATACTCACATAAATTAAATAAATACGCGAAGATTTATTTTTAAAACATGGAAGTGGAGGGAAAAACATGAAGAATGTGCTATTTTATCATTTATTCCAGGTCACAAAATAAGAGGTAGATATAACCTTCTAAATCAGTCCTACACATGTTCCCCAATTGTATAGTCAATTCACATATTAACTCTTTTGTTTCTAATACATCTAGGACATTTCTTCTCATATTGTATCTTATACTATCCAAATAATTAAAATCTTCAACAGCAAATAGAATGTTTTAAGAAAGTATTTTAATTGAATTTTAAATTATGAATTAGTAGCATAATTTAATTTCAGCAATAGATGTTCATCTTCAAAGTACATGACCAAATTACTCACTAATAGATTAATTTTACATAGTACTAAAATATAAAACATACTTAATTATTTATAAAATTACTACTAGGGTTCATCAATTATATTTCTGGTCTTCTTTCACTATAAAAATGTGATTCTTTAATTTTTGGAAATGTGCATAAAGTTTATTATGTCCATAGATGCACCTCTATTCCCTTCCCAACAAATCAAGCCCAGGTTTAAATATATTTACAATGATAAGTAAGCAAGTGAGACCATTAAAATTTGCATTAATTTGCAGAGGAAAGTGGCAAGCTGGTGGGAGAGTTACAGGGAAGATTTTTCAACAAGTAAAATAAAGAGATAATGGAGGTGTACAAACCAATAAGTACTTCTTCTAATATTTATGAAAGGATGCTCTGGAATTAATGTATTATTTTTGTTAAGTTGCTTTGTCTCACATGTATATGCATAAACAAATATGGTACTCCTTTGCACATGAAGTCCAAAGATTCAGTTCTTTTGGCTCTCTACTCTCAAGCCATTATTGAAAAATTGGTACAGATGAGAGTGTGTTTCCAGTAAGGGATGATAATTTGAAACTCAAAAGTTTTTGTGTTAGCAAATATTGACATAAATGTATTGTTTGTAACATTATATGTTTATTCCATGAACAGTAGCATGATAACATATCACAGTCTTTGGAGACAGTTTAGGTTATTTATCACACATTTTCATTTGATTTTGATCGCCGGGATGAAATCTTGTAAGAATATGAGAAAATAATTGTCTTACCTTGTTTATTAGCATAGTCTATAGCTTACATATGTGACCACAATGCATGTTAGGAAATTGAATAACTATGAATAAGAATATGGATGGCAGAAACTAATACTTTCCATATAGCTATTTCAAGAAAATACTTTGAATGCATGTTACATTGAGAACTTGTTAAAATGCAAGTTATAATCCAGGAATTCTGCTTTAATGTGCCTATTTAGATTTTCGACATACTCCCTAGTAAAGACACTAATGTACTATAAGACCATAAATAGTACAACAAAGCACTTGGGTCTGAAATAGTCAAAAGACTCATAAAGCTTTCACTACTAAGGCATCATCCTGATGTTTTAGCTGTTACGATAAGACACTGGCTTCTAATTCACACAAGAGGTATCATATATAGTACATTCTAATTGCTGTGGATATCCCAAAAAATCTGAATATTTACAAATATTTCTTATAGTATGGGGAATAGAAACTTAAAGATCCAGAAACCAGAAGGCAGAGTATCTTGAGAGATCTTTTGGTTACACCAATAGTATCTGTTATTTATGTTATGGTGGAAGAAAGAGTTCTCTGAGGGACTTCATTTAATGGTATTAATCCCATTTTGGGGAGCTTTATTACATGACATATTTACCTCTAAACAACTCCATTTCCTAAAAGCACCATTTTGAAACTTAAATATTTTATTTATTTATTTATTTATTAAGGATAAAACACTATTGGCAAATTCTTAACCAAATTAAACCAAAAAAAGGAAAAACCTACTTCAATAAAACTAGAAATTGAAAGGCAAACATGAGTCGCTATCCGAACCCCAGAGGAGGAACATGTAGAGGTACAGGTGAGCTGCAGGCCCTGTGGCAGATTAATGGAAATGGGTTGAATTAAGATGAAAGAGCTAGCTAGTAATGTGCTTAAGACAGGGGCCAAACAGTATGAAGTAATATGTGTCTGATTCATTTCTTTGGGGGACAAAAGCCCGCCACGGACCAGGTTCCAAAACCTCCGGGCCCAAATGGGCCCAGGAAACTTTCTACAACAGATGACTTCCCAACATGGGCAAACACTCGCATAAAGCCTAAGTAAGTTTAAAAGACTTAAAACTTTTAGATCTAGATCACTGAAACAGAGCCAAAAGTGGTTTTTTGAATCGTGTATTTGAATTGATTTATGGTACAGAGATGGTGTGGTGTTCAGGCTGGAATTTAAAAATGGTGCGTTCGCGGCACACAGCTTAAACTCACAAGTTTCACGAAAGGCTTGGCATAAGTGTGATTGATTTAAGGTTTCTGCTTATAATTAACAGAAAGGAGACAGAGTTAAAAACGGTTTTTCTGGTAGCAGCATTTCCTGAGTCTGCTCTGGTTGCCGGCAGTGGCAGAGATGTGCGGGCTCCCAAAAGGGGAGGAGTCAGCAATTGAAGTGATACTGACATTTTAAAAGCTCTTTGGGTTGGAAAATGATTAAGAATTCTCAATAAAACAGATTTAGACTCACAAAATCTCTAAACGGGGTACAATGTATATAAAATACGCATAGGCTTCAGAGAGAGAAAAAAAGGGTAAAGAAAGCCCTTTAAGAAAGAGAAATAGGAAATAAAGATAAAAAGGCCATATGAAGATGGCAGATAAACAGAGAGTCTAGATTATGTTTATTGTGTTTTCTTTTAATTTTTTAACTTTTAATGAGCTAACAGCAGAAAGATGGTTGATTGCTAAGGCTGCTAAGTTGGACAAACATATATATTTTAAAGATATCTCGATTTTGAAATCTGTTTATAAGAATATGTTGCTTGGGAAAAGAATTTCTGTTTTTGTCTCCACAGAAGATCAAAACCTGTGGATTGGTTCTGGGCAAATGTGGTTTCACTTGCCAAGGCCACGTGAACATTCTGAGCTTCCAAGATGGCCAATTGAAATGATCCAGCTTCAAGACCCCATGAGATCAACAACGTCCTTTGACAGCAGGAAGTAGTAAAAGAAAGAAATCTACATCCAATTTCCCCAAAATATTACTTATTAATGTTTGCTTTCATTAAAAATGGTTAATGGTCATAGTTAATCTCTTTTAAAAAATGGGGGAGGAGAATATATAAAAATGATTAGAAAAGATAAGTGGATTTTGGTTTATTGATATAAACTTAAGGTCAATTTTGTTATGCTGTATGTATTTTTCTACTCTTGATTAAGGTATGATGCTGATGTAACTCATTTAAAATTGTAATGTGTAATTGAGAAATGCAGATTAATAGTCATCTATGATAACCAAACTTATAGCCATGTTAGTTAGGTTTTTGTAGATATACAAAGATATATTTCAATTAGCTAGGTAGTCTTCAAACACTTCAAAGACATGCACAATATGGCATTTAAATTATTTTAGGAACTTAGACTTTTCTGGATAGTGAGACTGGTCTGCTCCTGGCAGCACCAATGTATTTCAGGAAAATGATGGGCACTGAAGAAACTTCATGTAGAATTTACTTTGTGGCAACAGTTGGCCACTGGACAAGAAACTGTCAAGTATTGACTGCTTGATAGTATGCTGTATAAACTAGACATGCAGGTTCCATAGGAAAGTGACCTCTGAACATTGGCAGAACAAGCCAAGATGGTCCTTCAGGTTACTGCTTTGCAGAAAAAAAATTGTTAGGCATCCTTCTGGACACAAAGAGAAGCAACTGATGGACTGTGTCAGATTTCCTGCATCACTGAAAGGTATGCCAGAGACTATGGGCCATAAAGGTTGAAGATGGTACCCCAATGTTACAAAGGAACTTTGGGTGACTGTCCAGGCAGACAGGTGTCATCTCTGTCATTTTCTAGACTTTGTAATTTGCTTGCACTTTCTGTTTATTTGGATAATAATATATCCTTCTGTGGGCCTTTGATGTGATTGAAGGTTTAATAATTATAGGTATAGTTCTTTTTAGTTTAAAAAGTATATTAGATATGAAACTTTAGACTCACAATGATAAGGTAGATAATTGAATATTCTCTTTAATTTTGTGAATACAAATAGACTGGATATTGTGACTGTAATTCCTTCTTGAGAGCTGTTCTGTTGTAATTTTCTTATATGGAAATTGAAACTTTCCTTTTTATTTTTAGACAGAAAAAAGGAAATGTGGTGGAAATGTTCTCTGTATGATGTAAATAAAGTAACTGTTTTGGCCTATATAGAGCACTGTAGAAGTGGGTGGAGGATCAGAGCAGAGGCAGGTAGAAGGAGGGTGGAGTTAGTCAGTTGCCATCTGAACATCAAAGGAGGAACATGTAAGAGGTTCCGGTGAGCCGCGGGCCACGTGGCAGACAGATTAATGGAAATGGGTTGAATTAAGATGAAAGAGCTAGCTAGTAATGTGCTTAAGACATGAGCCAAACAATATGAAGTAAAAAAAAAAAAAAAAAAAAAGAAAGGCAAACATTATTTAAACACATGGACTGAGGGTAAGACACAAATATTCAGACCATTACAAGGGAAAATTAATGTCAGGTAGCAACATTACAGGGAACAAAAGTATTGTAGAGATCAGGCTGGAAAAGAGTTCAGGGTTCATAGTTGAAAAAAATGTAGGCTATATCGAGTACAGGCTGTTGCTTAAGATACAATATTTTTAAAATGCAAAACAAATCTGTAGTGTGCAATCAGTTGTGTGAAGAACATATTTGAGCAAACTTCTCAATAACAAACCAGAATGAGGAAAGGCAGCTGCTGCTGGATCCTATTCCAGAAAGTCATCATGGGAGGGAAATTTAGAAAACTAAGGGGCAACATCTGCAAAGTAGAAAGAGGACCCAAAAAGTGTCATGAAGGAAAAGAAGCAGCACATGGGAAGACTTCTGAAGGGTAAAGGAAAATGAGAGATTTTTCCAGCTGTTAGAAAAACAAAACAGAAAAGACAGTGAGTATAAGAGTTAAAATTATTTATTTGGAGAAAGGAACACTTACAAAATATGATCAGACAGAAGAAATTTCACCAAAACCCACTGGAAAGGAACAAAAAAAATGGGAGAAATGAGCATGCAGAGAGAGAAACACATGGAGAGGGAGAAGCACTGATGTAGAGAAACATTGACAAACAGACACTATGGAAAACTGAGGGTTTTTTTTTTAGGTTTGTTTTGAACTAAAGCAACCAGAGAAGCCTGTATACAAATTGGGGAGGCCAAGAGCTCTAGTTTACTGAGAAGTGTGGAAGGAAAAAAACAAGTTCAAAAGGATAGAAAAATAACACCTCAAGGATGTCTTCACAAATTGAAACCAGCCACTTTTATGAATCACTATTAAGAGGGAATTAGGTGACATCATTTAAAATTTTGGGAAATCCTAACAAACGGGTATTACAGACTTATGGGAAGCAATTGCATCACAATCCCAAGAACTATTTCAACAGCTAGAAAAAGCAACATAAATAAAAGGCATGGTAAAATAAAGTGGCAGAAAATACAATAAAAGCCAATGAGCAAGCTTTGGAAAGAAAGATATAAAAAGTAAACCAGATGAAGCAAAGTCCACAGGAGTCAAAATAAGAAGCCTGGTCATTTCAGGAAAAGTTGGGATGTTTCCATTCATTTAAATCCAAGACATACTCAAGATTGCCCATCACTAGCCATCTCAGAAGCAAATGCTGCTCTGTCCCATTGGTCCTTTTCCCATTGTCGCATTCTGATTTATTCATCAAAGGTTTTGAAGGTTACTCTTCATTTTTCTTTGACACACAATAATTGTACAAAATTACATGGTACTTTTCATAATTTGATGCATATGTACAATGTGTATTGATCAAACTGGAGTAATGAAGCCAGACATGATTGAACACATATAAAAGACTATCACTCAGGCTGAGGCAGGAGGATCACCACGAATTTGAAGCCAACCTGGTATGTACAAACATACCACGTACATACATAGGCAGACATATTGTGATAACTACAATTTCCATCTCAGAATCTTAGCAGTTGCCTGTGTTGAGAACTTTCTGGTCTTCTCTTTGAGTTCTTTAAAAAACATATAATATTTTAAGAGTTACCATCTGAAAATACTATAAAATTCTAGAATTTATTTAAAGAAGTAAATTGTAACTGTAGTTTTGTACCTATTTACCAACCTCCCATTGTCCTCACTCCCTACTTCTCTTTCTGCACTCTACCATCATTTTGTCTTTAGCTTCCACATACTACTACTCATTGTTTTGCTGAGATTGACTTATTTCATTGACTATTATGTTTAATTTCATGCACCTCTCTCCAATCAGAAAACTTTAGCCTTTTGTGGATGAATATTTTGGTGTAGTATCACCTTTTCTTTTTCCATTTCACGACGTTTTTCTCTATAGATAACTAAGTTGGTTCTATTTTGTGTCTGTAAACTTATTGAATAGACTGCTTTTACTTTGTCCTTTCTGTCTGATACCCCTACCCTTCTCAGGACTCCTCTTTGAGAGTCCCTTTCCCACATCAATGTCGTTTTTTTGTGACCCACTGAGATTAACTAAGTCCATCTGTGTGACCTCTAGGGTAGAAATGCCCACTAGAACCAGGAGAGTTCTCCAGTAGGTATACAGTGGGAATGAGTTGGTAGCTTCTGGTTTGTACTGCCACAGCCAATGCCTTGCAAATCAGTGATGAAACTTGTACAAAATTGGTGGATTTTGTGTGTCTGCTTTTGAGCCATATGCATCTAGGCCTTTCGTCAATTTTCAAATTTGGTCATCTTTGTTGGCCAATTTGTTAAAATCCTCATAAAGTCTATGTATAAATCCCCTATTAAACAAACTGCAAATAATTTCTCTTATTCTGTTGACTTTTTTCCCTTGGCTATGTAGAAACTTCTTGATTTGATATAATCCTATTTAACTACTTCGGTTTTTGTGTCCTGTGTTTTTTGATATTACTCAAAATAATATTTCAACACCAGTCATTTTTATTTATTAGCACTACATTGTTGAAACTTAACTCAAAAACATTTAAAGTCATTTTAAAAAAATGCTATATTATAGTTAAATGGTTAAAACAAATCTAATTTAACCTTTAAATTTGGAGAAAGGAGCTTTAGTATCAACCTGGGCTCAATTATAAATATAACAAAAACAAAGAGGAATTGGTTGAGGTTGGTGGAAGTTCTTGATGGATGAAAAGTTTACTACTAGAAGATATCAATGACAACAATCCTGGATAAACTGTCTTCTCATGATTCTTGGTTATGCAGGTCAGAGCTACCTGATACTGGGGAGACAGAGGGAGATGTAAACCCTTGATCAGAACATGATATTTAGGGAAAATGATGTTTAAGGACTCATTAATTAAAATAAAAAATACTTGCTAGATATATCCACTGGGGAAAAGCCCATTACAATGTCCAAGGTTGACACCTAGTCAAGAAAAATACATAAGAGGCCAGACTAGAGCTGGCAAAGTACAACATTTTTATCTTTGCTGGGTGCTCCAAACTACTTCAAACTGTCCCTGAAGTATCCTGGCCTTCCAACACTCCTCTAGAATCTTTTCTTACTGTTTCATTGCCAAGAAAATACCAAAGTCTTTCTTTTCTCTTTGTCTCTTTGGCCCAATTACTTGAATTACTGAGCAACCTGATAAACAATTTAAGTTCTGAAAGTGATGCATAATAACATTTTGTATTTCATTTCTTCCGCATATGTTGGTAAAAACCAAACAATGTTTATTTCTAAGTCATAAAGGCCAAATGATGCTTATTGAGTCATGCAGGGGACAGCATTACAGTTATGCCATGGAAAGAAAATAAATCCCATGTAATAGGAAGCACTATAATTTTGTAACTTTTAATTGGATTTGGTTATTTTTCATTTCTGTAAATACTCAATGTTATCAAAACTTTTAGAGTTTGTCATTGGACAAGGACAGAATATGTTCCCAAAGCAAATGACCCCTGGACTCATTACTAAATTATGATGTATATCATTAAAGAAGCATTGAAGAAATGTAGAGATCAGATATGTGTATAATGATAGTTATCATACTAAGAGGGGAAATAAAATAATCAAGCTCTAGACATGAGCTTAAAATAATATAATCAGAATATGAATATAGAAATATCTAGTAACTTAGACATCTAAGAATTATCATACATGTCATTTCACAAGGCATTAACAAAAAAGATAATTTCTAAATATTTCCTTAAAATTATTTTAAACCACATAAAAATTATTATCACAATGTCTTGATTGCCTACATACTTGTATATTTATACCACAAAGTTTCTGAATTTAATTAAAAATGAATAATACATGCGTCTAAAATCTTTAAATAAATGTAGATGAAAGAACCAACTTAGAATGTTGGAATAAAAACCTTACTGGTGCTGAACACAATTTGTTATTTGAATTGTTTAACAACAAATTGCTAACTTTATTCCAGTGCTGTTTTCTATTGTAAGGAGTTTTACAGAGCAAGCCAAAAAATAAAACTTGATTCATGATTTGGAATAAACAGAATAATATATTCCCTTTGTGATTTCTCTGGGCATGAGAAAGAAATGCTGTTGCAAATGATTAACTCAGAACACCAAATTACTACACTCACCATTGTCAAAAGCAGAAAATTGTGTAGCAAACTATATTTCTTGCAATTTTAAAGACTTGTTCAAACTAGAAGTCACAACATGTTTTTGTTCCAGGGTAGATAAGATGAAATTGTTGCAATTGGTTTTCCCTCAGCATTAGCAGAGAATATTTGTGTTCTTTCTTCCCAAGGCAAACAAAACCATTTGATATCAAGCAATTTTCCTTCTAATGAGTATTGGTCCTAGGCACATCTATAACTGTACTTCATCATAAATTATTTAATTAAAAATTTCCTAATCAGAAAACTTAACAAGTTCGAGTTGTTGATAAAAAGTGTATTTATTGCACACAAATTTCTTACAAATTTATGGTAAGTATCTCATAGCATTGTATTTTTGTAACTCAGAATTTTTCAGTAATTTGGGAGAAATAATTCCAAGGCAAACAGTCAACAAATGACAAACAGAACTGCTGTTTTTGTTTCCATCCAAAACCAAAACACCCCTAACTTTCAGCCCTGTAAAAGAAGTTTACAATGTTTTGAAAGAGCAAAACAGGAACTGTATTTATAATTTGGAGAACTAGCTTCCAGCAGAGGGAGAGTCATATTGTTTGGATTTACAGACCTGGTATTCAGTAAGTGTATTCCCACTGTCCAGTATGATAACTTTGAACATGTTGCATCCTTTGATTCTTCCTGCTTTTAAAATTTTATTTAAATTTATGGGCTTTTTATTTGGTAATTATTATTACATATATGTACACAAATATATAAACACAACCTTATAGATACATTTCATATGTGTGTGAGTGTATGTGTGTGTGAGTATATGTGTGTGTGTGTGTATATATATATTTTTTTCAGAGCTGATGTATTGATATTTGATAACTAGTTAGGTTCTCATTCATGGAAGAGATTAATTCTCTGACTCTGAGCATTCTCTAGTCACCAGAGGGTTTCCCCTTCCATGTTATCATCTTTACTGGTGGTGTTCTTGTTCAGGTCTTCTTTAGCCAGCCATACAGTGAGATACTGTGGGTTAAGCTCCCCTGTAATTTCTAGGACACAAACACAGCAGACTTTCTGGTCCTCTTCAAAGTATATAAGAGAATCACTTTCCCCAAATTGTCATTTATAATTTTTAAATGGAAAATGCCCATGCCAGTTTTACATTCAGCATGTGTATGTGTGCATGAGTATTTATTACTATTAGTTCTAATTATATAACATATACATATATATATTACCATGGGTCATAAACACCAAAAATCTTGTCTGTACTCCTCTTCCTATAGGAAGGTATAATAAAACGTTACCCCTGCTCTCTTGTCCATGTTGTAAAGATAACATTGAATAATAACATGAAAATGCTCCAAGAACAACTAAACAAGCCCACTTTAGGGTTCATTTATTCACAAGACACTATCTTAAGGAAAATTTGAGGTCATGGTAGTAAGCAGGGGTCATAATGCCTTGTATTAGGAAACCAATATCAAGGTTAACCAAGAAAGTAGTATGATAAGGTTAGAACAATTATTTTGGCTTCTCCATGTACAAATCACTGAAGAAAAACCAGACAGAGAGAGTAGGAACAGGTAGGACAGCATCACAAAATGGAGGCAAGAAAGCAATGAGTATGAGGACTCTGACAGATGGGAATGTGTTTGAATATAGACTTGGCAGGTTATTGATGACTTGGTATTGGCTAAAGAGCATCAGAAGTATTCTAGAACATTTCTTCAATCTTTGACTTGCTCCAATGTGAGAAACAAAGCAACAACACCAAGTTTTCATCAAATTAATGGAGAAGATGGAGAGAAAGGAAGTTTGAGCAGAAACTAGGCCTTCTTTGGACACCAAGTTTGAGATGTTTATTAGACATTCAATGGAAAATGTTAAGGAATTAAATAAGTACAGAGGTATGACAACTAAGTGAGAAAACATGACCCCACCAGAGGACATACCAGCACCCAGATCTCAAAATAAGCATCTCCACCCAATGGCATACCATCAACTTTCCCTGAGAATCCACACAGCCCAACCCCAATGTCTCCTCTTCTCTTCATTACTTTATCCTGGCCCATGCCTCTGGCTGAAGCCCCATGCTCCACCAGAGGCCAAGCCAGCACCAATATCCTGGGCACAAGTCACCCTCTCCTGGCCCACACCTCTGGGAAAGTGCCTTGCTCCATCAGTAACCACACCAGCACTCAGATTCCAAGAGGTTACTTCAACACCCAAACACCCTAAGAACCCAGACTAGACCAGAAGCTATGACAGGTGCCAGAACTCCAGATCCTATGTCAGGTTGAGACCCTCTATTCAAACACAGGCCAATCCAGCAAGAAGATCGAGAGGAAACAAAAATAAAATAACAAAACATCCATCTAACAAAGACAAACTCAGATATCAGCACCTAGACATATAATCACCCCAAACCAAGATGACTAAATGCCACTGTAACAACACAATCAACAACATCCAGGGCAGTATGGTTAGACCTCAGCCATCTTACTATATCAATTTGTGAGTACTCCAACTAAGGTTGAGCACAAGAAAATTACTTAAAGCCAATTTTATAAAAATGATAGAGGATATTAAAGAGAAAATGAAAAAAAAATCTTAAATCAAAGAATATATGTATAATTGGAGGAAACAAATAAATACCTTTTAAAAAGCCAAGAAAAACAAACATTTGAAGGAAATAAATAGAACTGTAAAAGACATAAAGATGAACTAGAAGCAGTAAAGAAAACATAAACTGAGGGAATTATGGAAATGGAAAGTCTAGGTAAGTAAACAAGAACAACAGATGCAAATATCATCAGTAGAAAATAAGAGACAGAGAGGGAATCTCAGGTGCTGAAGATACCACAGAATAAACAAATAAATAGGTCAAAGAAAATGTTAAATTTAAAAATCCCTGACATAACACATCCAGGAACTCCGGGAAAACATGAAAAGACTAAACCTAAGAATAATAAAAATAGAAGGAGAACAATTTCAGCTCAAAGGCCCAGAAAATTTTAACAAAATTGTAGAAAAAAAAAATTTCTAGCTTAGGGGGGAGGGGAAAAAAAAAAAATTTCTAGCTTAAAGAAAGACATGCCTATAAACATAAAGAAGTTTACCAAACACAAAAAATTATACCAAAAATGTATTATTATTTTATTATGTGCTACATAATATTCAAAACACTAAACATACAGAATGAAGAAAAAATAGTAAAACTGCAAAGAAAATATGCCAAGTAACATATAAAGGCAGACCAATGAAAATTATTACTAGTCTCTCAACAAAGGCTCTAAAAAGCCTGAAAAGATTGACAGATGTCCTACAGACTCCAAGAGACCATGGATACCAGCCCATGTTACTGTTTAGCCAAGGATGGAGAAAGCAAGATATTCCATTATAAAGTCAATTTAAGCAAAATATATCTAAAAATCTAGACATACAAAATTACTAGAAGAAAAACTCTAACCCAAGGACATTAACTATACCCACAAAGAATCCAGCAATAGCACTATTGGGAATATACTCGAAAGACTCATATTTGTACCCTGAAAGCAAAACCTCAACTATGTTCATAGCAGCATTATTCATAATAGCAAGAACCTGGAAATAACCTGGATGCCTCTCAACTGAAGAATGGAATAACAAACTGGTACATTTACACATTGGAGTACTACTCAGCAGTAAGAAAAAAATGATATCCTGAAATTCGCAGGCAAAAGGATAAAATTGGAGAATAGCCTCCCAAGTTGGGTATCAGAAAGATAAGCAAGGGATGTACTCACTCATTAGTGGACTTTAAACAAAAAGTAAAGCATGTCCAAGCTGCAAACCACAGCCACTAAACAACTTAGGATCTGAAAATTAAATTTAATATAGTCTTCTGCTGTTCATTCTATCTCAACACTATTCATTTACACAATGGCACTGTTACATGCTTTTTTTTTCTTGCCACTCCATTTTATTTTATTTTATTAGAAAGTAAAGTCTTTTTTCTATGCAAGATAAAAAATAAATAAAAAGAATACAGAAAAACAAATACAAGAAAAAAAGATAAGAAAGGATATACAAACATACACACTACCACCACCAAAATATATCTAAAAATCTAGACATAGAAAATTACTAGAAGAAAACAACAACAACAACATAATAACAGCAATTAATAGTTATTGACAATTGATATCTCTCAATATCAGTGGATTCAATTCCTCAATAAAAAGACAGACTAACAGAATGGATGTTAAAACAGGACCCATCCTTATGCTTCATGTACCTACCTCAACAGCAGGTATAGACATTACCTTAAGGTAAAGGGTCAGAAAAAAATTTCTAAGCAAAAATTAGAACTACGAAACAAGCTGTTGTAGACTTTCTAATATCCAACAAAAGAGACTTTGAGCCAGAGTTAATCAAAAGAGATGAAGAGAAACACTTCATACTTTTCAAAGGAAAAATTAGCCAGAATGATTCTTAAATTCTTAACATCTATGCCCCAAATATAAAGGCACCTGCATTTGTAAAGAAAACATTACTAAAGCTTAAATCACACATTGACCCACATACATTGATTACATTGATAATATTGCATTCTCATCAATGGACAGATCATCCAGAAAAAAATCTAAACAAAGACATTTTGCAACTAACAGACATTAGAACCAAACTGATCTAATGGCTATCTAGAGAACATTTCATCCAAACATAAAAGAATACATTTTCCTCTAAGCACTTCACAAAACATTCTCCAAAATTGACCAAATAGTCACAAAGCAAGTCTCAACATATACAAGAAAATTAAAATAACCCCTTGTATCCTATCAGATCACCATAAATTAAAGCTGATTCCAACAATAGAAAACACAAACTCATAAAAAATAAACAACTCTCTACTGCATAACAGATATTTCTTTAGATTGCCAGTTTCTAAATAATGGCATGGAGACTTTTTAATAGTATTGCTATCTATAGCCCAAAAATTCTACCAAGAAACACCTACAGCTGAAAAATATCTTCAGCAAATTGGCTGGATACAAGATTAACTCAAAAAAAAAAAAAAAAAAACATCAGCAGCCCACCTATATACAAATGACAAATAAGACTGAGAAAGACATCAGAAAAAAAAAAAAAAAACCACTCTTCACAACAATCGCAAATAATATTAAATATTTTGGGATAACTCTTACCAAGCAGATGCAAGACCTATATGGCAATAACTTCAAATCTTTGAAGAAGTAAATTAAAGAAGCTATCAGAAGATGGAATGATGTTCCATGTTCATGGATTGGTAGTATTAGCATAGAAAAATGACTATTTTACCAAAAGCAATCTACAAATATAATGCAATTCTCATCAAAATTCTAACACAATTTTTTACAGACTTTGAAAGAACAATACTCTATATGGAAATAAAGAAATATTTAGGATAGCTTAAACAACTCTGAACATTAAAAAGAATTTCTAGAGATACTACCATCTCTGATTTCAAGCTGTACTACAAGGTATAAGTAATAAAAACTACATAATATTGCCATAAAAACAGACAGGTTGATCTGTGGGATTGAACTGAATACCCAGACATAAATCAACACACCCTATGGACACCTGATTTTTGATAAAGAAGCCATAATTATATAATGAATAAAAAAGCATCTTCAACAAAAGTGGTGGCATAACTAGATGCATGTAGAAAAATGTAAACAAACCCGTATGTTTTACCCTGCACAAAATTTACAGGCAAGAGGCCTCAAAATAAAACAAGATCTACTAATCTGAAGAAAAAGACAGTATATAGTTAGACTTTCTTTTGGACTCTCAGCTCTCAAATAATGATACCTTAATCCTGGTGTGAGTTTTCTCTTTTCTGATAACTAGCAATATTGAGTATTTTATCTTTTCACAGGCATATATGAGATTACTCAACAATTGAATTTGGATACCCAGTTTATTTCACTATTGCACTATCCCCCAGTTTCAGGCATAGTATTTCAAATAAAGTATTGGTTTCTTTCACAAGACTGTGTGAGAATTCTATTGTACGTATAGACCATATTTCCTTATTTGCAGATGATTGTAGTGGGATTATGTTATATTGTAAATAATTGTTCTGCCTACTAATAAAAAGCTGATTGGCTGAAGGCAGACAGGAAGTGTGGGCAAGGCTACCAGACTAAGAAAACTCTGAGAATAGGAAGAGCAAAGCAGAGATGCCAGAGAGATGCCAGTGAGACACAGAAGAAAGAAGTTGAAATGCTGCTGAGAAAATGTACCTAGTTGCATTACTGAACAATATAAGAATCATGCATTAGTTTAAGAGCAAGAGCTAGCTAACAATATGCCAGAGCCTTGGGCTAATCAGCATAAAATTAATACCAGTGTCTGTGTGTTTCTGTAGGTCAGCAGGTCATAACCTCAGAGCTAGGACAGAAAGCGTGGGCCAGAAACTTAATACTACAGATAGTAGACCCTTTTACTGCATCTATAACTAGGTTATTATAAATAATACTGGGAAAAGCACAGGAGCATGAATGTCACTTTGCTATCCTGATTTCAAACTGAGCGATATACTCCTAGAAGTAAAATTACTGGAACATATGGCAACTCTCCCTATAACTGTTGAATAAGCACTATACTATTTTGCACTACAGTTTATTTTCCCACCAACAGTGTATATAGAGCCCTTTCCTTTACTGTTCCTTGTCAATAGAACACTCATTCTTACTGGTAAAGAATGATATCCTCTTGTGGTTTTACTTTGCATTTCCTCAATGACTGGAGATAATGAAGTCTTTAAATTTATCTGTTAGTCTTCAGTGTCTATTGAGGTTTGTCTTTGGCCAGAGAATCCCCAATGTTAGTTTCTCTGTCATGGCACAGTCCAAGAAAAAATCTATCTAAAGAGAGAAGATTCCATTTGACTCTCAGTTTCAAAGGGTCTTTGTCAGTTGGCTTCATTATTTTTAGTTCTTTGGTTGGACAGAACACCATGGTCATGAGCACATGTAGGTGAGGATGCATGAGCTCATTCAGTGGTGGTCAGAAAGCAAAGAAAGGAGAAAGAGAAAAGGATGTTAACCATGGATATCCTCCAAAAATATACCCTTGACTCACCTCTTCCAACAAGGTTGTACCTCGCAAGGTTTCCAATGCCCCCTAGCTACCAGCTAGAGAGAAATTAATGGAGATTACAGTTATAAACTCTACTTTAATCAAGTGGTACAGACTGGGAAATTTACAACTGATAGAAATGTCTCAAAGTTCTGGATGTTGACACATCTAATATCAAGGTGGATTTTTAGTTTGATATAATCATGTGTGTATTTTTGTCTTTGTTTTCTGTGTTTTTGTAATCATGTGTAAGAATACATTATCTAGACCAATGTTGTAGATCTTTTCATTATGGCTTTAAATATTTTTGTAGTTTCTGGTTTTAACCTTAACTCTTTTATCTCTTTGATATTATTTTTAATATGAAACAATTATTCAAATTTTTTCTGCATTTGGCTATATACTTTTAGATTGTTTATTGTCTTCTGCTTCAGATACAGTGCTATGTTATGTAGTTTAGCTGGCCTTGAACTCATTATATAGCCTATGATAGCCCATCCCATGATCATTCAATCTCTGCCTCTTGAGTGTTGAGATTAGACATATGCACTACTAGACTGTATTTTGGGTATGTATTTTTAAATAATACAGTCATTTGATTGCTTATGGTCTTGCTTAATAACACATATAATTCCTTCCAGATAGGTCATATGAAAGCCATTAACATATTGCTGAGCTGTATCAGTTATAAAAAGGAGAAATTAGGGAATTGTAGAGCACCCAGAAACTAGCTTCAATGATAAACTGTTTCCACATAAAACTAAAGTGGCAATTGGAAGAAATGGTAATGCTAACATTCACATAAAATTAAATTACAAAGAAATGGCTTCCTAGATCCATTAGGAGCCACTGACTGATTCCAAGCATTGTAAGTAAGTTAGAAGGAAGAGTCAGAGGAGGCATATGCAGGAAAATACCTTCTAAATTCCAGGTATAGCATGGAAGAAATTCAAGTTTTAGACTAAAAGGACTAAGACTCTGGCACAGTTTGATAGGCTTCAAAATGTCATGTTCATGTCCATGTCCAAGGTAGTATTGCTTAAATAAATGGTTCTCTCAGCCTTCATCTTTCCTTATCCTCATAGCAAATACACAATCAACACTGCCAGCTATGCTCTATGCCATCAGTGTTTTCAGAGGCAGCAAGGAACATTTTGTTGCCTTAGATTTTTGCTTCTGGCTTAAATGTGCGCACGCGCGCGCACACACACACACACACACACACACACACACACACACACACACACACACGAGTTACACTAATAGAAAAGGTGTTTGTAAATGACAAAAAAAAATTGACTGTGTTATTCAAACCCTACTGGAACATAAACCAAATGTTTTGCTTGTTTGTAAGATCTGGCTAGAATTCTAGATTTGACTGCATCTCAAAAGAATGCCTTCATTTCTGATTTTTACTGGAAACTTCTAAACTGTTGACACCATGAATTTATATAAAAAAAAACAAACAGATGGACATGTCTTCATTACTTCAGTTGGTGTTGGACTTTTAAATATTCAAAGATAAAAGGCAGGGTCTCTTTTAATGTTTGTTAATAAAGAGAATTTTTCCATATCATTTTATCATCAAGATTTTGCTTAAAGTGAAGCATGTAACTATGTAACTACAGTTGTGGTAGGTGGGAAACTGTTCCACCATTATCTTAGGAATTTAGACATTTTTATTTCAAAAACAATAGAGAAAACAGAAAACGACCCAAAACCTTTTAAAAAAAATAAAAAAAACAAAATGGGCTATGAGATCAAGAGATTTAAAAATGTGAAAGTAGTGAAAATTTTTCAGTCATGGAAAAGTGAAATAAAAAGATATTTCAATGACACTAATGTTTAATAAAGATTTATTTTCATCTTAAAAATATAGCACTTGGCATAGAACTGCTCTGTACTTCATCCAGTGGCAAGCTTGTTAGGAACTGTGTCTCTCTTTTAATCTGGAAAAGTTCAAGCAAAATTATAGTTTCCTAGCCACCCTTTAATCTCCAGTTTTTCTTTCAAAGGCCCCCAGAAAACAGTGATTGCACTACTCCTAAATCTGAGGATAGAAAAGCTGGAAATTGCAGCTACTTAAGTAATATTGAGTGGGGATCCATCAGAGAAGACTATTCAGACACAGACTGAAACCAATGAAAGTCTTTGTTAGCTACCTGGCAATTACCGTGGGTGGGTGTGTGGGAACCTGGGGAAGCCCAAGCATTTCTCAGGGTGAGCTTTTAGGTCAAAAACCATTTTCCAGGCTGACATACTTCAGTTGACAAGAACACTTAGCCAGAAGCAGAACTACAGAAGCCAAAAGGCAAGGCTGGTACATTTAGAGACTTTGCAAGAACTATGGACTTTGATGGATCAGGCCTTTGTTTTAATTTTGGATGATGGCACTGTCTATGTGTTGAGTTTTATAGTCTAGATGCTAGCTCAGTCATGAAGTCACTTGTGGTAAGGTCTGAGGCCCTAATATAATATCAGAAAAATAGTTTACTCCCTCAGGCAGTGTTTGAGGTTAAGAGAGTATATGTGTAGCTATATTTTTTTTCCATTTTCTCAATTAAAGTCATATCACCTGATGTGTTGTCATTTTCAAATGAGATCAGAACTTAGGTATTTATTTTTGAATTGCTGGTCATTGTGTAAAAATCATACATATTAACAGGACAGTATGTAATATTTTACTACTAGTATAGGTTGAAAAAATACTAAACCAGGTTAAATTTACCTTGTTCTTCAAAACTCCTATCATTTCCACACGGTACATTTTCTACATATTTTCTTTTAGGTATTGAACATACAAATCACATTATTTTTGTCTATAGTTCCTATAGTGTGTAAAAGATAGCAGGGGATATTAGAGTAAGACACCTTTTGCCCATTTAGCTTATATTTTACCATAGCTCAATTATCACACATTAGTTGATAAAAAGAAATTGCCAAGTATGGTGCCAGAAATAGTAGGACCTTCATGCCTGAATACCAAATGGTAGTTCATACTGAGTGTAAAGCTGCATGGTCTGCACTGATATTTTCAAGTCAGACCTGGTAACCAAGTCCTGCAATCTCTTTAAAAGGTATGATGATATAGAAAGACAGAAGGAGCAATTTAGTGAGACCTTTCCACAAAATAATAAAATCAGGGTTAATGATAAAGTTTAATGGTAAAGGACTCACCTAGTATATGGAAGACTCCAAATTTAACCCTCAATGTCACAAACACAGTACTATTAAATGAAAATTAATGCATTCCATTTTCTATCTTGACTTTGTTTGTTTAAAAGGAATTTTTCAAGCAATTTTGTAATTTGATTAAAGGTATATTTGGGGGATCGTTATTGCATTCTGGCTAAGTCTTTGTTTGTGTCAAAGATAAATAATAGATGGTGTGCACTTAGGGTCTTATAGACAGCAGAAGCATAATAAAGAGGCAAGCAAAGGGACAGATGGCACTAAGACAAAATGAACACGTGCTGTTGGAATCTCCAGAGTAATGTGAGCCTACACTTTCAGCAAAACTGACTTGTATATCCAAGACTTGAACTAATGCTTTAGCCATATAGAATGAGCTGCTTAGTGTACAAACCAAAGAAATAAATTTCATTTGGAAGAAACGCATCTAAAAAGAATGTCCAGACACTTGATTTTAAAAATAATTTAAATTTAAATAATTCAGCTTTGGAATCACAGAAAGGCACATAAAATCTTTGAGTACAAAGAAGGACAGATCTTATTGCAGTGAAGTTATATAAGGTGTATTCCTTTTAAAATATCCAAAGCTGGATAGGTAAAATGTAGTTTGTGGCTTGGGGGTGTGGGGGTGCAGATGGTGAGCTGGAGGCTCGGCCTGGAAAAAGTCTCCTCTGTATTGCTTCACTCTGTTGAGATGTCCAAGCCAGAGCAAACACATGCTTCCAGCCAAAATGAGATGCCACTTCAGTAATTGCATATAGTTTTCAGAAAAGTCAAAACTACATTCAGGCTATTTAGAATATGGAGGTATCTATCATGTGGCTGGGATACCTGACTGTCTTACAGATCCACTATTGAACTAAACAGATAAGATTTTCACTGATTTTTGTAGCTGTTACAAAAAAAATTATTTTGCAAAATGTCCAGCTCTACATGTCTAAGTAAGGAGTCATATAAACCCACAAGAAAATGATAAATTTTGTATGAACCAGAATTTTTTGTTTCCCAAAATCCCCACTTGTGGTAGCATTTTCCAGAAAATACTTTGACTTATGCTCCAACAGGCAATCTAAGGCAAAATGAAGTTCCTGGCTCCCCACATGTCTTGTAAGAGATTCTTAAAATGGTGGGGGAGTGTGAGAGGGAGAGAGAGAATGAGAACAACGGACATCTCATTAATGATTTTTTTTATCTACTAGCTTTTCTAATAAAAGCATCAGTGACCAGTGTGTTAAACCATATGCCCATCATGGAGCTTAGGAACATTCTTCTCTGCCATCTTTTCTGCTCACTCACTGTACTTTGTACAATATCCAGAGAAGGAATGGAAGTTTGCTGTGAAGTTCAAACATGTGAACTCTAAAGTAGTAGAAAGGGGCCTTCACAGAGGAATAGATGAGGTACAGACATACAAAGGAAAGTTTTACAAATTAAAATTGATGAGTTGGAAATAATTAGGACCCACTGAGAGCAGAAAGGCTTTTTTGTTTGTTTATTAATTTACTTTGTTCTGGATGGTGTTGGCAGAAGCCTGTGAAGAAGGGAAAAGGATTCTGGGACCAGGCAGTGGTCCATGAAGACCTGGACAAAGTCCTCAAAAACAAACTCCATAGATGAAGTCCTGTCTGCTAAATTTGATGGTTGGGATGAGAAAACACTGCATCATTACTGGGACTGTCTCCTAGGGTTTATTTTATAAAGAGAATACAATACCATCTTGTTTTAGGACAATTTGTGTCCAAAAGAATAACAAATAGACATGGTATCTGAAACCCCACAATGTTGGTTTATACAACAGCTGCAGCTGTTATAAACAGAATTATCTATAAGAACTAGAGTTAAAATAACATCTGGATTTAAGCATGCTAAATAAATCATGCTTCTAGGCAGAACGACAGAAGTGTCCAAACTGAAAAGATGCATGTTGTAATCTTACATTGATTTCCCACAAACTGGGTGATCCCATTCATCTGCCTTGTGATACATGTGCGTGATTTAATTTCCACTTACGATATATAAACACCTAAGAGTTCAGGGATTGACAAAACTTTATGCGCAGATGAGGTCCATACAGAGGACTTCTGTCCTTTAGTCAATGATTCAAACAAGTTTATGTTAAAGTACAAATATTATTTTTTTCTTTACATGAAACAATTCTAATAGGTGGACCTGCCAAGACTATTGATGTATGCCAGACCTCAGTTGTATGATGGCTCCTTGGCAACTGTCTAAAGAAATAGGAAGTCAGAACAAACCAGTCTCTTCTTTGAAGTTGATAACAGAGGAACAAATGCAGAGGAAGTCACACACATGGATTCCAGTCTGAGAAAATGTTTTTGAAAAGTTGACTTTACTATTATGAACACAGATTTTAGTGCGGCAGCCCTGTGTTCCTTGCTGTAATCATATACTTACGCTAGCTTTCCTTGTTCTTACCATTTCCAATGGTTTAGGAAGTGCATTGCTTTTGCTGATGGGGTGCAGGAACTGTGTGTTTGTCTTAGCCAGATTACTCTTTGTTACACAGCTTCTTGGCCTTAAAGCTGCCTACTGAAATGCCTATTTCACATCAGTCATTCAACAGAAGCTTCAAAATAAAACTGATGCCCACAAGAGAAAAGAAATAAGACTCCCATGAAGTCTCAGCCAAAGGCCAAAGACCAAGTGCAAAAAAGGAGAGGGCCATAAAATGATATTGACCTGATTATTGTCCGCAGTTGACTGAAAATTTGTTTCTGTACCTAAGTAAACCATCAAACAAATATAATGATTGGCCATTGACTTGAATGTCACAAGTACAGTTGACTTTGCATTGTTCACTTTTCATGAGCTTCACAGTTAATTATCTACAAGGCTATCCAGGGAAACGTTCTGCAATGGCAGCAAACTCTACCTACACTGGAGACTTGCATGGCACCTACTGGTATTATCAAAATCAGTCCTTAGGGAACAGGCTTTCTGGTCAGATCAACCTATAATTTTATTTAAATCAAATTAACTTAGAGTTCAATTCAGTACCTCATGATTAGATGGTATTTGTTTAACATCACAGGTCTATACTTTGTATGCTGAGCAAATAATAATCTATTCATCTCTGGGATTCTAAGACAGCATTGTGGCCAATACTAACATGTACTCCAATAAAAAAAATCAATACAAGGATATTCCAAAACATCAAAACTAAAGTTTTGCTTCCTCGGGCTCAGATTTGGCATACCTCTTTGATAAATCCTGTGAAGTCTCACTAAGGAGGGAAGGAAGTGCCCAGTCTGGTGCTACAACTCTTATTTCTTCCATTATTAAAAAAAAAAAAAAATTGCTAGATTTGCATGAGAGAGTGTGTGTTTGCCCTTTGCACTCTTCTGTAAGTTTCTGTGTCATGAGAATCTTTCCAGCTTGTTTTCCTCATGCTTTTTGTCTCCTGTTTGTATTTATAAGAAGTTCTTTTGGCTCTGAACTATAAGGAAGATATGTTTATAGAAAGCTTCGACACGAATATATGTGGCTTACACAAAGGATAAGTGAAAATGGATTATGATAAGCCTAAATAGAAGTCATTAGCCAAAGATCTTAAGTAGGAAAGATCATTGCAAATATAATAAAGAGCTGCAATATTTAAACCAACCTAAGCCACGAGGCATGATTTTCCTTAATAAAATCAGATTTATTTGTTTCCTAAGGGCTTGTTGAGAACAAAGAAGCTGCAGTTTCAATAATGCAGATTTCAGACGTGGCCAACTAGAGTGAAAGAAAAAATAATTCTGAAAACTCTCTGGTCCCTCTGGCTCCCCTGGTTCTCTGCTCCCTGTTAAAAAAGAAGAGTACACAAGCCCCACCTACTGGATAAAATAGGAATAACATCCAAGATTCCGGCTTTAATGTGTCTCAAAGGTAAAAAATAATAATAATACTAATAATGTAGTCTTGGTGTATTGTTTGGAGCACATTCCCTCCAGAGGAACACCTGACCCAGTCTTAATGTTGGGATGAGGAAATCGGACTTGCCTGCAGTGGATGCTGAACTAAGCCACCTTGGGACCTTGGGACCTCCTGCCCTTGCAAGGGAGGAGATAAGGAGATGGGGAGAAGAGAGAGTGACTGAAAAGGGCGGGAGGGGGAAGGGAGTTTGAACAAAGAGATACATGGATAAAAAATGAGACTTTATTCATAATTTAAAATAAATAAATAAATATTAAATAGTTACATACTATAAATATTTAAAATAATTTACTTTAAAATGTAAAGTAAAGGCTTAAAATATAACTGCGGTCTGGCTTTCTTGATTTTAGAAATTGTGGTAACTGTAAGAGATCTTGTTTTAAAACATTGTGTTTGAAATAACAAAATTACAAAATCCTAAGGCACACCATGACATCATGATTTACCTAGAGGGCATGAATATAGTTCTTTTAGAAATATCATTGAAATCTATTCAATACTTAGATTAAATGCATGATAAAGATAAACCTTAGCTTTAAGGAATATGCTGGTTTAAGATTTAGGGGAAATTGAAGAGGTATATCCCTTTATTTTGAACAAAGGCAACAAAAAAGACATTTATTTTTATTAAGAATCAAGACTGTGTTTATGCTAAAAAATTTGGAAGCATGGAGAGCAGAATCAACATTTTTGAGATTTCATAACATTTAGCAGAGTGATAAGCTAAATTTCTGGGTAATATATGTGAACACCATTAAGGCATGAAGGCATACTGTCCAATATTACAGTATCCACACACCAAATATTATGCATCCATAATCTGACATATACATATATATAGTTTTCACTGAATTGGTAGATTGAAGATATTAAAGAACCATTATGTTTAGTGTCATCTATTAAGTTACCTTCTACCGTCAAAAAACTTGTAGGTATAACAGGCTGAAAGCCTGGAGGAAACTAATAAGTTGCCTTCTTGTTTCTCTGAGTTCATTCTCCCAGCACTTTTGCTCATGTAACTACCTACATCTGAAAAAGTTAAATGGTCATTAGTGTGTGATTCAGGTTCTAACACATATAGTATCTTCATTACTTTCTGGTAAGTTATGAAATAATCATATAGGTTTGAAAACACAGCAGGGAGGTTGCCTTGTAAATTCATTGACATTTCGGCAGACCTTCACTGCTCTCCTACACTAGTATATACTTCCTGCCCTTCTCCATCCTATGAGTTTAACAAAGCTTTGCCCTTAAATAACTGAGAGCATGGTTGCTAAGGCAGCATCCTGTGTTTCATGCTCTAGCAACGGGAGGAGTGGTTGTCACTCATAGCTCCCTCTTCCCGAAGACTCTCAAAATAACTTATAATGCCACATACCATATGTGCTGTACTAATCAGGCTTGCTATGGTTCTCTCTGTTGGACAATCCCTTTGGAAAAGGCAAAAACTATAAAATCCAGCATGTTACAATTATCTCACTTTTCCTTTTGAGTGTTTTAAAGATCAAAACTATAGTATCACTTGAAAACTTGGCAAGCTCAGGACTGAATAATGGATACTCCACTGTATACGATTCTATGCTTTTGTTGTTGTTGTTGTTGTTGTTGTTGACTTTTAGAGACAACTATTGGGATTTGGAAGACAAACCAATAGTCTATGTCTACAATTTTTGATTTATGAAAATTAAAGGGATAGATTAAAATGTATCACTTGAAGCTGACTTTTGCCAAACATGTTTTGCAGTTTCAAAACAAAATAACTATAAAAGAACTCCCCAGATTTAAAGTTTTGAATGTACTTTGAAAAGCCAAAACACAACATATTATTTTCTTAATTAGAATGCCTATATCTTATCTATTCCTTTTGACGCACAGAATTTTTTAATATTGGCTAAACAGTTGCTTTTGCAAATTAGTTTTGCCACATTTAAACAACTGTATTCATCTGAAGGATATAACCCTAGATACCAGCACCCTTACAGCATCAAGTGGGTGAATGAGAAATGAGCCAGGAAATAAATATTTCAGTGTTTGTAGAATAAGTTCAGGATGGGTAAAACCACTCATGTTTCTGGTTGTTTTTTCTTATGGTTTGTTATTTTTATGGTAAGGAAAACTTTCTAAACTTTGAGACAGATACACAGAAAGAAATATATACATATACCCAAATACACATGCATGTGCAGGCACACTGCATACACAGAGTAAAAGCAGGCATACAATATGATCCTTCAGGAATGCAATCAAGAAAATAGATTCTTTTAGACTCCTTATTTCTCTGTTGAGTCTCTGTCTGGTTGACCTATCCAGGGTTGAAAGTGGGGTATTGAAGTCTCCCACTATTAGGGTGTAAGAATTGATTTGGGATTCAAGCTTTAGCAGTGTTTGTTTTACATAGGTAGGTGCTCTTATATTAGGGGCATAAATATTCAGGATTGAAATCTCCTCTTGACCAATTTTTCCTGTGATGAATAAGTAGTGACCATCTTGGTCCCTTTTAATTGCTTTTAGCTTAAAGTCTACTTTGTTAGATATTAGGATGGCAACCCCTGCTTGTTTCTTAGGACCAATTGACTGGAAAATCTTTTCCCAGCCCTTTACTCTAAGCTTGTGTCTGTCTTTGAGGTGGAGGTGTGTTTCTTGTAGGCAACAGAAGGATGGCTTCTGTTGCTGTATCCATCTTGTTAGTGTGTAACGTTTTATAGGAGAGTTGAGCCCATTGATATTAAGGGATATTAGTGACCACTGATTGATATTTCCTGCCATTTTTGGAGGTAACTTGTTTGTATTTCCTTTCTCTGGAGTATTCCTCTGTGGAATTATTGATTGTTTGTGGTTTCATGGGTGTACCTGACTCAGTCTTGAGGTTGGGGGAAGAAAACTGGATCTGCCAGGACTGGAGACTGAACTAAGAAATATTGAGACACTGGGACCATGGGACTGCCTGCTGCCTGCCCAGGGAGGGGATGGGGAGTTGTGGAGAAGAAAGAATGACCTGATGTGGTAGCAGGGGGAACGGACCTTGAATAAAGATATACAAAGATAGAAAGTGTGACTTCTTTGTTCATAATAATAATAATAATAACAAAAAAAATAACCAAGAAAGAAAAGAACTTTGCTATAAAGGTTCTTATGTTTTTGTTGTATTAAACAATTAAATATAAAAAAGAAAAAGAAAATGGATTCTTATAGTCATGGAATAAACTTACTTTCCTGATCTACAATTTTCCTCATATTCTTCTGCCATATTTAGTTAAAACTCAGAGAAAAAAAGCATGATAAGCAACAGTAAGCAAACAGTGCACACTGAGACACTGAGTTCCTGGTTGTTTTCAGTGGTTTAAAGAATGGCCAGTGTTTGAGCTATGTTATGCACTGTAGTCTGAATATGCTTATGTAATGGGGGAAGAAAATATCTAAACACAATCTTACATTTTCTAAGTTTTGTCTTTTTTAAAAAGATACATACATCCATTGAACAGCTTGGGATCTGATACACCTTAGATCCCACTCACTCTAGAGGAACACCTGACTAAGTCTTGATGTTGGGGGAGGAAACTGGATCTGCCAGTAGTGGATGCTGAACTGAGCCATATTGGGACACTGGGACATTGGGACCTTGGGACCTCCTTGGGACCTTGGGACCTCCTGCCCTTGCTGGGGAGGAATGGGGAGATGTGGAGAAGAGAGTGTGACTGGAGTGGGTGGGAGGGAGAAGGGACCTTGAACAAGGACATACATGGATAGAAAATATGATTTTATTCGTAATAATAAAAAAGATGAAAAAAGATATATGTGTAGTTACAAATGCAGTTTTTGCTGTGTTTGAATGCCTCCCTGTGTGTGTTTGTGTGTGTGTGTGTGATTATTTATCACCTGTTGCCATATCATGTAATACTGATAAGATGGGATTTAGATTGTGTTGTGGCCATTACCAAGAACTATAAACCTGGTGAAAATATTAAAACTCAATACATGTAATTAAAATTTTTTATATCCTCAAACATTTTAATTATTATAAAGATGTTCTTTGTTCACCCACACTTCTACATACTAGAAAAATTATTTTACTTATTAAGAGAGAAAGACAACATGTCACAGGCTTTAGCATGTGACTCTTCTTTTTAATATGATGCAGTATTAAAAATCCAAGAGCCTGTGATTTTGAGACATTATTAACCTCCTGAAGCAAGAGATTTTCATGCTATTGTGAACATTCAGTTCTTTCTGTCATAGTTCTGCAGGCATTTATTCTAGATGATTCATTCCAGATATATTTTACCCTTCTCAATTACATTATTCTTAATGGAGAGTAAAATGTTGTTATTTTCAAAGACAACTACTTCTAAGGCATTACCTACTGTGATGTGTTAGAAAACTTGCTGGTGGACCTTCCTTTCATTCATCCATCCATTTCTTCATCTGTTTGCCAGACACTCCTCACAGTTTAAGTGTGAAGGAGTATGGGATTCCTCTAGACCAATGGCCCTCAACATTCTTAATGAAGCCCTTAGGTACTGTTCCTCATGTTATGGTGATGTAACATCGGACTGTTTTTGTTGTTACTTTGTAGCTGTACGTTTCCTACTGTGATGAATTATAATGCAATTATTCTTGAAGATAGATTCGCAAAGGGGTTGCAACACAAAAGTTGATAACCACTATCTAAAGATGCTAGAGCAAATTAGAAATTAAAGGTCATCTTTTCTAAAATGAATTTTGAGGTAGCATACTAAGCAATAGACTTAAATAGGGCACTATTATCATGAATGTGACTATATTTTGACCATATTACTCCCCAGATACTTTCTCTTACCTTTCTTCCTTTCTCCCACAGGTCTTGTCTCTACCTTCAAAAAGTTCCCATTCTGCTTTATTTATATTTAAATCTGTTTACCTCATATAAGAGAAATAGGAAATAATTGCAGTTGTTTTCATTTAATTTTTCTTTTTCCCTTCCCTTTCTCCAAATTCCCTTTCTCTACTAGCACAAGGCAGGTACTTTCATAACCTATATATTTATATATAAATATTTAAACAATATTTGAATATTCGAAAGCATTCAAATATTTAAACATTCAAATATAAATGACTAAACATAAAAATTATTAAATATATTTAGATAATTATGCATCCTAAATTTAAGTGTATTGAATCTAGTTTCTGCACATGAGAGAAAACATGCAATGTTTAGGGGCTGGAGAGATGGCTCAGCGGTTAAGTCTGCTCTTCCGGAGGACCCGGGTTCGATTCCTAGCACCCACATGGCAGCTCACAACTGTCTGTAGTTCCAGTTCCAGGAAAACATGCAATGTTTATCTTTCTGAGTCTGGCTTGTCTCTGTAACCTAATCTCCAGTGCCATTCTGGTTTTTTATTTAAAAAAATAACAATTTCATTTTTCTTTGAAAGTGAATAAAAGTGACTCTGTGTGTGTGCTTGTGAGCACACATTTGTGTTACATTTTCTTTATCCATTCATCTATTGAGTGGCATCTAAGATAATTCCAAAACTTGACTGTTGAGTACAATGCTGCCATAAATACCAATGTGCAAAGAAACTCTGTGATCTGCTGTGCTTGGTTACTTTAGGTATATACCTGGGAGTGCTATATTCAAACTATATGGTAGTTGGGCACATGTGCTGATTTTACTTACAGTCACACCACTGAGACAGAGGAGCCAATGAGAGGGAAACAGGGAAAGCCAGGGGTAATAATTGTATCAAGTCTTTCTTTGGACCACCAGCTCCCAAATAGTAACATGGAAATGTTTTTTTAATTAATTATTAAAGCCTAGCCTTAGTTTAGGCTTGTTCCCAACTAGCTCTTATATAACTTAAATAAACCCATTTATATTTAATCTATGTTCAGCCACGTGGCTAGTACCTCTCCTCAGTATGATACACTGGACTCACTCCTTGTCTGGCTGGTAAATTCTCATACTTCAGATTTGTTTGTCAGAGCCCCTATCTCTGCCAGGAAGTTCCTCCTATCCTCTCCTGCCTAGTCATTGGCCATTCAGCTCTTTTTGAAACCGATCAGAAGTTGCCTTAGGCAAGTGAGGAAGGACAGAAACATATCTTGGATAAACATTATTCCAATGGGTAATGACTTTCACTTCAACACTATGCAGTCCTTTAAAATAAAAAGAATTCATTTCTTTGCTACAGCATCTGTATCGTGTCACTTTCCACATTTTTGAGGCTATGCATATTTCTTGTGCTGTACAGTCATTCCTGATAAAACTTTCTAATTGAATACAGACAGAAAATAGGGCTTTTAAGCTTTAACCATTCTACTGGTTAGATTTTGTCACAACAAAATCACTTCACTTCTCTGAACCCAGGCTATAAATTTCCTAAATTGGAACATGCACATGTGTGGTGGCATAAAAATAGCCTGAAATATCAGACACAAAGTCAAGCCATGAAGGCCAGGGAATGGGGACCCACACCATTAATGCCAGCACTCGGGAGACAGAAATCCTCTGGATCTCTGAGAGTTCAAAATCAAACAGAGGCAGGCAGTGATGGTATCCAACTTTAATCCTAGCTCTAGGAATGTTGAACAGGAAGTAAGCTGGGTCATGAAAGAAATATAAGGAGAAGAAGGCAAAAGTTTCTCCTCTTTGCCTGTGTAGCCAGTCTGAGGACTCCTGGAGAAAGGGCCTACCTTGTTTGGCCTGAAGATTTGACTGGGTGAAAATTGTCTGTGGCTTCTTCCCTATCTCTCTGATGTTTTAGCTTTTCCCAACATCTGGCTCCAGGTCTTATTATAATAATAAAGAAAATTCTAGCAATACATATGGACCTTGCAGGGTTTTACAAGGACTTGAAATAGTGAATGTAAAGCACCTTTATCTGGGCACTAGGCATTGAAAAGAGTGTTTTCTGCAACTATATTAGTTTTCTTTAATTCACAATTTTTAGTTATAGAAAAACAGTTGAAGCCTGTCATTGTAATTGATGCTACCCACATGTTCTGGAATGTGGGCTTTCCACCGGCACATCATAGTTACCATGGCTACATTCTTAAGGAAAGCTAACTCACCTTCTCCCCAGCAGGAAAAAGAAAAGAACATTAAGTGGGTGTAGTAGAAAGTTTCCCGGGCCATTTGAGCCTGGAGTTTGTACCTGACCTGCAGCGGCTTTTGCCCCCCAAAGAAATGAATCAGACACTCATATTAACTTCATACTGTTTGACCTATGTCTCAAGCACATTACTAGCTAGCTCTTTCATATTAATTCAACCCATTTCTACTAATCTACCCACCACGTGGTCCAGCCCGCAGCTCACCTGGATTCCTTACATGCTTATTCTTCAGGGGTGGATGGCGACGGACTAACTCCACCTTTCTCCTACCTGCCTATCCTCTGATCCTCCACCCACTTCTATGGTGCTCCACATAGGCCAAACTAGTTACTTTATTTACATTATACAGAGAACATTTCCACCACAAGTGGGCTGGGAAGGGAAGTGGAAATATGTCTAGGGGAAAGAGAAGGTGGAATGAAGCCTAAGCTTCATCAACATTTCTGAGTGAATATTTATTATAATTCTTGATTTTGTATTGTGTTTAAGTTGGCTGAGTTAACTTTATTTGGGACCCTACCTTAGAGTCCATCGTATATACTCTCGCTAGCTTAATAGTACCATGTCACTAAAATCCTAGATCTGAAGAGTTCAGACAAAATCACAGAATGAACTGAAGTCAGTGAGATCACAAAAAAGGAAACCTTATCTTGAAAATACATGTAAAGACTATGACTTCAGTCATATACAGAGTGGATCTCATACCATAGCAGAGAACTATAGTTTTGGTCTATAGAAAGTGGGGTAACACAGAAAGCAGATTTTTCTCTCAATAACACAGTTTTAAGAGTAAGTTTTTATCCTTCTTTTTCCTGATGAAACCAACTCATGACTGTCATTGAAAGGAATAATTCCAAAATTTCTTAGTATTTTTAGTTCTAGAAGGCATATGTGAACTTGCTGGTCCTGAGAGATAAATTATCACAGCAAGATGACCAACTACTACAAGTCTATGGTAAAAACTTAAGTGAGATAAATCAAATATACCTACACTATGGATCTTTTGGATAATCCATGAAATGATGTTATGAGTGCATAAGAAATTAAACAGAGAGATACATAGGTGAGTAACTAGACACATTAGTAGTGAGTGCTCAGTATTTACCAAGACATAAAATACAACCCTTACCATAAAATTGCAATTTAAAAGCTTGCAGAGAATAGAAATAAATGAACAGTTTGCAACCTAGTCTAGTAATATTTTTAGTCAAGAGTTGTCAATATGAAAAGGTGACTACACATTCTCAGAATAGATCTAAATAAGAGAGTTATTAAATCAAATTGAAGAAAAAAATGAACTTGCTATTTAAGGCAATCTGAAGGTATTATATTTTCTAGTAGGTAGAACTAAAACAGAGTCTCACAGTGGAACATCACCACAATAGAATATCACCAAATATCAAAAATGACCCATGATTCCTGCTGTACTGCTAAGAGAGTGTGGGTTGGTCTGCTTCTCTATTGCTGTGATAAAATATCTGAACAAAAACAACTTAGGTATGAAGAAAGGCTTTATCTCATTTATAGAGTAGAGAGCATCTTCAAGGTAAATCAGAACAGGAACTCAAAGCAGGAACCGGAAGACAGGAACTTCAGCAGACAACATGGAGAAACCAGCATGATTCTTCTGGCATAATAAGCTAGTTGTCGTGTTCTGTTCTGTTTTGTTTGTTTGTTTATTTTAAATATAGCATAGGTGTACAGACCTAAGAATAATACTATTCACAGTGGCCTTAGACACTCATATCAATTAGCAATAAAGAAAATGCCTCACAGACCAATCTGATTGAGGCAATTTCTCTCTGGAGGCTCCCTCTTCCCAGGTACCAACCACATTCAACAGTTTTATCATTTTCTCTTCTTCCCTTCCTTTTCTCTCCCTTCTATCTTTGTATCTCTTCATGAGTGTGAACATAGATATAGATATTATTATACATGACATATGAAGAACTGGAATACAGTTTGGGAATTATTCCATTTTTTAAGAAAGAAATACTAGCAGTAATGAAACGACACAGCCAGTAAATTAATGTGCAATCATGAGGACCTGAGTTCAGATCTCAGTACCATGCAAAACCAAGCACAATGAAATGGATCCTTAACCTCTGTGCTGGGAGAACAGATACAAGAGGATTTGCAGAATATCCTCATCAGTCCTAGTTGAACCAATAAACTTCAGGGGGAGAGGAGGGAGATACAATTTCAAGTAAATTGAAAGTGATTGAGGATAAGACCCGCTATAACCCCAGGCTTCTATATAATGTGTAATACATGCATGTGCACCTGCATGCTCTTCTGTACATACCCTCATAAGCACATCCATATATAACCTACATGAAGAAAGAATAAAGAACAGAATAGTACTTGAAAAGAATGCTGAATTCAAGTTTTTCACAGCAAAGAACTACAGACTTCGTTTCTCTAGGTAAACTTGAAGAGGTTTGGGGTGAGCAATTTTAATCACCTTTGGCCATTAATTCATAGCCTTAAAATCTGTCTAGGAATCATATAACAATAAAATAAGTGGTAAGTACAATATCATATTTCAAACCAAATCCATTGTCATCAACATTTCATTTTCAGGGACCATTAATTATAAAACTTGAAACTTCTAAAATAGTGTGAGTACCAGAGAAGTTTAAATGAGTCAAAATTGAATGGAACAGCATAAGAAAAATCTCACATCTGTGCCACTAATTATATTTCTATTCCTGGTGTCATCTGCCTTTTTTCCCCTATGTGATATACTGACCAGGCCAAACCTCAGACTGTCGATAAGCCAACAGTTGTATACAATCTAAGGAATTCAGAAAATGGGGGCCCAATTTTCAGTTATTTTAATTCTGAAATTAAAAATAAAGTGTCCGTCATTAGCTTATTTTCACAAATACCTTAGGAATTTCTATTATCCCATACCATCTAATACCCAAGGGAAACTTCCTTTTTGCTGTTTATATTCCTGATTTTGTCTTTTGGCTTCACGTATGTGGGCATATCTCTGGAAGAGTCGGTGGCAAATTCTGCCAGAGAACTCAATTCATTCTTCCAGAGTCCAAGCATAAATTTGTAAAAACCTCTTATATTTAATCTGCCCATCATGCTCTCAGAGTTACAAGAGGAAAGAAACAGGCTGTGTTTTATCATGAGACAGAGCAAAGTTGTATTGAGAAATCTCTTCAGATTCCAGCTTAGAGCTGTTAGCTATGCATATTAATGAAGGAACACAGCAACAAATATTGTGCAATCCTGACAAATTACTGTATGAAAAGCTTACATGGGAAAAAATATTGATGTGAATGTTCTACCTATGAAGTTGTCCTCTGTAACATACTGTTGGCTTGTTTCTGTTTCTAAGATCTATTGAAGCACTGTGTATATAAAAATGAAGCAAACTTGACATAGACTATTTATTTTGACTGTCTGAGGGGTGTTGACTTATATTAAGCCATCAGCACTCATAAAAATGATTCAAAATTTATAAATGTGATTTTAATAAAACTGAGCATTTTCCCAGAATGATGAATTCTATTTCTTCTGCTCTGAGTCCATTAGATATTTTATAGCCATGGGTAAAACTTCGTTTAAGTAGATTTCCTACTTTAACTTGTAAACTTGTTCTTGTAATTCAGTTCCATGCTAAGTCATATGGACTTTTTTTTCCTCTTCCAAAATAAGATGGACAGAACTATGTTCTTCCTGACTCTGAATTCTGAAAAGCAGAGGAAAGAGCAAGAAATTAAGAGAAGCAGTAGGCAAAATGGAAAACAAGTCAAGATTCCATTCAGAGATAAAGCCAGCAATATGAATAGCCTTGGTAATTAGAACAAATTCCATGGCAGGATTTTCTGTGTGAAGAATGTCTATCTTCTGACACTCTTTCCATTTGCACACTCTTAGCAAAAAGTTTACTGAAAGTGCATTTTGGGATTAAAGTCACTCAATAACTAACAATAACGATGACAGAACATGTCACACTAGGAGTGAGTGTTGACCCAGACAATATAGGAGTCATATCTCCCATAGAAATGGACAGCTTTTCTTGTGACAATCTTTAGCTGTTGCTTTACACATTTACTGTATGAATAGTGTCCAGCCATGATTGTCGTGACATAATAGTTCATACAAATTCTTAGGTGCTCCTTGCCCACCAGTTGACAAAATATCTAGGGAATGTTTATACTGATGAATGAGTAAAAGCACCATAAGGCAGTAAGATGGTCCAATGGGGCAAAGTGTTTTCAATCCTGACAATCTGAGTTAGATGCCTAGAAGCTACAATGAAGGAGAAGAAACAATTCCTGGAATTTGTCCTTTGACTTTTATGCATATGTAATGATACAAATCACACACACACACACACACACACACACACACACACATCAAAATCATCATCATCAAGCATCATCATATAAAAGTTTAAAATCAAAAAGAATATTGGAAAGACTTATAAATGTTCACACTGGCATGCTATTGACATCATGGCCTTCAAGTCTGTTCACCTTTACTCTTGTCATTACCAAGAAAGAATGTTTAAATCAGATTTACTTAAAAATATGTGGGTTAGGACACAGACTCATGAGACTGATCATAGACAATTAAAAAGAAAGTCATATCAATATGATCTGTAAATATAAATTAATCAATATAATTGCTAGAAATCAGTTACACTGAACAAGAAATCAAGTGTACTTGATATTGTGCCAATTTCTCAATCTTTGAACCACCAAGTATGCAGGTTTCTTTGTGGGAGATTTATTTTAGATTTTATGTACACAAGAACTTTCAGGTCTTTGTAGAATATTTGGGCCCAAATCATTAAACATTCTTTCCACAGTATAGAATATTTCTATCACTAAATAAAACTCAGTGTCAATTTCTGCAGGATCCATCCATTTCTACAAAAATGTCCAATAAATACTGAAGTTGGAAACATTCAAAAATATTCAAGAGATTTCTTATGGTTACTTGGAAAAAGCCACAAAAGGTGGAAATTTTTGTTAAAAAAAAATTTACTGGTATTTAGCAGAGCTAGAATGAGCATCAATCATCACTTTCTACCTTGACAACATAGAAATATTTTACTTCTTTTTGCTATTTAAAAATAACTAAATCCTTAAACAGATTATTTTTATGGTACTGAGGTCTTTCTGTTAAAGTAGGGACAGGGTTAAAAGGCTGCCACATTTTTAATCATCCTTCTGTTATTGCTGCTTTTTCCCACAGCTTCTCCAAATTTTCTAATTGGTTCCCTAGACATATTTTAAATATATATATATATATATATATATATATATATATAAATCTCCATTCCATTTGTACCAATGTTCCTTTTTTTCTATTTCTGAGCATTTATAAATGTTCTAAGCTCCTACATCTTTATCATTGATGCTGTAAGATAGTGCAGACTTGCCTCAAACTTTCTATCCTCCTACCTCAGATTCCTGGATACTGTGGGGACCTTAGCTCAATTTTTCTTCTGAGTCTCTTGCCAAATCTTCAAGTTGTCACATAAATGGGTTACATATATATTTGAGAGTTAAACTGTACTCAAAATATGAGCTAAGTGTTTTGTCATTAAAATATTTTAATAGATGCCTCAATTTAGTAATAATTCATTTAGCCAACAAAGCCCTAGAAAACAGATGACATGGCAATAAACCAGGGAAAGCACAGCGTCATGAATTCTAGCTAGTGTTTGGGGGGCATCTTTCCCCATGTGCTAAGAAACCCTTTGGAGTGAGTGCCACAAATTTCTAAAAAGTGGAAACATTCCCTATGGAGTTGTGATACAAGACAAATGTGGAAAATGGCACCATGATTCTATAGCTTTCAGAGCTCCAGGAGAAACCTGAGCAAGGCTTAAATGCAGTTTTTATTGCTACTGTCTTAAGAAGTACATATGCTCTTAGCTCTGAGAAAATCTCATATCTCCACAACAGAAGCATTTGAAGCCATAAATAATTCACACTGTTAAGAGAAATACCATGACACAGGTGAATATGGAGATATTGAGTAGAAACTTAGAAAGAGAAAGAAACTGAACTCCACCCTAAATATATATATAATATATATAATATATATTTACCATTATGAGGTTACTCTTACCCACATGCTTTCTGAAACATACTGATAACTTCAGTTGGAAATTCCAGAATCCAGCATGATGTAATCTAACAGTAACTAGCTTTCATAGGTTGAAGTCAAAGCCTTGGTCTTTTTCCCCAAGAAGGCCTTGGGGAAAACAGCATTCAGAAACTTTACCAAAGCCTCACAACATGGAAGGCAACATGATGTGAAGTTGTACATCATGGCAACATTTTCTTTTATTTCTTTTTTTTTTTTTTTACAGAAAGAGGAAAGATCTTCTAAAGAGATGTCTCAGTGAATAAGAGCACTGGATATGCAAGTATGTGGACCTGAGTTTGAATCTCCGAATCCATGTAAGAAGTCACATGTGGCTGTGGGCACCTGTTTCCTCAGTGATGTAGGAGGCAGAGATGGAGCTCTTGCTGCAACTTGCTGGCTGCCAGCCTACCCCTGGGTTCAGTGAAAGATTCCCTCTTAAAGATAAAAGGTAAGGAGTAATAGAAAAGTATTTTGTATCCTACTCAGATCTCCATGCATATGCAGACATAAGCTATACAGAACACAGTATAGAGTATTAATGTGCATGGTATTCCTATACCAATTTCTTTGTGAAACAGATATCCAGCAGTGCTGTGGTCCTCTGTTCTGAGAGAGTCCTTACTGTATGAGGGCTTCAGAATCAGAATTTGTACTTCTGGGCATCTTCACAGAGGAGTTTCACTTACTATCTTTGGCCAATGATTTACTCTATACACTATTTCTTGATTGAAAAGTCACATGAACCTCTACAGCATTATTCTTCCAATATTCAGATCCAGACAAGTTTTGGATGTATGAGCTGGCTTCACCCAGGATATGATCATTGCTAATGTTTGTTGAAGATTGCGATAGTTCTATTAGGTATGTACATAATCAACTTTTTTTCATTCTAATGAGGAAGGAAATATTTTCCTTACCATTATTCTCAGTGTGTAAAGAAAGGGCCAGACCAAGATTATATTTTCATTCATAGCTCAGCACATATAAACTTGGAATCAGAATCTATGTCTCCTCACTTTGGTCAACTTCTGCACAATACTTTTAACTATTCCCAAATAGACGTCCTTCAAGGAAGTCACATAGGCCCTCTGTGTTGCAAATAACAGCTACTCCCAATATTGGAACTTCAAATTTCTCATTAAATTCCAGTGTATTTTTAAAACAAATAATATTTGAACCTTGGGGAAGCTTGCCAAAACTTAAATAAATTCCTTTTTAAATTAAAAAAAAAAAAAAGAAAACAATCTTGGAAGATATCCTAAAAGGGAGGTTGGAAGAGAAAGTTAATCTAATTAGGAAAGTGTGAAGAAAATATTCAAAAGCAAACCATATGCCCATAATAGTCTGGAGGTAAACAAAGTGTTGGTGTTCTGAAATGAAGCCATCATAATTATATAAAACTTGGCACCAAAATATTCACTCCTGGAACAGACGTTTAGCCTAGGCTGGCTTGAAAAAGAGTTAGACTACAGACAGAGGTGAAACCCTGGAGTGTTGCTGGAAGGTAATGGATACTGACTTAACAGACCGGGCCAGGACAAGTATTGCTAAAGACACAGTTGAGAAGGCAGAATCAGTGCTGAGCCCAAGTGTGGGCTCTGTGCTGTGCCATCCACAACATATACCCCAGCTGTGTTTTCTAGTATACTTTTCTCCGTATCATGCATTTGTGGGTCTCAGCCCTGTGGATGTAGTCTGCAGACATACATGGTTGAAGTGGGGTATTTGAATATGTAGTGGTGGTAGTTACTCTAAAGCAGTTGTTCTCTGAGTTTCTAATGCTGTGGCCCTTTAACACAGTTCCTCACATTGTGGTGACCCCCCCTCCAACCATTAGTTTATTTTCATTGCTATTTTATGACTGAAATATTGCTACTGTTATGAACCATAATATATAAACATCTGATATTCAGGATTTCTGATATGTGACACACCCCAAAGGTATCAGGACCTTCAGGCTGAGATATAAAGACATGTATCACCTATATACTAATAGCCCTGTATACTTATAATGTTACCTAAATTTATTAATTACTTCTAATTTTGGAATCAAATGCAACAATTCATGGTCTCATTTAGTTTTCCAAAACTAAAGACAAATGTATCATGTGGCAAATGTAGCAAGATTGAAGTCCTATGTTATGTAAATCTAAATTCAGCATTCTATATTTTCTTCGATAAATCCCTCACACTACAGGGAAAAATGGCTAATATTGCACCTAAATAATGAGTCATGCTATGATTAACATCTAAAGAGTGCCAAATAGTTATAGACCTATTTATATTATATAAAGTTTTGATGAGTGTAAAAAGTATGTCATCTATACAGAGTTAGTATTTCTTTTAAAAATTATTCTTGTGTAAATAAAATTAAAATAAATTGTACTATAGAGCCTTTGACTTTCAAATCACATTCTCAGGAGTAACTGCTGCTTCTCCCATAAGACTCTCAAAGACAACTAGGCCTGGGAAATTTGTCCAAAGGGTAGAAACTCCTCTTGTTCTTTGCCTCGACTATGAGATTGATAAGGCTATCACTCCCAGGCATATATTCAATATGGTATGTAAAATGGTAAAATACAGGTACATGTTTTTGTTTTTGAATTAATCAAACTCATACACTAAATTGATTGAAGTCTAGCATTTTCTCCATTGTTTTTAAAACTGTTGTCTTATATGAGAAAAGCATCAAACTGAAACCTAAATTTAATTATAAAATTATTTCAAAACAACTTAGGGTACCCTGGAAGTTGTTACAATTTTCCTAGCTCTGACTCCCAGAGTTGGGATTATAGGCTTTTACCATCATGTTGAGAAAAGCAATTACTTGATTCCTCAAGATACATAATTCTATCTTTGATGATCTTTATGCATTTTATAATCTAATTGATACTGAAATAAATATATTTGGATTCATTTAGGAGAAGAAAATTATATTCTGATTAGTGATTTTGATAAATCTGCTCTTAAAAAAATTATTTTTAAATACTGACTAGAAATCATCCAATTTAAAAAGAAAGAAAAAATCCCAGAGCCTAGTATATGTATGGAAATATTAATTGTAGACTTGGGTAGCTCAGGGTTCTCTGAGAAGCATTATAACATTCTTCTTTGAAAGTATGAAATAATGATAATAACAGCTCAAAGTCACAGTAAGAAACTGGAATCAGAAAAGAGTGAGGAGAAGTTCCAGGGTGGATGCCAAACTACCAGGATAAAATGCAAGGAATGATTGATTGTGATTCCTTACCATTCAAAGATGAGTTTTTCAGTTCTGCATGGAAAGAGTTGGCAAGGGAATTCCACTTGGAGAATGCTAGATATTGCCACATGTAAAGACTGCTGAGGACAGCAATTACAAAATTCTTATTGGTAGTTATTCTTAAATGTTTACTCTTAAATAGCATTCTTCAGTCTTCAAACTGAGAATAATGCTGTTAGTTGCTGAAATAAAAGGTGTTTCAATAAGCTGCTAAAAAAAATCACAGGCTGGGATTCATGTAGATGACACTCTGGGGAATTCAGATACAGCCTTGACCTTACCTTCTTAGTGGTAACAGTTAGAAGTCTTAGACAGGCTTTGGGACACAACTGAAGATTGCATTCAGGTCTTTGTAGCAGAGAATTTGACCTTTTGAGTCACTTGAAAACAGACCCAGCTCATTGTGAGCCTACTAAGTTGTATTGCTCATAGAAAATTATGCCATTGAGAGAGAGGGTTAAAAGGACTGTGAGTACAAGTTGAAGTCCATTGTTAAAGGTCCTTACTATGGAAGAGGCAAGTCTGGTAGCCAATGGTAAGGCAAAAGAGAGAAATGTCAGTGGTGCTTGTTTCTCAGCTCAGCTCTGTTTTCACGAAATTAACTCATATATTACAAGAATGATTATTAAGTCTAACTACTGTGATTTGAATGAAAATCATCTCCCTAGACTCATAAGGAATGGCATTATTGAAGGTGTAGAGAAAGCATGTCACTAGAGTAAGTTTTGAGGTTCCAAAAGCTCAAGCCAGACCTAGAAGCTCACTCACTCTTCCTGCTTCCTGAGGATCCAGATGTAGAACAGAAAGCTTCTTCTCCAGCACTATGCCTGTCTGCCTGTTGCCATGCTTCCTACTCTGTCAATAATGGACTGATCCTCTGAAGTGTAAGCCCGCTCCAATTAAATGCTTTCATTTATAAGAGTTGTCATAGTCATGGCACCTATTCACAGCAATAGAAACCCTAACTAGGATGCTAATGTTCCTCATTAATACAATTAATGTAAAAATATTTATGACACTTATTGCAGAGTAATGATAGCTTTATTCAGGTTCATCATGTAGAGGGTTTTGCAATGAGAAAGAGACTGGGTTCAACTTGAAAACTAAATCAACAGGCAATCTGTATCCAGTGGGCAAGTATGGGCATAAGACAACAGAGGACTCAACATGTCCAGAACACACCTTAATAGCAAGAAGGAATGGGGTGCCTACTAAATCAATAGAATGGGATTCTTGCTCATGGCAATTGAACGTCACTCAATATAGAGTCCCATCAGACATGCACATTAACTACATATTAAGAGTGGTAAACTCACACTATACTTTGGATTCTTGAAAAATTGAATGCAGAAATATGAATGCTCAGAAGTCATGATTTTATTACATGACAACACATAGATTAGGGTCTTATCAAAGAGACTGCCTGTCAACATTCCCCAAAGATGTATATTTTTATATTTACTACATTTGTGAAGCAGACTTCTTTCATCTTATAGTCACTGTAAGAGATTTTCATATAATAAAATATTAAGTGTCAGTTAAATAAAGTAGATTTGAACACTTCCCAAACTAGGACTCATTCTGGATATTTTTCTTGAGGTGGAAGGCAGGGCACATCTTTTCTTCCTAAATAAACAAAGACTTACCAGGCAGTTCTGGGGGAATCATTGCCTTTATCTTTTATTCCATGGAGTTGTTATGCTCTTTGTAAGCACAAAGTTTGCCACAGACTATCCTGGAGCCCACCTTTCCCATGTGTTTTGCTAGAAGACATTAAAGACTGCTGAGTCACTAGGCTGCTATGTGTTTGCCATTCCCAACCTGCTTGCTAATCAATGACCATATAATTATTATTATATGGTGAATAGCATCTAGGGTTCAATTTTTTCATTTGTCAATTATAGCAAAAGTAATAAAAAAAAAACATGGTAGGTGTTTTAAGACAGTAACGTATTAACTCAACTCATAAATAATGACTGAATAAATGAATAATTAAAAAAAAAAAACTCTAGCCACTACAGTAAAGATTAACAACTGAAAAGTCACTTATACATTCTGGGAGATAAAAAAAAAAGTTTTCTACAATAGAGTGACACTAGGTATACCATTCCAGAACTACTCGATTGTAGATGGGCTATGCAGCCAGGTTTCTGTAGTTGGAACCATATTGCAGAAAAGGTGAGAATGATTTGTCAAGCTCATAAAGACCAACTGAAGCTCAGAGAAATGAGATAACGATGAATATGCTGGACGTGACAGTTCCAAGTCAGAAATATTTAAACTTTACATTAGAGTGCTGATGTCTTATAGAATGTATTCATGCCTAAGTTACATATATTGTCAATATATTCTATTCGATGCCAGATCCAAGTAATCTACACATTCTGGTAGAAAAAAAAAGGTAAACTTAAAAATTATTTTCTGATTCTTCTTCTCTGCCTTCTCCATAGCCCCAGCAGTGTCTTGTACCTGAATCCTGTAACACTCTAGGAGTGTTTGTCTCCTGAAGATCTCACCATGAATGAGGTTTGTCTCCTAAACCAGGTTCCTAAGCCTCAAATGCTTTAGAATAAAAAATCCTTTTAGAGCAGGGTTTGAGCTAAAGAATGCATTCAGTTCCTGGAGTGAGCCCCTGCACTGATCTGCATTACAGCAGTCACCACATGCAGTGATGAAAATGAACACATGAACCAACTGAATAGTCAATATATTAAACTAAAAACAAACTCACAGTGTGCAAACATTGACTCTGTAGGTGCTGGCAAATAGAGGTGAGCCATTCGGAAATCTGCCTTTCAAGGCCTAAAAGCTGCCTTATGCTTTTTGCATGAAACCAGCCACATAGAAAGTTAGAACTCATATTTGATTTCTGTGTCAATCTTCATTCCCAAACACAGTGTGCCTATGAAGCTTTGCTGACAAGATAGCTCTTCAGGTAAGGGTAAGCATATCAAGTTCAATTCCATGGTAGAAAACCAGGCTTCATAGGTTGTCCTCTGACCATTAACATCTGCATTCTCTCTCTCTCTCTCTCTCTCTCTCTCTCTCTCTCTCTCTCTCTCTCTCTCTCTCTCCCTCCCTCTCTCTCTCTCTCTCTCTCTCTC
>PVIH01001989.1:0-36270 GCA_004025045.1 Sigmodon hispidus | reverse complement strand
AAATTTGGTCTTTTCACAACAAATTTTAGATCTGTGTCCTGCATGTGTAGAGGAGAAAGCTGTGGTATCTCCATATGTTGAATAATCCGTGGATTTGATTAGTTTAACAAAACAGATTTAATATGTCAGTTTTCCACTGATTTATAAAATACAACTGTGATTTGTGCCTTCAAACTCTTTAAAATCCTAAGTTTGTGGTTTTGTTTTACTTTTGCCCTGAGGTATATTATCTTGTGACACTACTGCTTGGTTGGAGTAGAAGAGCATGTGAACCTGAATTTGTAGAGGTGCAGCGCAGGGAATCTTTGTCTCTTAATAAGGAACAGTCAAAGCTCGCAGGTGGACACCCTTGCAGGCAAGGAGAGCAGCAGCTGCTTTTAGGAAACACCCGGCTTTCCTAACAGGAAGTTCAAGAAATCAGGAAAGAGGGAGTGGGGAAGAAAGCTGAGTTGAGAATGTGAAGCTAGGGTCACTCCAGAGACCGGAAGTACGTAGTAGAGAGGTGACAGGAAGGATAATCTAGAAACCTGATGCGACACCCAATTGGTCTCCTCTGGAGAACGGTGCCTGGCTTAGCTAAGGCTGTCCGAACCAAAATAGCACACAGAGAGATGGCAGGGATTCCCTTTCTCATAACTCTGTAGGCTGAAAGTCAAAACCAAGGTTTTTTGGCATCTCTGAAAGACTTCTGAGTTCTGAAGGGGCTCTAGTCTAATTTCATATCTGCTTAAATGTATGGTGACCTCCTCTCTCTGATCTTCTCGCCAGTTCTAAGCAACCCTTTATTAAGAGGTAACATCCCAGGCTGAGAGAAAAGTCAGTCAGGAAAGTGCTTGCCTTGCTTCATAACTAGAACCCACATCAAAAAGCCAGGTGTGGTTGAAGGCCTAACTGGCTGGAAAACCTAGCCTAATTAGAACATTCCGGACCAATGAATGAGCCTTTCTTAAGAAAGAGAGTCTACTGTGCCTGAGGAATGAAAGCCAGAGTTGACCACTGGCCTCTACTTACATGCGCATATATGTACACATGCGCTTGTACATCATCATCATCACAGACTGTGCATGCACGCATATGCACACAAGAAGTTCTTTAACTACACAGGACTCATAGCATCTTTGTACACTTTCTCCTGCACCACTCAATACTTCAATGGCTCTGCAGCCTAAGTATTTGTCTGGGTCAAGGGATCATGATCTTTTTTGTGGCTCAAGAGATTGGGATTGGTCACAATAATTTCATTAACCAATTTCACCAATGACATGGATATCTTGGGACTACCTTTGCAAAATGTCTTGTCTATGAATAGCCAGTTTATTTCTCTCTCTCTCTCTCCCTTCCTCCCTCCCTCTCTCTCTCTCTCTGTGTCTTTCTTTTACCATTAATAAGCTTCAAACTCCTCAAAAATAATGCTTGTCTTTCCTGTCACTTGTTCCCAGCATTTTGCACTGTCAGGAACACAACAGAGACTTGGTGGACCATCCCATATAATATAAATGAAGAGATATGGGAATTCTTTACATCCAGAAAATACTTTTTGAAAGAATATGGTTTCAAAGATTTTGTTGTACCAATGGCTAATCTAATCTAAAACACATAAACATGAAATTCGGCATTCATTTTGAAAGGACTAAGTGTCTGAAGCCATAATGTTGTTTATACTAATTTGATATATACACAAAGCCATTTTATAGGAACTTTGACCAAAGGTATTTCACCTCAGGGAACTATTATAAAATGTATAGCTGGAAAAAAAAAGAAATATAAAATAAGATGTGAAAATGAGGCAGTAGGCAAGCTGTTCACTATCTAATAAACACAGAAGGGAAACAGAGAGCTGAGGACCCTTCAAGATCCATTAGTCTTCTTCTGCTTCTTCTGGTAAAGTTCAAAATCCACAGCAGTTTAGGAGGTAGAAGAAATAAAATTGAGAGATGTTTGTGTGAGCTGTGCCAGGGCAGCTGAAACACTGCACAGGCTATGGTCAGCTTCACCCACTCTGGACTCACTGATCTTCATGAGTCCTGCTCTTAAAGGACATTGCAACCCACTAGCCTGCCTTCCCAAGTCTGCCCTTTGTCCCATTACCTCAGGACTACAGGGAACAGGGCAAGACAGTCTGGGTGGTTTGCAATTTACTGATTCAGAAGCAGTATTGCATCATACAGTGTTCCAAGATTCCAGAGGATCATACTGAAGGGAATGCTGCCTCCCCAGCACCCCCTGGCCCTACTGTTTCTAATATTTTTCTTTGATTTTCCTTAAATTTAAGACAGTGGTATAACAAACTCCCATTTTAGCCAGAAGCTCACCAATATTTCATGTTCGTATGAGCAGAAGAACATTACCATTTCAAAATTTAGGGATGGATTGTGCATTTGCACACTCATAAGCTGAAATATTAAATCCCAAAGTGATGCTATGATTAAAAAAAATAAAGCCCTGTCAGTATGCTTACTACCTTCATAAACAAGGCCCCAAGGACCTCCTTTACCCCTACAATTATGTAAGAACGCTGGAGCAGGGATTGTAGTCATCAATGAGTCAGGAAGTACCAGCTCTCCAGGTACTAAATTTATCCATACCCAGGACTTCCCAGCCTCCAGAGCCAGGAAAGTAAAGTACATGTTATTTGTATGACACGTACTTTATTATTTTTTGCTGTGGCTTAAAATGAGTAAGAGGGGAAGTCTCCTGACTGATTTGCTCACACTGTTAAGTTGATCCTTCACCACCTCCACAAACCTGGACTTTCAAGTTAATGTCCTGTCTAAACTCCAGTTATCATTTGTGGAAAGCAAATTTATCCAGGGTGGCATCAGCAAGGTGATAATGAGTGACAACAGTCCTGTCATACTCCACTGCTAGTCTGTCGAATTCAGCCTCCAGTTCAACAGGGACAGTCTGAGCTTATGCCCCTGTCAAGATAACTATCAACAGCACCATTCTCCTTCTCTAAAGTGACCTGTTTTAGAATGTCATATTGCCACCCTAGTCAGGCAACACCTGTTAGGCTTTTAATGACCTGTTCCTCGTATTAGTCTACAGTTTCATTCTATGCCATTTCCACCTCCAACTACTAGCCATACTTAATGTTTTCCCTCTGTGCAGTTTCCAATTTATCCTTCTCCTTCCTCCCCTAGCTGATTACTTCCTCCTTGGGTCTTTATTTAAAAGCATTGGCAGTATCTCATGTGACTTAAACATCTGTTTAATACGCCCATCCCATAGTAGCTGTATGTTTAACGAAGCATCCAGCCACTTGTTTTGTAGGCTTCCTCACATTAGCCTGTCTTAGTTCTAAGTAACTAAAGAAATCTCTTCATCTTTACATTTATGTCCATGTTAAGTGAAATTGTAACCCTAGAAGATATATATACAATGACCTCAGATAAATCAGGAAAGGTTTTTTTAAAAGCATGATGATGTTATAACTCATGACTGAAGTCTGATTAATGAACACATTCATGATTCCCAACACTTCTAGGAAGTGACATTTAATTAGAACAACTAAGAGGTGAAGAGAAGAGTGTGGCAATATATTAGGATCCAGATATTTGATTTCTCCATCAGAGCCCTTATTCCTCAATCTGTGCAACCTGTTCTTACTATGTCAAGGCCTAGAAAGCAACATTAAGACACACATATTTCTCATCATCATCATGCAGAATACCTACAAAATGTATAATCTTCTCTCAAAAAAAATGCTTTTACATACAGGTCCCATAGGTTTTATATATTGATACCAATGACTATGTTTATAACAAAATCTGCAGAAAGTCATGGTAGAGTTTTATGGACATTAAGCCCCAAAGGTTAATTGTAGTGTCTACTCTGTAAGGATTAATATTCTGCAATAATTAGCAACAAAATACTATGTTTTGTAAACCACCCCGTCCATTATTAATTTACTTTGTGCTTTGTCACTTACAGGTGTTTAATGTGAAACATCAGAATTTTCTTCACCTCAATGGCCCCAGAGCTTATGTCAACCAATTCCCAGGCATAATAGCTATGAGATTTTGGAGACAACTGTACAGTTGCCTTTTTCTAAGTTATTACTGCTATGTAATTTAACAGTTGTGCAGGCCTCAGCCACAGTCTAATGAGTTCTATAAAATATTTAATACTTATTTGTTATTGTAATCAGGTGAAGCATAGCATTGACATTCAAGTAAGTCAAGAAAGAGCAAAGCTTGAGTCTTCCAAGGACATTAGTACTGCTACTCGAGTGGAACTCACACTGGTTTAGAAAGATCTTTTCAGGGCTGGAGAGATGGCTCAGTGGTTAAAAGCACTGGCTGTTCTTCCCGAGGACCTGTGTTGGATTCCCAGCAACCACATGGCAGCTAACAACTGTCTGTAATTCCAAGATCTGACACCCTTACACAGTTATACATGCAGGCAAAACACCAAGTCACATAAAATAAAAGTAAATATTTTTTTTTAAAAAAAGAAAGCCTTTTTCAAACCAAACCTCAGTCCTTTGGAGGCAAACTATAGTTGTTTTCCTTTCAAAGACTCCACACAAGACTGAATATTCCCACTGTGCATTTTACTTCATCACCACAAACGATTGTTAAAAAAAAATTTCTCTGTATTTCTCTAATATTCATATGTTTAAGATGAGTGCTTTCAATCATCCCTAGCTAGGTTTGTCAGTGGTAACCAATAAATCACCCTCACTTAGAAATGACAGAAGCTTTCAAAACACATGAAAGTAGAGAGAACCTACTGAAAAAGTTAGGAATAAAGGAGACTCCTTGTGTGTTCCTTGGCTAAGGGCTATTTGCAGGATGACTTTTTGATGTTGGTTTCTGATAACTTATTTGAGCATACTTAAAGGTTACATAATATCTGGCTTTAAAATCCATAATTGTATAACTGATACCTATGCTCGCCTATTTTTGAATTACTAGACAGCTAATAATCAAGACATGATTAATGGTTTGAGATGCCAGGGAAGAAGAATGCCTTGCAAGTTTTCACAGATTCAAACAACTTGCTAAACCCTCCCATTTATCAAACAGGTTTATATAAATCTATTACATCAGTTAAAAAACTGAAGGGAAACAGTTGAGGAAAAAATTAAACCTGTTTGATAAGATTTTGATAGTTTTTCAAGTCTTTATTTTTAAAGTACTTTTCTTTTCCCATTGTTAACATTGTAATTATGCATTAGTTCTATTTTCATATTAATACTAGAAAAATGACCTTCCAGCAGTGAACTATTCACAAGATCAAAAGAGGTCAAAACAATGGGCACTTATGAAGCCTATTAATGAGACACTGTTAATTTCAGTGACAAACACTATTTGCACAGATTGTCTCTGTGTATAATGGGTTCAACAAAACCAACATAATTCACACAGAAGATCTTTCTGGAGGGCCTCAAATAAATCAAATTGAAAACATGATACTCAAGAAAATAGTGAATGTGTTCTATGATATGTTAAGAAGTGCTCTATAAACTTGTGCTTAATGGTGTGCGTGAGCACACACACACACACACACACACACACACACACACACACGTAGACAGAGAGACAGAGACAGAGAGACCATGGTTTTAGCTCAATCAAAAAAGAAAGAAAAAGAGAAGCATCTTAAAGATTTATTCTTAACTGGAAGTTGGGAAGATGGTTGAGGAGTCAAGAGGGGGATGTCATCCATGATAAAATGAAGACATGTTCCAGGAAGGGAACACTGAGAGAAGATTTGAAGCATGGCTCCTGGGAAGTGAGAAGCAAGCTTAAGAAGATATGAGGTTATCATGACAGACACACTTCATTAACAGCTTTATACAACTGTTCTTTCTAAGCAAGTACCTACTATGTCATGATAGAACTATCATTTGTTCTATTATGATTTTTGTCTAGCTTATTGGTTCTCCAAACTCATTGGTATGAGATCTAAAGTTCAGGAATTGTAACCATTTCTCAATTAACATTATAACAGTTTTCAGGCAGCATGTGATGGTTTCAAATATTATTACAGATCACAAGAGATCTTACAGGTTCATACTACACTTGGCAGTTAACAATATCTCCATTTCTTATCTGTTGTGTGTAGGGGCCTGGGAAAACTCCAGTTCTTTTCTGCACACTACTACCACAGAGACATGGCTAAGTGATTCTCACATGTTCTTCCCCAAAAAGGGGTTTCCACAGAGAAATGTGTACAGCATGCAATTTTAAGATTCCCCAAATATTGAATTGGAGGGGTCAGACATTTTTTTAAAAAAATAACATACTCATTTTATTCAGCTTGTTTTTGCCTTCAAGGAGTTTAGATGTAAACACACAGAGAGTTGGAAACAGATTTATAAAATTGTTATTATTGTTGTATATTTACATTTAAACCAGACAAGCATAAAAACCAAGGAACTGCCCAGATGACTGAGCTAAGAGCAAAACCACCCAGCACAAGAAATTAAATGAGAAAATAAAGTAAGAGTCTGGCATTAAAAAAAATTGTAATGGTTTAATTTCTAAGGGAGTTTAAGGCACAAGGACACAGCCAACAGATAAGAATCTTGCTGAGTTTCAGTCTATCACATTCTTTGAATTTAGTAAGAATGAATGTTAAACTAAATTATTAACAGCTGGTTGTCCACTTAAACCTACCAAAGCTCTTGGGAGCTATTACATAGATTTCACAAAGCTGTCCTAGTGTGCCTCAAATTGTTATTGGAAAGACTTACCCCTTTTCCAAGTGTGTTGCTACAATTGTTCAAATTTGCCTTCAGAAGTGCAGTAGATATTTCTCCTCAACAAAGAAATCTGCCTTATCTAAGACAAGGTGAACCTCGTCCCTCAATCTGGCTCTGATGCCCTTGTTCTGGTAGAGCTTTGTGTAAAATCTTCACTATTCTTGGCCTCTCTTGATAGGAAAGCCTTTCTCTTCAAACCACTCCCGAAATGCTTTGGATAGGATCAGAGCCATTTAATCCCAGAAGCCTTTTCGGGATTTCCACAAATAACTGTCACCATGTTCAAACACGCCTCCATGTCTGGCATCAAAAAGTAAAAGGACATTTTCTAGAGAGTAACAAGGAATAACAAATGAAGTTATAGTCCCAAGCTTGGATAAATACTGGTCAACGGGACACCTTAACATCCTTTTTAAGAACTAGGTATGATTCTTACAGACTTTCTTAGTTAGAGCCCCGCCCCCACACACACTTCTTTTGCTGGAAACAGTCTCCCTTTCTGCCAATAAAATTGCTTTGTGTTTTACATTTGAGATCAGCTTAACTTTTTCTCTTTTTTGGGCCTGTTAAATAGATGGCTGAGGGGAAAATCAAACTTTATAGTCTGGCATTTTCCCATTTGGCAACTTTCATTTCCTGGAAATTTTGGATAATTATCAAATTATGTGTTTTGATGTCTTGTCACTTAAAGTGCATTTAAGGAGGTAAAAACACTTTTTCCCACTGAACAATAGGTTGAATAAGGGAGCATGTTGCAAACACACACACACAAAACCACACCAAATATTTATGATTTTTAGCTGTTGCACATCGTTTGTATACATGTTGGAGCAATTATGTACATATTTAAAGAGCAGCTGGGAAAGATGGCTATGATTGTCACTAACAATGAGAAACTAATAAAAAATTTCCATCAAACCAAGATAAAAATCAACAAAAAAACCTTTGTAAAAAGTGCCTTTGCATTCCCATTGCAATTGGTGCGCTCCTGTGTGTGTGTGTGTGTAAAACACCTCCACAAGCTATGTATTGTTTGTGGATCAAGCGTGACTATAGTATTTTTTAGGCTTTCCTTTACTAAAAGGATAATTCCAAACAGGGAGACTCAGTCCATTTCTGAGTTAGTTGTTTACAAAAAACACATGCTAATGTAACAGTGTATACGGAATTAAAGAGAAAATGTCAAACACGCCGTGACATCCAAAATACATTCAGCTGTTCTCCTTTACTATAGGGACTTTCATTCTGCAGCGGACTGCCTGCGAGTCCCAGTGTTTTTGTGTGTTGGTTAAAAATAGCCTGCCAAGCCTGACAACTCGCTTCTGATTGGTCCAAAACACAGGCCCTTCAGCCAATGAGAGCTTCTGGGAACAAAAGCAATTCTTTTGTGTGTGTGAGATGCTCAACCCACGTCAAAACAGCCTGGGGCTCTAGAAATGATTTGGGTTGAGATTTAACAAGGTAATAATGCATTTCAGCCCTCTGAAAGGTTTGAAGCGGAACAAAGCGGGGGGTGGGGTGGGGGGAGCAGGGAAATCTGCAAAGGAAATGGAACGAGCGCACAGCTTCCACCCATGAATCACGCGAGTGTCCGTGCTACAAACATTAGTCTTTTTTCCCTTTTTTTGCCGAGAGTTTTACTTACTTTTCAGGGATTTTTCTCACCCCAAACAAAAAGCCAGAACAGGCTTTTGACTAATGTGCAACTTTGTTGCTACCCTTCGTTTGCAAAGAAAAACAAAAACAAAATCCTGCTCTCCTTAAGTATTGAAACAACAACAACAAAACAAAAAACAAACAAACAAACAAAAAAAGACCCCGGAGCCGTAGATGATGGGAAATGACGATCTCAAAACTTTGGGTTTTAGATTGTGGCTATCAAACACAGCCCACATTCTCGGAGACTGTCCTGGGTCCATGCACTGATAGCTCTCCGGATAAGCAAAACAAAGGGAACTTGATTGGAGACAGGTCTGGCTGCAGGCCGCCCTCAAGGCATCGGACCTCTAGGGGGCGCTGTTGCACAGTAGACAAAGCCCATCAGCGCGGTCCTCCCTCTGTAATCTTAAATGCAAAAAGAAAAAGACTTGCAGGGTACCTTCAAGGCAGGACTAAAAGGAGCATGGAGTCTCTGTTTGAAACCCTCAAGCAGCTGATGGTCAACACCATGGGACAAAGCACCCCAAAACAACACAAAATTGCTACTCAGAGAACTTAGTGCCAAGACGTAAGTCAGCACGTCTTATAATAGATTTATTATAAGAGTGATGATTAAAAGGTGGTACTGATTCTTTACATTTTCCAACTTTTTAAAATGCCAGTAACCTGTATAATGTACCCAGTCCAGAATATGCTCTGCTGAAGAATCAAACAATACATTATGAATTCACCTCAGAGCAGACTATCTCTTCAGCACACTGCTTTTCTCTTGAGTACAGATTTCATGATACAAAATGATACATAAATGAAACTTAATAAACCTTTGCTCCTGGTGAGGTATCTAAGAAAATCAAGAAAAGAGGAACAGAAGTTTTTAGGGAATTATTATTGGACATGATAAAGGAACAATACACAAGCATTTTCTAATTGAGAAAACTATAAAATATTGAAATTGTCAAATATTACTCCAAAGCACATCTGTGAGCCAAGAATAGATTTTTTCCCCATTAAACATTAATGGGGGCAGACTATCATATCCATCCAACAAATATAAAAAACTGGGAGAGTATTGTGCCTTTCTTTCCATTATTACATTCAATTATAATGCTCTATAAAAAATTTAAGGAAGAAAATCTACTCACTAGTTATATTTCTAAACAATTAAATTCCCAGAAGACTTTCCTTATGCACACATGTACATATGTAATATCTAGTATGTAATATCTAGAAAACTACTGTTTTCTGAATGTTTGTCCTGTTTATCGTAAATCTCTATCATGTTGGCCTAACAGCAGCTAGACGAATTGATCATACAACATGTAGCTTTAATTACACTAAGAGAGCCAAGTGGATTTTTTAGGAATAGCCTGAGGTAGTTGCAGGAAGAGTGTGGGGCCATTATATACATACACTGCTTTATTCTATCCATCTGTTGCTTTGTTTGGTCGCCCAAGCCTTGCAGCTGCCCCAATGCCAGCTTTAGGTGGGTACTGAAAAAAGAGCAAAGAGTGCAAGCATCTGCCGAAGATCTGAAGCCAGAATCAAAAGTCTACAAGAAGTTGCCTTCCTAATCCTCCTAGAAGCACACGATACTCATTACAAGAAACCAGAGTTCCTTTTTCCATAAATGGCTGTCACTCCAATGAAGTCGTTCATAGCCACATCCATAAAATATGTGTTTAAAAATAGCCTTCCACTTCTTCCTGTTTCCCTTCCACATTCACTCATGCTTTCCTTTTCAGAGAGTCGACTGTGTTTCAAGTTCATTCCTCCAGACAGGAAGATGAGATGGTAAGAGAAGATGACATGCATTTTTGGCTCCAGTTTCCAGACCTCTAGCAATAACTAAGGAAAAACACAGACTGGCTCACAAAAATCAAAGGTGCATATTCTTCAATGGTTCTCAATCTGTGGGTCTCAACTCATTTAGGAGTTTGCATAAAGTACAGTTTATGCGGTAGCAACAAAGTAATTTTATAGTTGGTTTCACCACAACATGAGACATTGTATTAAAGGGTCACACATTAACAGGTTGAGAACCATTTCCCTAAAGTCCCATTGGCTGTGAGTCTCACAGAAGATCAGAATCATGGCCCCTTGAGTGAATGCAGGCCAGCCACAACAACTCCAGAGTTCAACATCAGGTTCCATGAGTGAGCCCCAAGCAGTAAGAGGCCCATGAGATCATTCCAAGGTTGCTACCCTGCCTAGGCTTCCTGTCCCACAATACTACACAAACACAGGAGAGCTGCCAGACCTTGAGAGGGCTCTTAGACAGTGAGAAAAATCAGATGTGACTATGTCAGCTGGGAGATGACAACCATTTTCCTGTTTTCAGAAATATTTAAGAATCCAAATCTGTGGTTCTATTTTAGGAGGGATAGAAGAATCCTTGAGAACAGTATGGAAATGGGTCTTGGTGTTAAAAGTAGGCTTGTTAAAAAAAAAAATATTTTCTTGAATAACTAATGCAAGAAGAAATACTTAACATTTTCCAACATTACTTGATCTGCAATACAATCTTAAGTTGGAGTTAAAACAAGTATTTACCATTCACAAAGTCAGTCATTCTCACATTATGCTAATTCCTCACAACAGTCTGGGATCTGTCATTATTCCATCTTCATTTCATAAACATTTTAAAGAGTTTATAGACTTTAAGTTGAGAGATTTGGCACAGATCATCAAGGCTCTGTCTCCTTTGCCAAAACAAAATTGACAGCTGAGATACTTTCCTGGGCAATTCTATTATAAAATCCCCCTCTTGTCACGTTACCTCTCTATCATGGTTACTGTTCACTCAGAAAACAGAACCTCCAGCTCTGGAAAGAACATTGACTTGGAAGTAGATTTTGAGGCATCTCTTGCATAAAGATTTAGTATTTTGTTAATTATAGAGGCCACAGAGATATGATCATAGCTAAGAAGATATAGGGTAGAAGTCAAGCAAAGTCCACAGCTATACATTATATAGAGGGGTTTGATCATGAAGACCTAAAACCTAGTCATTCCAAATAGCCAAGTTAATTAATCATGTAATTTTGAAAATGATGTTAAAATTATTGTAATTGCAAATTTATGGATAGTAATCCAGGACCCCAGTAAGCACAGCAAGAACTCTCTCTCTCTCTCTCTCTCTCTCTCTCTCTCTCTCTCTCTCTCTCTCTCTCTCTGTCTCTCTGTTTGTGTGTGTGTGTGTGTGTGTGTGTGTAGCTAGAAAGATAGATTCATAGAAATTTTTATAAACTTATGAGGAAATATTGTTTATGAATTCTCGAGATCTTTAAGAACAAAGGAAATGTAATGACCAACAACACAGACCCCTAGAAAACAACAGACCACTGACTGAAACTGTACTCTTAAGACCTACATCAAGGTAACAGAGGAACACAGCTTATCTGAGGACTAGATTTACATTCCATAGAGTAGGGTGAATGTACATCCTGGATTTCCCAGGATGATCCTCATTTTGATCTCCTACTGGAATACATCCAATGCCATTACCCATTCATTCTCCCACTAACCAAGCTAAATTGTAGCACCCCTCCAGTGTGGAGAAATAATAAAACACGCAAAGCACATAACTGATTCACCAAGTAATTCTAAATTCGTGTAAAACTATTTGTCAAGTCCCTGTAGAAAACAGACACCCTGAGTATTTGGTACCATGAAACTAGAGTTTATTCTATGCCCCACCATCTCATCTATAGACCATGAGTGAGAGATTTGGTTTATAGGAAAATGAATATCTATACCTGGAATGGAAATATAGTGACCAGGCCACAAGAGGTACTCAATTTACTTTGCGATTCTTAAGACCAAAGACTTTGCGATGGTATAAGAATATTTCATTTTATAATTTGTGTGTATAGCTCTTCTGGAAACTAAAGTCCCTCCACCTGGAGGACTTGGGTTATTTTTGGAGCTGAAAAGTTTCTAAACCCCCAAGGCTGAGCACCCAGGGCCAAGTGCCCAAGATCCTGGGTAATTAAAGGGCATTCCAGCCCAGCCTGGACACATTTTCCCCCATCCTAAAACAATTAATCAGCAAGCATCTTCCCACCTGTCAGCAATAGTAAAGAAACTTTCTCTGAGCCCTCATCACCTCCAGCCTCATAACAGCATTCCTATGGTCCTTGATATTTGCTTTTAAAAGGGATTGTTTGGGGATTTTTCTGGGGGGTTACTGAGACTGGGCAGAACACTCTGAAATGTGAACTCAGAGCCTTGTGCTTGTTAAGTAAGCATTGTACTACCCATCTACACCTCAGCCCTTATCAATACTTTCTCCTGTTCAGTATGTTGACTTTTCACTCTACTGATTGTTTCTTTGTGGTGCAGAACATTTTATTTTGGTATAATCCATTTGTTAACTTTTGCTTTTGTTTCCAAGGCTGAGATCCTGTTCAGGAAAATAATTATCAGTACCAATAGCCTGAACTGTTCCCCATGTTTCCCTCCAAAAAATTTTAGTTTTACATTGTAAATTAAGATAGGTCTTTGATCAGCTGATAATGATTGAATAAAAGGTGAAATAGAGTGACCAGGTCTCAGCATTCAGCATGTGGACATTTGGTTTCCCCAACATTTGAGAAGTCTATCTGTAGTAGCACGAATTTGGGTTGTATAGATGAGACTGAGAGCCAAATATCAGAGGAAGCCCAAAATATCAGAGAGAAGAAGCACCACAGTCAATTCTCACACAGCTGTCTTGCATCTTCCTCAGCCTCGCTCTTGTTTGCTTCTGCCAGACACTTTTGCCAGTTGCTTCTCCCAGTCATTTCTGTTCTCTCTGGGTTTCCACAAGCCCTTATGTACCCATCCAGGTTAGGATTAACAGTGTGTAACCTTGAACTCACAGAAACAGAAGAGGTTCTGTCCTTGGAGTTATGGGATAAAGGATGTTTATCACCACTTCCGGCTTTCCCTTGCTGGGATTAAAGGTGTGTGTGATTGACTCAGCTGTTTATCCTTGTATTCAAGGAACAAGGATTTCCTGAGCTGTCTGCCTAGGATTTGATTGTGTGGTCTCTCTGATATTCCAGGATTTATTAAATATCTAACATATATTGACATATCCCCTTTTGTGTCAAAAATAAAAAAGAAAGTTATAACTAACATAGGAAAAAACATACAATAGGAATAATAATTACATACAATAATACACAAATAATAATTGCATAAGAAATGTCCAGTTTGTTAACAATTGACAAATTTAAAGAAAGTAGTCCATTATTTATCCTATTTTGGTGACTCCAAAGGATTATATTTAATCCACTTTTTATCTAACTTGTATTACTAACTAAAAACTATATTTTGATGTCTCTTAAACTTATACACTTTAACTTCTAAGTGAGTTTCTTTCCATTTGCAGAAAAATAAATGAGTCTGAAGGATATAATGTTAAGTGAAACAAGTCAGCCCAGGGGGAAAAAAAAAACACAGATATATAAGAATTATCCATTTTTATTTAACATGTAAAAACAAAGAAATTAATGAAAAAGTCAGTGTGAAAACATAAATGTAGTGATTAGAAAAGGTGCTAAGGAGAGGGGGGCCCAGGAATAGAAGGATTGAAGGCTATGACCTTATGACCAACATACTCTGAATGCATGTGTTGGAAAATAGACTTTCATTTATAATAACTAGCATGAGTTAATATTAGGACTGAAAAATAATATTTTACAATACGTGGTTAGGTAAAGTTTAGGTGACATCACCATTATATTTTCTGCTGAAGTGTTTTTAATAGCCCTAAAGAAAGGCCAAAACTACATGCCAAGTTCTACACATGGAGGTGAAAAATAGAATAAAGCTAAGAGAGTAGTACTGCTTTTGAGAGTACTCAGTTCCAAGGAAGCAGAATAGGAAGTGATGTGGGGTGAAGCAGAAGGACCCCATTTTAGGCAGCACCTAATCACTATTATCTACTGTCCACAGGCCTGATGTACAAAGCTGAGGCATGACTGAGAATAATTTTATGGGTGGAAGACTTAGGGTATATTTATTGACAGAAGATATTTAAGCTAGAAGAACCTGATCATAAATAGGAAAATGAATTCAAAGCAAAATGAACTCATGAAGCCACTATAAAACAATAAAAATTTGTAACAAAATGTAGTCATCTCTGAGAACTGGTGGAAGAATGACTCAGAAGCATTTGATTTTTATCAGATCAACTGGGAATTAGAATTACATATCTAAGGCAAACTCTAAGAGTAAAGCATTCATCATCTAACTCAACACATGGAATATTTTTGATAAGGATTTTAGATAACAGTGAATTAAACATTAAAGTATTAATTAAACTACACCCTCCAACATTGGTTTAATAAAAAGACAGATAAGACAAGGCACAATTTCTTTTCATTCAGTGTTTGCTTATTTCTTCTTCCCTTAATAAATTAAGAAGGGGAGCCTTCATTCTCCCTGCCCTTGTTCTATTTGTCTTTTTTAAAAATTTATTGTTTGATATTTCACCTTCCCGTCATGCCCTCTTTAGCTGACTTCCCTGTATGTAAAGTTTAAAGTGTTTTTGCTGTCTACAAAACCAACAATTGCTGTAGTTATTTTACCAAGTGGAAATCTCAGTTTACAACTGCTCATGACCATATTTTATTAGAAATGCTGTTTGTAAGTGTTGCTACTCCCAAACCCATGAACACTCTGCTCCATTTTCAGAGTCTGTTGAGGTTTGTTTTGTGTTATCCTTCCGTATTTGAGCCTGAATTTCTTGGTAAAATGTACTTAGTTTGGTGACCTAGTCTTGCATTTACTTAAGCTCTTGATATAATGCCACATCTATTTCCCTTACATCCTATCATTTCCTTGGGTTGTATGCAAATTACTTTCCTATTCCTATCCCTAGAATTATCTGGAACTATCTTCAAAGCAACTAGAAAAGCTCCATTCATGTCTAACAAGAAACATACAGGTACCACAGCATAAGTACTTTTTGTATTTCAAAACTGGGTGTTTTTTTGTTTATAGTGCTACAGCTTGTAACTGCCTGAATTCATTGGTGACACCTCTCTGTAGGTCCTTTCATTATTTTGAACCTAGTTTCCATATGTTATAGTTTGTAAACCGAGAAAAAGATTCCTTTTCCCCTCAAGGTAAATATTCAACATAAATCTTGGGCTTGTTTCCTAGGCAAAGGTTTTACTTTTGCAGCAAGTTCTCGGATGGTTAGAGCTGATAGGAAACCTCAAAATATTTTGGGTTTAGCTCAGATAAGCATCTGTGACTTTCAGTGTTATTCCAAACTTTTTAATCCATAAATTAAAAATGCATGAGCAAAAGCTTTATGCCAGATTTTTGCTCTCAGATACAATCAGCCCTAGCAACCCAGCACGCAGAGGGCAAATGCAGTATAAATTTTATGTAACCCACAGTCAGTCTAATGCTTAGGACCAGGTTCTTTTTTCAAAGTTATTCATTGAAACAGTGCTACACGGTGCTATGGTACCTAAGTCAGCCTGAATATGTCAGTGCATGCCATGGAGTGTCTGAGTGTGCTAAAAACATTGGTCCTGGACTCTAAGGAGGAACACAGTAACAAAAGTAACTCACTGTTCAGCTCTGTGGTTTTCTGTTTGTTTGCTTTTGCATGTACTAAGTCATTTAGCAACAATCCATGAGTGCTACTTTCATCCAGGGTTCATGAGAACAAAGAAACAAAGTTCCTAGTATACATGCTGGCTTTAGGACTGTGTTCTCAACTTCTAGGTCCAGAAAGGGATGGGGAAGGATACGGAGAAGAAACTGTTCAAAACAAATGTAGAAATAAAGTGAGACAAGAAAAAATGAGCAGTTGAGAAAAGCTAGCTGTGAAGGTTGCTTTTGAAAGAGAAGAAACTGTCTTGTCTTATCTATATTTTTATTAAGCCAATGTTGGAGGGTGTAGTTTAATTAATATTTTATTTCAACTGCACAAGCATGGGTGGCCCACCTAGTTTCCTTCCTCTTATTTCTGGAGTCTCTCTGGTCTTCACTATATTTTTTTCTTTTCATGCCTTCATTTGTTTCATTTCCTTCTTATTTTATTTAAAAATATACTATTAAACATGAATTGAATAATATGAAAAATGTAGTTAGGTGTGAATTTGATTATCAGAATGGCAAACTCTTCTGTATTACTCATGCCTATGTGGCTTCTGGGCCACTAAGTAGTTTGCTTTTCAAAGCAGGGAAGTTCCTAAGAATTTGGCCATATTAGTCCTCCATGAAAGCAAAGGACTCTGTGGAGATAAACAGAAAGGAAGTGGTAAATAAACTGAGTTCTCTAGGAGCAGGGGCCGTGGGAAATTTGTGGGAGCTGAACTCCAGACAGATGGGCAAGGTTTCAGTTCTAATTCCAAGTTCACTGAAAGGATTAAGCACACATTCCTTCTTGTTCATGTCTCTGTCCACTTTCTAAATAGTGTGTAGACATATTAAATTTGAACAAAGCCTAAGTCAAGACTTGTCAGTGTGTAGATAGAACCAACCCCTTTGATCTGGTAAAAACAAATGAAAAAATCTACTCTGTTAAAAGTCCATTTATCGAAGGCAAAGATACCCAGATTGCTAAGCACCATTGTATGGTATTTTTCTTGTTTTATGATTGAAGGAATAACATAGTTATTAAGTTAAATTTCATATGTAACTAATAAGTATTTTTAAGATGACTAAAACTAAATATCATCAGGAATGCCTTGAAATAGCCTATGAAATCTTATTCTTTGTACTATCTACTGTATTCTGGTCTGTTCTCTAAGGACATATTTGTCAGATATCATTTGAATTATTGTTCTTATCACCTACTAATAATAAGCACTTGACCTTATATTTCAGTATTTTAAAATACTGCTAAGGAAATATATACTGGTTTACCATGACATTTGCTAAATGAACTCTTTCATCCAAATAAATTTTGACAAGATATAAAATGAATGGAATTTTCCAAGGCAGTAAAAATAATATTTAAAATGTGCTGTTATGCTTCCAAGAATTCTTATTATGTGTTTTAGAATTATCTTTATGATGATACTATGTTTTAAATATACAAATGCCCTGCTACATTCTTTATGAAATGTGCCTGAAGCTAGAAATACCATAATATAGCTGCCATCTATTTAGAGAAAATTATTTTTAAAAAGTCATCAAATAAGCATTTCACTACATATAGAACTATATCAAAATAGTATAGGCTACCCATTAAATATGTAAAACTATGTTGCTCCTAATACATTTAATGCCATTCCATAATCTCTACAATTAAAATTTTATATTAGTAATTAGAGAGAATGTGAGTTGGTCTTTTGTCTGGTGGTACAGGCTGTAGTCAGAGCTTCTTAGGAGACTGAGGCAGGAGGATCATGAGCAGAAGACACACTGGGCTAAAGAGGGAATTCTGAGAGCCAGCTGGGAAACTTATTGAAATCCCATTTTAAAGAAAAAAAACTGGGAGTGTTGCTCAGTGGTAGAGAGTTTCTTTGGTAAGTTCAAAGTCCTAAATTTAACTGAAAGTTCTAAAGAGGGGAAAAAAGAATGGTAAAGGAAAAGAAGAGAAAGGAAGGGAGAAAAATAAAGAAAAAAGAACTATTCTCAACAGCTTGTGGGTTGTTTGTTTGGTTGTTTACTTCTGATACTAAAATGGGAAGCGGAGGCAAAGAAAAAATAAAATAAAATAAAATGGTTATGATCATATATAAATTTGATCATCTCAAAAAGTTAGGACATAGGTATATTTAAAACAGACTATCACCAGAATAGCTTTAAAAATAAGAGTGTGTATGTTAGTATTTTGCTCATGGGAGAGACATGAAACAATCACTGGCAGGTGCCACGTAGAGTTTATTTTGGGGGGTTCGGATATCTGGAGAAGGGGGGTGGGGAATTTTTTTTTTAAGATTTATTCATTTATTATGTATACAGTGTTCTGCCTGTATGTCTGCCTGCAGCCAGAAGAGGGCACTAGATCTCATTACAGATGGTTATGAGCCATCCAGTGTTTACTAGGAATTGAACTCAGGACCTCTGGAAGAGCAGACAGTGCTTCCAACCACTGAGCCATCTCTCCAACCCAGTGTTGTTTCTTTTTAAGGTAATGGGTGGGCGTACAGCTACTCCTGGGAGCATGCTCTACCAGTGTGCTGCAATAAACTTGTGTGGTGTGTCTGGAACACGCCTACAGCTTGGAAACACACTTTATCTTCATTCTTGATTAATGTATTAGTCAAATAAATATAAATACTATAAAATATAAGTGCCTTGTGTACCAGAAAAACAAGCTGATGTATTAGGTTTCTGGCCCAGACTTTCCAGTCTAGCCTCATCATTTGGACCCACAGTCCCACAAAAATATGCACAGTCCCATAGAATCACATAGATGCTTATGTTATGTTTACGCTGATCTACCTAGGGCCCAAGCATATAACATGCTAATTCTTTACCCTTAAAGTAACCCATTATTCTCATCCTTTTTGCCATACAGCTCGGTACCTTTACTCAGCAGCATTTCCTCTGTGTTTCTGGCAGCTCTGGCGACTCTATGGTGTCTGTGTGTCCTTTCTGCTCTGCTCTGAGAGCTTCCCAGTCTGGTAGCTCCACCCACACTTCCTGTCTACCTTCAGCCAATCAGCTTTTTATTAAACCTGTAGGCAGGACAATTATTTAAAATGTAACACATAATCCCACTACAACAAGCTTCTGTGTTTATTCCTCAGGATTGTTTACATCACTCTAAGCAGCCTTTCTTTCTCCAATCTCACTTGGGAGAGGGATAATGAGCCACTTTTTATATCCAGATTATTTTATGGACACAGTTGTTCTTCTCATGACTAATCATTTCCCAAATACCAAACCTCATCATTCTGTCACTCTAGGGGTGAGTGTTCTAGCTCCTTTATTTGGTGACAGCCATACACACCAAACTGTATGTAGCAAGGCATAGTCATTTAGTTTTTGTTTATGTTTTATCAACACTTAAGTTGGACTCAGCTGGATTTTGCTTCTTGTATCCTGTTCTGGATTTGAGAATAAAGAAGCAACCACTCTCTTTTCATAGTGGAAAGCAAAACTCAAAGAATGGAACATGCCATGCCATTCTATCCTGCCTCTGACTGCAACCATATTGAAGCTCCTGAAAGTGTGACAGTTCAGGCACTGGCCTATATATCTCAACCTTTCTCTCCAGGGAAACTTCTGTGCCTCAGTAGTCAATTCAGTGGGCACATGCCACTTCTATTGTTTCTATTTCAGTCTTCATTGGGGACATTCACTGAAATACTAAAACAGACTAGCATCTTTCAGATGGTGTACAGCCAGATACAAATACCTTTTTATTCTGAAGTAGGCCGCTTTTAATTTTCAGTGCAGAATTCTGAGGCTGCAGGGCATGTACTCCTAAGACTTCCCAATAATGATATTGGTTGAAGACCTGTAGTTAAGAATGGCAAAACCATCTAGAGCAAGCATCTTTCTACTTCTAAAATAACAAACTGCACTCTCTTTGGACAGAAAAGTACTGTCAAATAAAAATCAGCTTCCATATGAGTGTCTACTTTATTTTCTTCTTATTAAAATATTTGCTTTTATTTTATGTATATATGTGTATAACTGAATGTACACTTTTGCATCATGTGCACGCAGGAGCCCATGAAGGTCAGAAGTGGCAACAGATTCCTTGAAACTGGAAATATAGTTATGAGCCACGGTGTAGTTTCTGAAAACCAAATGACTCTCTGCAGGAGCAGTAAGCACTCTTAGCCACTGGGTCATCTGTTCAGTCTATTTTTATCTTCGTAAGTTATAATATCAAGCACTCTGTGCTGGTCCCTTGGCCAATGGGTTAGACACTGGGAAATGCTAGGGGTTAGAGTAACCTTGGGTAAGAATCTGTACCATCTGGCCCAGACTTTGTCTCCATGTCAGCCATTATGCTAGATCTGTTAATGTACCATGATAGCTGTTCTGGCTGGTATTAACTAGTTAATACTATTTTTAAAACTTAATTGGCAGTTGCCTTTTCTGTGCTAATTTCTCTCTAATTAATATGTGACAAAGTAGTTTTGTAATATTTGCCCACTCTTCTATATCTATTAATATCTTTCTGTATGCCATATTTTTTAATTCAACTTCCTGGTCCTTTTCTGATGCATGTTTCTGAACAGCTAACCTGTCTAGTATCCCTTTCCCATATTCTATATGTGACTGTACTCCAGAAGCTTCCTGTGCCCTACAGATCAAGTAAGTAAAAGCATAATTTGATGCTCTGTGTATTTGGATTATTTTTCTTTCACTGTATTATTAAGCCAGTATGATTAGGGTTATAAGGCTAACACTGTATTCAGCTCAAACCCATATACCAAGCTGATTTACCCACAAATCAAGTTCATAGTATTTTTTTTCCAGCTTTCAGTGACTGGACCTCAGCACATGAAAACACACATCAGGATAGGCAATGACTTTACCAGAGAAGACACTATGAGAGCTTGGATTTCATGTTCATGCTATTTGCTCTAATTCTCTGGCCACACTTATCTATTTTCTGATATATATTCTTTTTATGATAGATTTCTGCTTGGTTCCTTGTACTTGTAATTTTAGGGTACATAATTATTTAATTTAATTTTTATCAAAGATCAGAGATATTCCAGGAGCTATTTTATTAAAGGGTTTATACTTTTCTACTGCAAGATGAATGACCCTCATTCAGATAAAAATCCAGAAGTAAAAGCTGTGATTCTCCCATATAATTCTTCACATATAATTCCAACTACACCTTTTTCACAATCAATATCTTCAGTGATATGAGAGCTTCTGGGTCATACATTCCAAACATTAGGGTCCTTTAAGTTTCCTATGGTGTGTGAAAGTCTCTTCATGCTCCTAGATTCTCTCAAACCTAGCTTCCTTTTGAGTTACACAGGATGTAGGCTAGATGTAATTCTTTTATTAAAAATTTAAATTATAATATAACCTTTCTTTTTTTTCTCCTAATCAGATATGTTGACACTCTACTGCCCCATCACCTCCCCAAATTCACTGCCCCCTTCATATAAACCATTGTAGTTAGTTAAACATATAATCAATAAATATATAAATAAACCTACTGAGCCTCTTCAGTGTTGTCTGAATATATATATTTCTTAGACTGACCCCTACACATTGAGTGACCAGTGAAGGGTATCTCATCACCAAGAAAGATTAATTCTCCTATTTCAGCGGGGGTTAATTGCTTGTAGCTCTTCATCTAGAGGTGTACCTTGTGAGACTTTCTCATATACTTTAGGACCTCATGTGATGTTAGAATTGTACAGTTCCTCTTTAGGCAGCCATCTTATTGAGATTGTACGGGTGTAGTTTTGCTGTAAAAGCTAGAATGTTCAATCTCACAGCAGACTTTATGGTCCTCTGGCTAGTGCAGTCTTTCTGCCACTTGGTCCACAATGTTCCCAGAGCCTCAAGTTTAGGAATTCACCTGGGCCTGGTCACCTCATGGCTAACCTTTTTATTTTATTTTTTCATTTTCATTAGCTAAGATTTCTTTGATGGTCTCCTTCTACTGAAAAATAAAGCTTCTTTTATGAAGGGCTAAATCTACACTTACCTTTAACAATGAAAGTGCAATTAGTAATTACTCTGTATAGGACAGTGCTAGTAGTGGGTTCTCCTCTAGGATCTCTGCATCCCTAGCCATGTGTGGTTGGCTAGGCTTCCATGATTAGGAATGATTTACCTCCCACTGAATTAGCCATAAGCCAACTAAGCAGTCATTGGTTTCTGTGAAGATATAAGTGCCACTATTGTACCTTTAGAGACATCTTGACATTGCTGTGATTCATAGGCATTATTCTTAGTGAGGAAAAAGGTTTGCTACCAAACTTGAAACAGCTCAAGAAGATGTTTTTCCCTTCTATATAGTAGGGATATAAGATGAGACAATTTGTCTTCTACTTTAAAAAGGGTGCTGTACATTTGTTTTACATGATAACACAAATATTAACAGAGAGATAAGGTTCCTGATTTATTATAGGTTTTATACATCTTTTAGCCCATATGTCTCTAAAACTTTGACCCTTCTACTTACTTATTTCTTGGATGCTTTCATCAACTTAAGTGTAATGGAACAGAGGTACCCAGCAGTTCTAATCTCTTGGAACTGCTCTATGACAAATGACACCACATTTAACATTCTCAGTGGGAAAGTATGTAGATGTATGTTGCTGAGGATTCTATGCATATGTAGACTATTTCTGTCCTTGTTCAGATTTCTCTGGTCATAAATCTTCTTCATTGTCCCTCCAATGATATGGTTACTTATGGTCATTGGGGCCTACCAATTTTCAGCAGTTGTGCATGCCATCTGGACTAAATTTCTTCAGAATTTTATAACCTCCAATGACTAACATCTCAATTTATGTTATTCTCCTTTGAGAAAAAGTCATTATTGAAACACATGTCATTCTGATGTTTGTCTCCCTGAATTATGCATCCACTGTAACCTTCATAAAGTATTGCTTCTTATGGCATTTATATCTCACATCATGCATCCATCCCAGCATGCCTACCTGCCTGAGACTTTACTCTTTTTGATGCCTCTATCAATTTCACACAACTTCTTTCAGATTTCTGGAACCACTCAAACATCATTTTTTTCTTGACATTTGGGATTTCTTTTGCAATAAATTCTATGATTTAAGGACATGTTCCTAATTTTGGTTCAGGTAAGTGAGCAAGCACTAAGAAAATCCAGTCTTGTACATTCTATCTTAGTATTTTATGCTAGCTAATTCTTAAGACTTTACATGGATAAGCTGTCTTCTTTTCCTTGTTTCCATTCCTCAGCTTCATTGAACTAGAATTAATTATAGCATGCAACTCTAAAACCAAAGAAACACCTCTTGAAGGTTGCACCATTTAAGTTGTGAGAAAGTGGCCTCTCAAGTATCTTCTTCCATGAACAGACACTTGTGCTCTTAGTAGAGAAGAAAGAGCTCATTCTGTAGAGTTGGGTTATATATTGGTGGGTTATTCACTAAGGTGTCTCTATCGTTTTTATATACCTCAAGTGTTCTAGTAAGATCTCTGACATTAGCATATAAAATATTCTTCATCCAAACATCTTATTTTCAATGTGATGGCCCTAAACACTCAAACTCTAGTTACTATGTCTATATCTGCTTTGAAAAAGTAAGAAACCCATAATGACATTTTCCTGAGTAGGGTAATCACCTCCAGTAAGATGTTATTTAAAGTTAACACTAGTCAAGGTTTTTTTTTTTATTAGTTGGGGTGTTGTTCTAGAAAATATTAATGCTCCCCCATACTAGTATATATAGATTCTTACTGTATTGTAGGTGGCAAATGATCAACCTTCAACTCTATTGTTTTAATTAATATCACACATCATTTCAAGAATCAATCAAGATAAATGAAGACTACTTAGTAACTAGCTTGCTCTCTCTCTCTCTCTCTCTCTCTCTCTCTCTCTCTCTCTCTCTCTGCCTCTGTATGACTAATACCTATGAAACATAAAAAAGCATGAAAGACAAAATAGCCAATGAAGCCACTTTCAATAAAAGAAAAGAAACTAGCAGGAAGACTAGATAAGAACCTAGAGCATCAAAGGGCTGCAGTGCTCAGCATCTAGGAGAAGGATAACACAGGTCCTCTTTAAACATCTTTGCTTTACTGCCTCCCAGCTGAGACCCTCTTATATGACTTCCGGGCAGGTTGGCTGCTCAGAGTCTTGGAAACACAGCCTTGATTCAGTGGAATGTACCTCATAGCCACCTGTGCCTGGAGGCTGTCTTCTACTATACTTCTTCTGACAGATTTATTCTTGAAGGGATATCTCAGAAGCAAATCACTATGGCTGTCCCAAAGACTTCTGAGTGGTACAAAGGCAGTGCCACAATTTATTTCAATAGCTACACCTGTCATTGAATCAGAAGCTAACCTCAAAGATATAAGATTAAAGAAACCACGAATACTTATTTTGTAATAAACTTCTCTCAGTCTTCTATATTCTTATTATCCTTTAATATTCTTCTAGTTTTATCTCCTCTTGTGTCAAAATCTTCCTGGCACCTTTGATTCTTTGAAATAAAAAAAAAATCTTCACAACAGTATTATGTTAATCTAAAATATATGCTTTTGCTTATTTCTAGTGAGAAAAATCTGTCATGAACAAAAATAGATAATGTGTATATACATGCACATGGGTACTCACCACACCACACACACACACACACACCCCAAACAACAACAACAACAAAAACCTCAAATCTACTTTCACTGAAAATATCTTCAAGGTATTGAGTTGTGCTATTTAACCTGGGTGTTCTGTTTAGTCCAGGAAGCTCTTGTTGAGTTAACGGGATAAAAGCCATCTAATGATCTTTCCCATCTTTGTGCCTCTATCTTATACCATGGCAAACACACAACACTCCTGCTAATAAAGAAAATGTTCCTTATCCAGCTTGTTTCTTGTTGCTGTGAATAAAGCTTAATTTGCCAGAATGGCAGGATGTTTATCTTGAAAGCTTGCCTCTTGCCTAATTACATGAATTTTTTTTCATCTATATTGTTATCAGGCTTCCTGTTTCTCCTTAATGATAAATAATTTGTCATCATATTTTTTAAAAAAGGGTTCATTCAGTTATTCCTAGAGCAAGCATTCCACTCAGAGAATACAACACTGGGGGACAAAGTATCTTTTTCAAATCCTCAATAATACATCTGTCATCGATAATCAAAATTGACCACATTATGGTGTTAAGAAACATTTCAGCAGGATATACTAAAGATGTATAAGCAGGTTTTATTTCCAATTAAACATTCAAGCATACTTCTGTAAGATGATGTTAGTTTAGTACAGCTTTCTTCCTAATAATATAATAGCTTTATACAGGTGCTCAGTGACTCCAAACTGCATACACACACAAAATATTTTTGTAATCATGTGCTTGTTTAGGCATTTACTAATGCCAAAATTTCAGCTCAGTTTATATTTCTTAAATTTTAACTCTCCCTGTGACTCAACAATGTATAAAATACAGAGAAAAAAATCACTGATCCATTTGTAGAAGAGAGATAGACAGAATAAGGGAAAGAAAGGGAAAGAGAAGACTGAAGAGAAAAGGAGAAGAGAGAAGAAAAAAGAGAATTAAAAAAAAAAAAACGCTCTTGATGGTCCAGAATAAAAATGAGCAATTAAATTTGTCCTAATGATAGTTGATAGTTGTATATGTGCATATTCATTGAGAAAAGTAAAAAAAAAAATCATAAGTATAGCTCCATTCCACTTCATTTTATGACTCAACTTTACACCTATACTTTACATTCCTCACATAGAACAAGTTAGTAGCAAAGACACTCTTTGTTTTCTCACATTCCCCAAGCTTGGCTTTCAACCCAAAACAGAATGTGACAGATTTGGAGTGTGTGCATTTATATTAGCCCTCCACATCTAAATGCTGCCATGAAACACTGAGCAACAATAAAATTGTCCGCAGAGAACCACCCTTCTTTTGAAATACGAAATGAACTTTTCCCATTGATGTTCAAAAAAGTGAGTAGGAAGTTCAATAGACTTTTGCCTTTATATGTTTCTCTTTATCCAATTGTAGTTTAAATGTGACTTCATCCACTACTGCTGGGGAAGTCTGTAGAACTTTTCGGAGGTGAATCCTCACTGGAGAAAGCATGCCACTAAAGCTAAGCACCTGGTCCACGTAGCCTAGCCCACTTCCTGTTCACTGTTTCTAGAATACATTCAGTCTCCTACTACTATTAACATTCTTTCTCTTCCAGTTGCCATTGTCCTATTTTTCTGCCCCATGATAGACTTTATCACTCTGGATCAATGAGCTAAAATACACTCTTTTCTCCTTAAATTGCTTTTGTCCATGTATTTTATCATAACAGCCTTGTACCTAAGCCATTGCACTCTATGTGAACAAAAGAAGAAATAACTCAAATTTATATTAACCCAGGTGGAAATAGAAAACAAAAAAGATGAAACAAAATAAAGCCCAAACCAAAACTAATCAACTAATCCAACAAAAACCATATTTAGAATCTTAGCTTGGTGAGCACAAGATAATGTTGTATGTAGTGAAGAGTAGAATACAGCATGTGCAATCACATCTTTTAAGACAATAACTGAGAGCCTTTGTGGATCTTAACTTTTTCTGAGTTGTACTTTCCTTTTCCATTTAAAATATCAAAAATATCTTCATTTTGAGGTTGTTGTAAGGTAAAAACTAATTGTGATCTGCTCTTGCTCTAAAAATAGTAAATCCTCAAGTATAGAACATTGTTAGAAAATATTATCATTAGTATTATAAAATGTTTGTCAGAATTACACATTTGTTATATTTATAATACATGTGTATATTTTATCCTCCTTTTTCTAAATTGTTAATAGACTTTTCTGAACCCAAAAATTATTTTATGAATGAAGCATGTATTTTTTTGCAGAAAATGACTGTTTGCTTTAAATCTCCTATCAAAATATAAGAAATCCTAGAAATGTTGTTTAAAAGGAATTAGAGTGGTTGCTATAATCATGCTTAAGGAAATGTATGCTAGATTCCTGGGACCTATTTGATATTTAAATGATAATTAATTGTCATTAATATCATCCAAGTGAAATAAAACCATGTTTAAATTACTGTGCAAAATAAAATGAAGTGATAAAGAAACTCCCAGAAGCCATGGAAACATCTCAATATCTCTGTATTGCGTATTTCTACTTAGTGATATACATAACATATTTTAGCAATATGAATGTTTGGCAACCATTATTTATTTAAGACTTTTGACACGAGAATTGTAAAAGGATATATGAAGGGCTTGTGGGTAGCTCAGCTTGCCTACTCTAAACTATTCTTTCTCACTCAATGAGAAGATTACTGAGGTCACAGGACTTATTTGGGCCAACCACGAAATTTTGGAAGGGACTTAGGATTGTTAACTGGAAAGAGTTTCTGTCACTTGAGACAAAGTGTATTCCTCAATGTAGTTGCTTCACTTGTGGTTTCTATGATGTGGCCTAATATAAATATTGATTCCTCTGGCTAACGTCTAGCAACCAAGATTTGATTGGAAGAGAGATACAGCATGATTATTGAACACTTATTCTCACAACCTCAAAAGCTAGGGCAGATTGTTGACATGTGAGAACAGTAACAATGTTTGTCCTTTCAAAAGGTTGTCCTCCACCTACTAATGCCAACCAGAGAAGGTTTTGAGCAAACAAACAAAATTGACCACTAGACACTTTTTTTGTTAATGATAAATGCTTAATAAATGTTATAAGCATCTTAGTGGGGTAGACATAAGTTGGTCATTCTGCTTCATTTAGTGGGGTTCTGAGTCCATTCCAGAACCCAATGCCCACTTTACACTGTGAACCTACCTCTAGCCCCATTCATGTAAAACCATGAGTTGCTTGTTATTTCTATGAGAAATGTGACAGTAAATATTAAGGACACATTGAGTATCTGCTTGGATTGACACCTAAACATAATTTTTTTGGTTCCCTTCTAATTGGCTATTCCAGAAGCATTTCATTCCATCCACCCTGACCCTTTACCATGGGAATGGCCCTTGCAATTTTACAACTAAGAAATATTACAAACTGCAGAAATGGCCACTAATGTTTCTATCTTCCCAGAGCACATAGTTTCATACTGAGTTAGACCAAATGATTCCTGACTTTGCTATTTGCTGCTGCAAACATAAAACCTATTAAGAAAGACAGCCAAAGTGGGAAGCAGAAACAATATGGTTGTACTTAATGTAAGTATCAGGGATGATGAATCCTGGCTTGAAACTTAGAGAACCACTCCAACTCACAGGGCTAAATTCTTCATTCAGAATTAACAAATACCCATAAATCTATTTCCTAAATATGTTATTGTATTTATTCCCATCAACATTATTTGTCTCTTCTGCTTATTATTCTTATTGACTTCACTGTTTCTTTCCCTCTTATTTATTTTATACAATGTTGTATGTTTTGTAATGAGTGAATTTTGAAAGTTCTTTATATAGTCTTTATACAAGTCCCTTTAGTAGACATCTGATGCCAAAGTATTCTCTACAGGTTTGTGGCAGGTCCTTTACATTCTCTCAAAAGGGAATGAGACTTGGATCTTGTGAATATGAGTGTCTTCCAAAGAGTCTTTGTGACTATTATGATACAGAGGTGACATTGATAGCCAGAGGCCCAATTCATCCCTGTGGCTCTCCTCTTAGAGTCAGGGTCTAGGAAAATGAGCTATTGGATCCAAAATAAAACCCAGTTTGCAGTGAAGCCATTGTGTCTATGGTGTCATAGTGCTATCATTTTCACAAAAGCCGAGGATCTGATTGGCATGGAAACACCGAGTATTTGGAGGAATGCTTTCATTACATATTGGCAGGTGGAAAAGAACCAGTCTAATAGGAAGAAACAATTGGAAGCTTGAAACTTAGCAAATATGGTCAAAATAGTAAATTTAAAACAATGGACAATCTAAAACTCCATTCAGACCCATTGCTACCTTAACACAATGTTGCTACATATAAAAGGACCTCACATTCCAAGGAAAAATTATGAGATTGGATTTTAAAGCAGAAGAGAGACAGAAAAAATTAGTTAAATCAAGAAAAGGAGTATTGATTATTATTATCATATTTATGTGCCAGAAGATGGGTCCTAGATAGTGATAATTATATAGGAACCAATTATTACTACTAATTACAGATATGTATAGAATTACTTCTAGAGCAGGCCATGTTAAGTAAATGACTTCTTTTGTATTATTTCAATATGAAACCCAGTTTATATCTTTTTCAGTACCATTTGTTGGCATGTATCCATATACTCATAAATGAATAGGTACAGTAATATTCATTTACAGTTTTTCACTAGGGCTATATTAATTATACTTATCTCCTACAACATAAAATGGTCTTGATGATCCATCAAGGCATGTCATGGAAATAGCAATATATTGAAGTAAACAACAATGTCTATTATACTAGAAATCTCGGTAAGGCAACAGGTACTTAAGACATCAAGTTTAACTTTGTGGTGATTGGAGAATCTGACACCTAAAAATAGTTTTAGGATTGTTACAAGTGGTACCTATGCCAAGATTCCCTACAGAGTAAAAGACAAGTTGCTGCATCATAACTATTCCATAATAAAGAAGGTCTGATAGGACTCTCTGGGTATCACAACAGCACTTTGCACATCCTGAAATCTTTCTCCAGACCACTTACCTTTTGAGAAGACATGCTCCTTGTATAGGACTTACATTAGGAGGTGCAATCTCTGTAGCATGTCCACTTTAAGAGGCCAGAATCGCAGCATACCAGAATAGATCTAATGGTGGAAAAGATAGTTTGAAGTTGTGAAGAAACAAAGAAGATAGAAGATCAGTAAAGGTTCCAACCAACCTAGAGTAAGGCAAGCCATATATGCCAGTTATGGATTTGAGGCAATCTAGGTGCCACACTGAATCATGTCCTACACTACTCAAATCAAAAGTGACTTTGCTTGGTGAGTTAGATGGTTTATATGAAGACTAAACTGAATGATAATCACAAAAGAAATGGTTAAAAATGATAGAGACAGGTCCTCTATCAGCTGTCTCTTCACTTTGACACAGTATCTGTCAGCAAAGAGGAAGGATTTCTTTTGACTCATGGATAAAGGAGGGTTTAAGTCTATCATGGCTGAGAAAAGTCTGTAGTAGGTGGTATAGCTTGGGCTCCTGGCATCAAAGAACTTGCACCAGAACCACAAGTTAACCATTACCTTCAAAGGCCTGTATCTAGATATGTGCTTTGCCAGGTGAGGCCACATGTTCCAAAATTCCACAAACAGGATCACTAGGGAACTGCACATGGAGGGTGATAGACTCATCTTCCACCAGTACCCCAGACAGGATGGGTACCAAGTTTTCAAGCACATAAACTCAATGAAGTATATTTCAGATCTAACCCTACAATGAGCTAGTGAAGGCAATAAATTAGAGGTTTCTATCTTCTTTGTGTTTCTAGTAGGGAAAATATATCAGCCCCCAAATTCATGGGATGACAACAGCGGTGGTCCCAATTATTAATAATAACAGAACACAAGACACTGGTTGTGCCTTCAAGGCATAGGATAGTCCTTGTATTACAAAGTCATGCCAACCTCTTGATAAAGAGATGTGGTTGAGAATCCTTGCCTAAAAGGAAGATGTATATTTGGTAGAAGGTGATATTGGACTATACAATTCTGTGCTCTTTGCATTCCTGATGATTAGATCAAGCTTCACCATGAAGGAAGAGTAATTGACACTCATTAGTAGGATGATTTAGGGTACTATTACATAGCAAAGTAAGAGTAGCTCTTCAAATATTTTATGAAGAGGTCATCATGAATGAACATGAACAACTGCTCCTATTATGAAAGGTATGGTTTCTCAAGGTTAAGATCTTCAGGATGGGAGTTCAGGTCAAGCTATGAGATTATCTGTAATGGATATTAGATGGGATGAACATCTATGTCTGACTCCATACCAGCTATAGGAATGAGAATGATAGCTCATTCCATCAACCTTTAAGAGTCTTCTTTGTAGAAGCTAGTCCATGGAGACTACTGAGGACCATGAAGGGAGAAGAAGTGCAAGGAATAGATTGGGAGAACTATGAATCTGCTTGTGCCACATCACACTTAGGAGCAGTGTTAGCTCCCTGCCTCTGGCTGTCATGTTGCAGCAGCAATATGCTACAACTTTGAGCTGTTGCCTTTGCTTCCTCTATACTTAATATAAAGTATGACAAATACATGTAGCACCAGGAATGCAGACAGACTGATTTATTGTTAACATGAATTATTCAATATAATAGGTAATGGTTTGTCATATGCCTCTGGTTCCTGTTACCATATGAAATACAATTTCCTCTTTCATGGTCATCTCCCTCATGACAAGGCTATTCATTTACATTTTATTATATATTTCTTGTTGTACAATCAACAACAGAAAGAAAATGCGTATTTAATATAAGCTTTGCTTTCGTGGGCAATCAAGGAAGATGAAATTAATATCATAACTTCTCTGAAGGTATATTCTTCACATTTTGCTTGTAATGCCATATGTTTGACCTGCTTCAAGTTTGGAATGCTTATTTACTAGTCTAGTAATTACCATTCACCATTAACCTTTTCTTAGTTCTACTAACATGATCAGGATACCCTCTTAAACCATTGTTTCTGACACTTGTTTTTAAAATATTGAATACAGTTTCAGCATTTATGCTTTAAAGTAACTTTCAATAGTTTTTTTGTAATTTGCTTATTTACAGCCTGCAATACTTTTTTTCTTATTTACCCATTGCCACAAATACTCATGTTCTTTTGTCTTTCTAGGTAACTTAGAGTCTTAATGTTGTTAGTCCTGGAGTTTTCACCTCTGCTCACTTACATATAATTAAATTTTAACATTTTGTCCTTTTATGTAGTAGTCATACGTAAAACCTTTAAAAATAGATGGCATGAAAAAATATAATCACTTGTTAAAAATTAAACACACACACACACATTAAATGACTACATAATGTAAAAAGCTGAAAAGACTAGAAGACCTTCACTCTTGGAATGTGATTTAGCCCAATTGATTCAATACTGCAAAATGGAAAATGTTGAGTGATGGTGTGAATCAATGCTTGCATTGTATAAATTAACAAGCGATAATCATGCTGCATGTGAGAAATCGATGAGAAGTTCACTCTGGGCCAGAATAACATTGTTTATCCTTACAGCTTTTAAATCTGCAGATAACTCATTTGATTAGAAGATTAACATGCCAAAGGAGTTGTTTTTCTTTTTCTAAAAAAAAGAAATCACCTTGAGAATACAGATGGACACAAGTGCAATCCATTATTTTGTTGGTTTGAGAACTGAACAGAAGTCACTCACATCCACATATTCTAATTACCAGGACTAAGAACTTAATCTGCCATGTCAATATAACTTATATGTTTGTTCATGGAAAATTCTACTTGGGAAGATAAGCATATAAATGACAAAGAATTTTATTCTGAGCTTCATAAAACTTGTACTAACCAATTTAGGGAAATAGTTTTCTCGTTCATATAAAGAGTTCTCTCAGGATAATAGATCACTCACCTGTCAAATATGTCACTTATCAGGCAATATTTTACTTCTTAGATCTGCCCAAAGACCTTGCTTTAACAAGTCTATTAATTTCAAGCTGTAAATGTTCTTCTAATACCTGTGGTAAAACTGTCTACAGCCCAACCCAGTGGAGTCCATGCCTCAATCTTTCAAACAACCATGATCATCATGGTTATAGGACTCTAATACAGCAGATATGAAAAATACAGCTTTTTTGAGCTACAGATGTTTTCTCTGTTGTTTTGAGAAAGGATGGCTGGTGAGGTAAACCATAAAATCTCTTTACTACCTCTCTACTGCCACCTTCTCCTTCCTTGACTACCTTACTCAATCAAATGCAATCAATTCCATTCAGTTTTGTGAGACAAAATACATACTAAAATTATATAAAGTAATTCTATCTACGGAAGTGTTTCTCAATCTTCCTAATGCTGTGACTTTTTACTACAGTTCCTCATGTTGTGGTGACCCCCAACAATAACATAATTTTTATTGCTACTTCATAACTATAATTTTGCTACTGTTATGAATTTTAATGTGAATATTTGTGTTTTTCAATAGTATTAGGTGATTGATTCCCTATGAAAGGGTCTTTTGTCTCCTAGGGGATGAGACCCAGAGGTTGAGAACCACTGATGTAGAGTTTTCCCCATTATTTGGAATTGGGTTCATTTGAGCAAGCAGACACTGTTAGCACACACCTGTTAACTCGGCAACTTCATTATCACACTGAGATTTGAATACAATGCACATAGATAATACTGTGTAGACTGAGTGGAGCCTGGCATATTACCTAATATTCCAAAATCTCAGTTACTTCATGTATAAAATAATGGTAGTAAAACATAATAATATGATCTGAATTGATAGCTCAATTGGTAAACTGCTAGCTGCATAAGCATTAGGATCTGAGGATGGTTATACAGTGCCTACAAAAAAGTAAAGCATGTTAGGGTACAGATGTAATTCTGATGCTGGGAAAGCAGGGAGAGACAGATTCCTGGAATGGACTGGTTAGCTAATGCATCCAAATTAATGAGCTTCAGCTTCAGATTCAACAAGACTCTGTCTCAAAAAAAAAAAAAAAAAGAAAGAAAAAGAAAAAAGAAAAAAGGAAGAAAAGGTGGTCTTGTATCAGGATGACACCTAACATCAACCTCTAGTCTTCATACTTACGGAAAAGCACATCCACAAAAGTTTACAAAAACACTCACACATGCACACTTACACATGCAACACTCACACAGAAGAAAATGGTATCAACACTTTCTAATATATTTTTGGCGCCTAACACATTGACTGCAACCAACATTCTTCTTGGGGTAAGCTCCAGTTGTTCCTCTAGAGGAGATAATCAGAACCTGGTTTGGGATCTGATCATGACACATTGAGAATGCATCTTTCCAGATAGGAAACTGATTAGAACTAGAGAAAGTTTGTGCCACAAAGTTGACAGACTTGGAAAAGCAAGGGTCTTAAAAAAAAAAAAAAAAAAAAACCTCTAGATATTAAAATACTTTAAATTTTGCATAGTCCAGGAATGAGACCAAAAGAAAACAAACAAAAAACCCTACAAAGTTCAAGAAATAAATCTTCCTGAAAGAACAGCCAATGAAAGCAAGTACTCAGCAAGACCAGTGGATTTCTTATTCATCAATACTTGCACAAAGCCTTTTATCTAACTCTGTCTCTCCTCTCATAAATAGCCCAGATGAATCAACTATAGCCACTCTCCCAAGTTGTGAAAAGCTTGGGAAACACCACAGAAGAGAAAACAGAAGGAATGAAAGAGTCCTGAGAAGCAGTGCTATAAAATGCTGCTCTCTAGGCAAGTCATGAAATCACCAATGAAATATGTGTGTGTATGTATATAACTATTTCACACACATTTATATCATATTTTTCTCCAGATTTTCCCCTATAAAATTCTCCTTCTTCAAGGTTGCAGAATGGCACTTTTCTACTGTAATAAGTTTAGTAAATTGAGCCCTGATCATTCAGCTGCCTTTTGAAGCTCTTTGTAGAGTTTGAAGGATGACACGGGCTTTGCCCTCAATCTATCAAGGTACTAGTTCCTTGAAGTTCCAATGCACTCCATAAAGTAGGGAATATTATCTCCATTTTACAAAAAAAGAAATTGATTACCCTAAAATCAATGGAATGTATGGAAGTGCTGTTTTGAGAATCACATATAAAGCATGAAAAAAAATTACAGTGTTGGCAATCTAGCACAAAGTGAGGATCCCTGAGCTGGATTGATTTTCTTCTGTTATACTTATAATCCAGAGGACATGATGACATCAGCAGGAAAATCTGCCATAAATACTTCAGTAATGGCAAAATAATGTACATTTTTCAAGTCCTTTAAATGCTTGGTCAACAAGAAGCTATGAGTGCAGAAATATTCAGGAAATAGCCACTTGTTACATGTGAAAAATAATGTAAATGCCTAGCATACATGTATATGTTGATTTCTTCTGTCTCCCTCTGTCTTCCCTCTTCCCCACCTTTCTTCTCCCCATCCCACTTTTTTGACTTATTTTTACTCTTGGATATAAGAGTCTCACTACCTATGCTGGCTGGAAGTCACTATGGACCCAACCTAGCTTTAAGCTCATGACAATTCTCATGTTGTGGCTCTGCCACTTCTGGGATTACAGGAATGTGCTCTCATGCCTAGCTTTGTTGCTTTATTTTTCCATAATACACAGTTCACAAACTAAAAAAAAGAGATGTATTCTTTTGTTGTGTGTATGTGGGGGGGATATTTGTCTTCTTTTAGGCTTCCCTAAGTAGTAAATAACACGATATCATTTTTTAGAAAAATAACTTTGGAATTATAACAAAAGCTTAGAGATCAGAGTTACTTGTGAGCCATGTGTGAACTTTATCAGAGGAAACATGTCCTTTTCTTTAGAAAAAAAATTGTCACAACTTTAAATGAGTTGCATTCAGTCAGGGTGAACAGAGTAAGTGTCAGTGGGGTGCTCAGTTACATTCTGTCATACCTACTGCCCCAACCTCAGAAACTACCAAAGAAGAAGAAATTGAAAGACTTTAGGAACAACAGGTCAGGGAGGAACACCAAGAAACAGTGTCTTCTGGATGTAACAAGACCTTTGTGTTTGTGAATTGACAGCAACCGTGGTTGCCTGCACAAGACTTCCACAAGATCAAGACAGTCAGCATTCCAACATGAAGTGAAAAGGGGCTCGTGAACTCCTGTTTCTAACTAATGCTATGAGAATAATTGATGACTCTTTGGGGAAAACTGTATGAAACAGTAAGAAAACAGTATGAACCTTAGTAAGCCAGCCACACTCCGGTGGATGACCCCACACCTGGAAGTATAGGGGCATCAAAAATTGGAGTTAATATGTTATTTTTTTTTTGTATTTATTAAAAAAAAAACACAGTAAAAAGAATTTAAAATGTGGAAGAGTTAACAATAACCATATAGAGGACAAGAATGATAAGCATGGCTTATCAAGGGTAGACATACAAACAAGATTGCTACACCTATATTTTCCCTGTGTTCATCTTTCCCTCTGAATTTTTTTTTTTCCATCCCTGTATATCCTTATTCAAGGTCTCTTCCCCCTCCCAACACATCTGGTCACTTTTTTTTTTTTTTCCTCTGCAACTCCCCATCCCCTCCCTGGGCAGGGAGCATACAGTCCTATGGTCCCACTGACCCATTAATGCTTAGATCAGTCTCCACCTCTGGCCA